>OZ037777.1:3557500-3562500 GCA_964035525.1 Porites cylindrica | reverse complement strand
CCATGACAGCATTTGAATAGTCACAAAAGTATCAAATTTACCATTGAATATAAACAGGACAACGAAATTCCACACGGCCCTCTTTCGTTTTTATTTTTTTAAAAAAATAATTTTTAGACTAAATTCCTTGACCAACTTCCTTACCAAACCACATTTCATCTCCCAAGTTCCACGTTGGATTATCTTTGCAGGGCTTGGGTACATATCGCCACATGCTATTAAATACATGGTAATTAAACTTTGTGTTTTTACAAAATCTTGCAAATTCAGGAATAGGTGAAACATTTTTAGCGTTGTCATTAGCTCTTAGCCCCAGATGATACATGGTCTTACCGTATGCCCCATGTACTCCTAAATAGGAGTCACAAACTCTCCTGATTTTACTAAATCGAGGAACATGTGACGCTGGAGGATGATGATGTAACCTAGTATCGTGGAAGTATGTTTTCTTTCGAATTTTTCTCAGCCACAACATCACTTGTTGGTCCGCATGTGGATGACACAACATCGAGCTTTCGTTCTGCCCCAAGAACTTCTGAATGATATCTTTAGTGAATATCATAAATGCTTCATCCAGCCATGTGATTCCTGCTTCACAGTGGAAAAATCCCCAAACTAGATTTTGTTTCGGCCTCGATGGAAGCTCAGAAAGAAGCCTTTTTGGGCACAAGAAGTAGTCATCATCGATTCTAAGTAGGTACTGAAAGTTAAATTTCGCCGCTGCCCATTTGATTTGGTCAAGGAAGCGGAATCCAAACTGCCCACGGCCTCCTTTAAGAGGCTGAAGCTTAATATCCTTGTATTTATCCTTTTCGTTTAAAATAAGGTTACGTTGAGTTCGGTTTGTCATGAGTCCATCAGTCATGAAGACACATTCAACCTGACGAAAGAAAAATTCAAGTTATACCCACGAGGCCAGAACTGCCCTTATGTCCCGGGTGTCGTGTGAGCCGTCTTCAGGGCTTTTCTCGTGGAATCTGGGATGGGACCCTCCAAAAGTCCAAGAGAAAAGCCCTTGGGCCCCAACCTAGTCCCTAGGCGTTCTGTCTGGCCCAGTTGTCCGCGCAAAGTCTGGGAAAGAGCGAGCAAGTCTCTCTCGGTGACGTCATAGCACACGGCAGAGTCCAGGATTGACCGAGCCTAGAACGCCTAGGGACTAGGCTGCTTGCGCCCGTTTCTCGAAAGTCCCAGTAACTTTATGGCCCCGAAATCAAATATTCAGATGAGATAATGAATAGTTCTATCATATTCAAAGTAGACAGACTGCAAATTATCTTAGTTGCTAAAAAATATATATCTGCGTGTCGCAACTGTTCATCAGTAGGATGCCTAAAATGCGTACAATTCCACAATTGGTTTCGGTTCCATTAAATCCTATACCAATTACAGAACATTTTAGGAGGAGCCACCTACCATGTGAGCACAGTCACGGACAACACAAATAAGTGAGGAAGATAACGCAAAGTAAAATTAAGTAAACCTACTGAAACTTCGATCTTTAATGTAAACGACAACTTAGCTTTTGTGTTTTGTTTGCCCAACAGAGGTCCCAGGCCGGGGAACTTGACTCTTTGTCTTTTCAGTAATTACGCGTAGATATGCACGAGAATAACACGAAACGTGAAAGAAGCAGTTTTCTAGAGTATTACTAGTAATAGTTGACACTACAGCTACCCCTGCCGTGTATGTTCACTTGTTGGTCAATAGTATTCTTGCTCGTTGTGTAGCTAAATATACCGATTCACCTTGAAGATTTTCACAAATATTCCATACATTGGTGAGATAAAAACAGGAAACGAATATGATGAAATGATGAAACTAGACGTTTTCTGGAAAAGCAGATTAACGACTACTTTAAATTCTCTCTATTTAAACTTAGACACCTTCCATTGAGGACTGAGGAGCTTTTAGTATTTACAAGAGTGAAGGAACGAAAACGTCACTTTACTAGAATTCGAGCTGTTTTCAACATAATTGCTGTTGACTACTATTGGACCTCGTTTAATTGTCAAATTTTGGCGAATTTTTCTGAAGGTTTATTCCAAAAGGATTGTATGCAAGTTCAGAATCGGTGTCTTTTGTTCACGTCCTCGGTGTAAAACGTCAAATTACGTTTTTCACGTCGAGGTTGTTGAACGACAATAAAGAAAGTACGAAAACAAGGCGTGATGCACGTGCAAAGTTGTTGTTTTGCTAACTTATTTAAACCTGTTGATTTTTGCTTGTTGTAGTCGTCGTCGTCGGCAGAAAATTTCGCTATGAATAACTGAAAGTAAAGTATTCGTGAAATCGTGAGATAACAGGCGATAAGGAACTTATCTTGCCTGCCTACCTGAGCCTGATTGCCAGAACAATGTTTCCACCAGGTTTTTCTTATTAACTGTCTTCTTTTAAATCTTGCTGGTGCAGTGGAAACGATGATCAATAGCAATACTGCTCTCTTATTCCTTCCCAAGTCTTTAAAATTAATCAGTTGATGGAGACTTTCGTCTATATCTGAGTCGTCTGTGTCGTTGATTTCTGTTTGATTTTTTACTGGGGCCATAATGACTATAGGGGTAGTATTTGCCCAGGTAGGCGCATTTTGTAGCTTTGACGGGCGTTTCTGATTATGGAAAGTGATAGTGAAGTAGACAGAAGCCATCCATGCCCAAGCTGAAGCGAAGATAAGGGCGACAATTATGACTCGTTTCTTGTTATAGACCATTGGCAGTCATTGGGTTGTTGAGACCAGAAAGACGGGCGATCTTGTAGAGCTCAGTCGCATTAACACTGGATGGAACAACAACAACAAAAAAAAAACATTGAAAAACAACCCAGTATCGCGCCACATATTTAGTATCTGATTAGTGTAACCAAGCGTTAGACCGTCGGTCAAATGCCCTGGTGTCAGTTACAATACTGTGCGAAAGAAATGAGAGTGAAATTCGCGAAGTTTGGCGAACGAATTGCGAACTTTCGTTTCAGAAGAAAATTCGGCGAAATTTCGGCGCATCTATTATGCTAGTCCCTGGGAAATTCCGGAAGCTAGGTGATGAACCGAAACGAAAGTTTGCGGCGTGAACCAAAATTTCGTTGCGAAATTTCGTGAAGGGTTCACGAAATTTTGCGTTCGTGTTAGACGATATTTCGGTTCGACAAAACCGAAATTTCGTGTGAGCGAAACGAAATTTCGTTATTGAAAAATTCTTAACTGACCAGAGCGCGGTTGTTTAAAGCAGGATTAAGGTAATCCAGGATTAGAGCGAAATTTGACTTCAACTGTGAACGCTCATGACAAAGCAGATTCATATGGATTCTTTTTCCCTATCACTCACTGATCATTTGATATTTGAACGTTCTAAAATGACGAGTCGAAACAAACATAAAAAGTGCTGTTGAGAAAAAGAAACAGGAACTCCGATTAAAGCTGACTACATCCGGATTTTCCGACATGATTTGATGTATCATGATTCGACCTGTCATGATTCGACACTAATCACGTGACGTATGGCTTCGTACTGCGTAAACGTTGCAAACAAAGGCAGACGAGAGTTCTGGCGTGGGATCCGAAACAGTTAGAGAAACATATGGGTGGCAAGGAAGGCTTTACACCAAAGAACGTAAGTGCAACGAAGCTAGAATCCCGACAAACGCATTTTACCTGAAGAGGAAGGCTTTATTGCGTGGAAAGCGGCGACCTGGGGTGCTTACCATTTGACGGAAAATTTCGGAAATTCCGGATGGAAGGTAAATGGTAAGGTCACTTTTCGGAAATTCCAACCGAAAATTGAGGAGTACGTTTTGAGGTAGTCCTTTCATTCCGGTTGGTACGAACCAAACGGAATGTTGCTTACCATTAACCAATTTCTCGGTTCCTTCTCAGTTCCAGACTCACGCCACACAAATTTACCCTTTTTTTGGATTCAAACCGTAACGGATATGGCATTTCTACGGTAAACTGGCAAATCGCTTACCATTATGCTTTCGACACCCCAACCGGATTTTTCTGTCAAATGGTAAGCAACCCTGATAACCGGTCATGTTGAAACGTAGACCATGCAGACTGCAGACTGCAGACTGTGCAGACTGAGTGTTATTTTTTTTTACTTGAACCTTAATTTTGTAGTAAAATTTTTCGCTGTGGCTATATGGCCGGTAACCGGTGAAGGTTTTCAAAACACTAAATGGCTAGCAGTCCTATATTCTCAGTAAATTTCGCAGTCCACTCAATGGCAAAGAACAATTACTGAAAACTTGATATTATTTCTATACATCAACGCAAAGTTAAGATTACCTTGTAGAAAAATGCTTTTTTGTTTCATCATATTAAACGTCGACAAGACAGAACATGATTATGTCGAAGTCTCCCGTCTTATTAAGTTATTTAATACTTTAAGTTAGCCTCTCTTCGTAATCGTTATCTACATGCCTTGTTTTATGTTAGTTTAAATTCTATTTACTGTATTGTAGTGTCTTCACTGTTATTTAGTCCATCTATATATAAATCTTGTTTTGTAATATGTCTTCAGCTCCCCCCGCCTCGATTAGTTCATGAGCTATTTGCGGGTGGGAAAGTAATGTAATTAGTTATTTTCCAATTTTCAATAAAATTTGTTGTTGTTTGTTGTTGTTTACGTACATTTAGTTAACAGGTAAGCAAATTTGTATTTCCTGAATTTGGTACTTTTTCGTCCTTACTAAGCTTCTGCATAGTTAAAACATAACATGAAGTCTTGACGTTTTGCAGAAGAAATCAACAGATAAATTGATCTGTCTGCCGTTGTGAAAGATTTTGCTGGGGAGTTTGAAAGTTTTGTCTTGTCGACCCTTGAAAAATATCAACAATGTTCGGTCCTCGACCTATGAACGAATCATGACGGTCGAATCACAAACGTCAAATCATGTCTAAAAATCCGGGTGTATATATACACAGCGCTGAAATCAGTTGTACGCTACTCACTATAAATTGTATTCTATCTTAGCGATCGTTGTCGTAAACGGATCGCTACGATAATAGA
>OZ037777.1:3547500-3552500 GCA_964035525.1 Porites cylindrica | reverse complement strand
CATTATTGAAACACAACACAATCTGCGGCTGGCCATGATAAGATCGCTATGTGGTCTGTTAAAGAGTCTATTAATTATATTATGAGCCTTTGATATACCTTTTGAATCTATCAATTAACTCAGGTATTGTCCCTACTCAAATGAAATTGGCTCGTGTGGCTCCTCTATACAAGTCTGGTGATAAAAGTTTAATTTCTAGTTATAGACCTGTATCAGTCTTACCAGTCTTTTCAAAGTTTGTAGCCGGAAAAAGTTGTGCATAATCCCTTGATTCGATATCTTGACAAGTTTGAGATTTTATACTATAATCAATATGGTTTTAGAAAGAAACATTCAACTTCGTTAGCCTTGTTATACCTGCATGACAAGATCACTTCGACCATTGATGAGAGGAAACATACAGAACGAATTTTTCCTGATTTATCAAAAGCTTTTGATACCGTTAATCATCGTATTCTACTTACGATAAGCTCGAACATTATGGGATTCGTGGTCTGGCCCTAAAGTGGATAAAATGCTACTTTATAAAGGGCATTAATACGTACAATTTAATGGTGTATCGTCTTTGTTTTATGACATTTCGTGTGGCGTTCCCCTTGGGTCTGTCCTAGGTCCCTTATCCTTCTTAATTTATATCAATGATTTGTGTCAGACTTCAAATATCTATGACCTGGTTTTATTTGCTGATGATAGCAACTTATTTTTTTCTGATTTTGACTTTCCTACTTTAATGAACTTGATTAATTCTGAAATACTCAACTTATCTAATTGTTTCAAAGCCAACAAGCTATCTCTAAATATACAAAAGTCAAATTACGTAATTTTTAAAACCAGACAGCAGAAGAGAGATGAATTCATCTTAAATATTGAGATGAATGGTTTTAAGATGAACCAAGTTAAGGAAGTTCATTTTCTTGGTGTCATTCTAAATGAGACACTGTCATGGTAACCCCATATTTCTCAGGTTGCGAGCAACGTCTTCAAGTGGGTGGGCGTTATTCGTAAATTCAGTTTTTGCCTTACTAAGACAGCTCTGTGTACTTTACACTATTCACTTGTCTATTCTTATCTTCAATATTGCATTTTAGTATGGGGTTCGACATACCCTACCCACCTTAGGCGCCTAGTCTTGTTGCAAAAGCGCATTGTTAGAATTATGGGCCATAAGGGCTTTCACGCTCACACTGATCCACTATTTAAGAATCTTATGATCCTTTAAAGGTTAAAAGACATCTATTCTTTGCATCTCGAGAAATTTATGTTTTCTTTTAAAAATAACTCAATTCCTTCAGTTTTACCAGATCCATTTTACGTACTAATCAAGTTCATGGTTATAACACGCGTAGTTCAAGTGGATTTTATATTCCTTTCTGCCTTACCAACATATCAAGATCCTGTCATAATCGATAAGCTGAATGCTTTCATTTGTGACGCCCCCTCTTTATATTAGATCCAATGTAGAGTTAAAAACTTTCTTCTTTCTTGTTACTGAATTCTTAAGTTGAATTAGCCTGCCCCCGATCGTCAACACTCAATGCGTTGTATACTTATTTCAATGCGATTTGTGCGATGCAAATTATGTCGGGTACACTGCCCGACACTTACATCAACCCCTTAGTGAACACCGTTATTCAGCCATCGGGAAACACCTTGAAACACATCACGGCAACAACAGAATAAAGACTGACCATCTTTTCAAAGTTCTGAGGAAATGTAACAGCAAGTTTGATTGCTTAGTCTACGAGATGTTATACATAAAGGACATCAAACCTTCTCTTAACACGCAAGCTGACTCCATTCACGCCAAACTATTTACGTGACACTTTCTTTTTTTTTTTTCTCTCTTATTGTGTTTCTTACCATGGGAATTATACCCATTGGACCCGCAAATATTTTATTTTTTGTTTGAAATTTCATATATTCGTTTTACACCTTATACTTTTTCACTTTTCAACTTGATAATGGCGTAACGTAGCGCCGAAACGTCGTTTACTTTTAAGAGCGAATGCACAGAAAAATCGAGCAAACCGTGGCCACGGCTCAAAACCTAACCTACCCTCATTTTAAGTCTGTAATAAGGTTTTAATGAGTTTATAACACTGCTGAGGTTTAAATTTCAAATTGCGGCCGAGTTTGGGAATTATTTGAGATTTTCGATTTCAACGGTCCGACGGCCTAAAATTAGCCGCCGAACACGGCAATATAGCCTAGCCACAGAAATGAGCTGACTTTCATAAACGAGCGAATATATTGGCAATCTTCCTCTTAAATCTCAAAAAACAGATATTAAAAATTTCTAAACAGCACATTTTTTTAGATTTAGAGCATAAAATATCGACGAACGAGCACAATTTTGAAACGTGATTTGCATAATGTTTATAAATACAACAATTTACCGCTAAAACCAAAATCGAATTTTCTATATGGGGGAATTCTCCAAATCACCCCTAATCCCGCTTACTACCTAATGAGATATAGTACTTCAACATTATCTGAAAGTTAGTCTGGTGTTCTCGCGAACGCTTGTAAAATAGATTGATTATTTTGAGGTTATTTTGCCCCAAACAACCGCTAATTGACCCCAGGGTCAGTTGACACGTGCACGTCACCTTAGTTTTATGCATCGATTTGAGCTCGTTAAAAGGGAGAAACTAACAAGATTTTTTTAATATGTACCTGTTTTAATGAAATACACGCAATCTTCAAAAGGAGAGGCAGTTCAGTGGGTAATGTCTGTTCTTGAGATCTTGTAGATTGTACCATGGCGTCTGCGAGTGGACCTGAGTCTAGGTCTGTTTTCCCGTGACTGCGAAATCAGAATAACATCATGAAATAATTCTCGCTCGAACCTTCGTAAATGAATCCGCTTTGCAGTGCCTTACCGGAGATAAAAAGAGGGCCGAATAGGAAAACATTCTAGCGCAATTTGGATCCTTTGCAGCACGTAGTGTATGTGCTAAGCGGCGATGGTATCAGTGACTTTTAATTAGTTACTCACCTCCGATTGCGTGACCAGGAATTTATCGATTGTCTCCTGCGAAAAATAAGTGCACCCAAAGCTTTCGGGGTACAGTAAATTCATTTTCCTGTATGACCAGGTGTCCTTTTGTCCTATTTTAAAAGCGGTTAACTAAGATGATTAGCAAACATACTGTCCTACTTTTAAAAATGGTACAGTAACTGAATGTTCTGTTCTTCTGATTTTCCCCCCACCCCGGAGTGTTTAGAAGATATATTTGCACTACGCATGAAAGGCAAATGGATTAAATTTTAAGGTTCAAGGCGGTTTTAAGGCATGGGTTACCAGTGGATTAGTCAGACTTCTCATAAGGTGCATTGAACGGAAAATTACAGGCATGATATCTCTGCTATTGTATATATGTTCATTAAGTGATTTTCCAGCAAACATTTTTTTACTTTTTTACCCCAAAAGTTTTTTCCGTTCAATTCTTATCTATGAGATCTAAACTTAGTTACATTTCTGTAATTTGTTGTTAAATGCAATTGTGCAAACAACTAAGTATTTAATTTTGTGTAAAAGCTACATGAAATTGTACTGTTTAGCCGTAAATCATAAAAAAGAGAAAGCATCATGCTTTCTCTTTTCAAGTCTAGTAGGACTTAAGCAATGGCATTGCTTAAGTCCTAGTAGTTGTTCTCCATGTCTGCTAAGGAGGAAATAGTTTGCTCTTTTCAAGAAATTGTTCTTGCCCATTGCGGTTTCAAACCAAGGATAGCAGCAAGTCTGTCGTGGTCATATACTGCTACTTCAGTGCAAACGAGGCATAGGCGCACAAGTCAGCGCTTGCGTTTAGTCAGGTGCCGAAAATGAAGTGGAGGGCGTCCATGTTCGCTCCGGCTCGAAAAGGTAGAATCAGTTGTGCAGTAAAAAGTAATGCGAAAACCTGCGTGGGCTGGGGAAAGAAAGGCGTCTTATTTTTCTTTGGCTTGTTCTATTTTCGCGACGTGGTACAGGCTACGAAATACTAACAAGCTCAGTATATGTCTTCACCACCGAGAGTCACTTGCCCTTAGCCGGACACGCCCCTCACGTATCATGTTCGTTCCTAAAGTTATTTCAAAGCACAGAACCAAACCTGATCAGCGGCCGAAGGCAGAAAAGGGGATGAGCAAACGGATGTCACAGCATATTTTGCAAGAAACTGGTATCCTTGTGCCTATCGGCTCAGGAACGATTAATTACTACTAGAATTAATATCAGGGTCAGAATTTGAGTGCTACAATGGGAGGAAAGGAAGAAAAGGAAACCGCCGCGCACACCTGTTAAGTGTTTTATAATCTTTCTCGTCCTGACAGTTTCAAGGCATAGAGTGTTTTCACATGACATCACGGCGGCCATATTGGTGTCCCAAAACAATGAAACGGCGGCCATGTTGGTGTCCCAAACCAATCCTGTAGGAGTTGAACCCCTTTCTTATGCAAACGCTTTCTTTTGTTCCAATAAATTTGCATAGATGCTGGCCACGTGAGTGAAAACACTCTATTTAATTTACAGTGTCTGTTGCAGGTGTCGAATTAATCTTACAGCAACTGGAAACGTGGCCACGCTTGCTGAAACTGAGATTGCTTGTAGGATGAACGGCTATAGTTTGGTATATTCACGAGCGCGTTTTGTCCAGTGAACTGAGTGCTTAGTTTTTCTTAACGAAGGGATGGGTTGGGTCAAGTGAATAGTTCGGGGAACGTTTGCTCTCTTTAGAGGGGGGGGGGGGGGGGGTATATTTGTTGATATCAGGAGTTCTGGCCTGGATAGAGTCGTTGTAAAGCTATTTTTGCTTCGGAGTATCGGTTTACCGGAAGCTGAGCAAGGAAAAGTCAAATGGTGCATTTATGGAATAATAATAGAGATTCTCATGGTCTAACAGTGCAAAGATTAGACTTCTGGTAAGGTGGCAACGATCAAGGCCGGCATTATAATTCATAATAATTGAAGGTCATGACGTAAAAAAAGCGACTGAAATGGTGGATGCCATGCAATC
>OZ037777.1:3432500-3542500 GCA_964035525.1 Porites cylindrica | reverse complement strand
TAGAGGTTTTAACCAGTAAAATTGACGCTTTAAAACAAGAGAACGCCGAACTTAAATCAAAGTTATCAAACAAAAAACAATTGAAAAGAGAGCTCTTTGTGGATGATGTTTTGAAAGATGACGAGTCTGTCAAATTTTTTACGGGTATACCTAGCCTTGCTTGCTTTATGATCATGATATTTAATTTGCTCAAGCCGTTTGCAGAAAAACTTAAGTATTGGGACAAAAACAAAGAAAAAGAAGTAAGCTATAAAAAAGATTCAAGTAAAAAAAAGCCTGGAAAGCAAAGATTATTGACCATTATGGAGGAATTTATCTTAAATTTGGTGAGACTCAGACTTGGGCTTTTAAGCAGACATCTTACAGATATCTTTGGAGTATCAGAAGGATCAGTTAGCAAAGTTTTCACAACGTGGATTTGCTTTTTATCTACAGTTTTTCGTGACATTTTTCTTAAATGGCCTTGTAAGGAAGAAATTAAGAAAAAGTTGCCAAGTTCTTTTAATAAATTTCCAAGGATTCGAATAATAATAGATTGCACAGAGATATTTTTTGCAAAAGCCAACATCCCCTCAGAGAGCTACATGGAGTAACTATAAACAGCACAATACCATGAAAGCACTGGTGGAAATCACTCCAACAGGTTACTTCTCCTTTGTTTCTAAACTATGGACTGGAAATGTCAGTGACAGATACATCACAGAAAGAAGTGGTCTACTGGACAAACTTGAATAGGGGGATTCTGTTATGGCCGACAAGGGGTTCAAAATCAGAGATCTGCTTACAAGAAAGAAAGCTGCACTTAATATCCTACCACTTTGCAAAGGTACCTTTCCAGTAAAGGGAGCTAATGGGGTAGGGGTGGGAGAGGGTATGCTAAGATCAAAGCGAAGGTCCCCCTGGAAAAAGTAAAAAAAAAAAAAACAGATATAACAGCATTCATAACTTGTTGCTTGTAAAAAGGATCTTTCTAACTAAACAGAAGAAGTTTCTTAGGAATATTTTTTATATTATAGGGTTACGTTGAAAAGCTCAAAGATAAAGGTAGTCTCTACTAACTTCCAAACATGTTTACATAGCAGGGGTGGATCCAGAAAATTCAGAAAGAGCTGGTGTGAGGCAGCGGTTTGCCACTTCCACCCATCCAATAATCTAGTACAGGTTTTGTTTGGAAAAAAGGTTTCCAAAAAAGCAAGTACTTTACTATCAGTACCTTTTGAATTGGCATTTACTTCATTCAAAATCCTTTTTTCTCCTCTTACACAGGAAAGCAACTTTCAAAAAAGGCAGTAAAATCTACCCGTAACCATTGCAAGTGTTCGGATCCACGTTGAACGTGCTATAGGCCATTTGCACTTAGAGGTCATGTAACATCGTTTTTATGAAAATGAAAGTTATATGATTTTGCCTTCGAAAAACGATTAGGGGATCATATCTGAACAAAATAATAGTTAATTGGTTTTTCACACCCGCACCATTTTCTTAAAATGAGTAAGTTCGCAGCTGGTCACGTGACCAAAATGTGATTTTTAAAATTACGAATTACCTCTTTCTGAACACAAATTTTGCACTTAAACTTCAAGGAAAATGTTGAAAAGATGATGTGGTAGCGTTTACAGCACATCTGAGCGCAACTATCATGCGTTTAACATGATATAAGCAAAAAGTAGTTTTGGCCGCCATGTTGGGGGGCAAGAGTATGCCCTCCAACATGGCGGCCAATACAAATCATACTACTTTGTTGAAAAATCAAAGTGTCATAAAATATATCCCTTAAATGAGTTTCCTCTCAAATTTCGGGGGTATGATTATTTTTATGTGCTCTGTCAATTTTTGGCATCAGTAAGATTCCAACTCATTGTTTAAAGGAAGCATTGGTGACATGGGCTCTCAGAGCAAGTGGCCTATTGGACATCTTAAGGACTTTAGAATTCTACAAGGGAACTTCCTTCTTCAAATGCTACCCATTGCAGACAATATTCTAAGTGTTTGTGCTGCTCTGTGTAATTTGCTACCACCACTGGCCAAATGACTGACGCATTTGTCCAGAGAGCAGAAAAGCAGACCAAGTTATTATGACGTGGAAGTGATTGCAACTTAGTGTATGTAAATGGTAAATGAAACGTGTATTAAACGTATCCAGAAACAGATCAATAAATTTATGTGGTATCTAATCCAGCACAGACAAAAAACACTATTTAAGCTCCTTCACTTTTACAATCAGCGTCTTATGGCAGTCACTCTATAATGACTTAAGTATGTCATGGTGGAATAGTTCCTGAACTGTATACTCGACGAAGATGTTTCTCAGCTTTTGGAGCATTTCATTCCACAAATCACTATCAAACTTAACGTTTACAATCAATATTCCTTTGAGGGTATATATAACTAGATCACAGCGATGAATCCCTGTTATCCCCATCAGTCCCTGGATTTGGTAGTTCCATTTGGTTTCTTTTTTAATTTCATACTTGCCATCCACAAGCATGAGGTTCTCCTCAGCTGCAACATGTGGAGGGAGATTTCTTTTTGCATACATGCTTTTAACTTCAATTAACTTCTTTTGGCGGCAAGCACAAATCCTTATACCATCAGGACTGGCTCCTAAGAAGGGCCATAATGTGTTTACAATGAGTCTGCTTTTTTCTACTGACAACTTCTCAAGATTTTTGTTCTGTTTTTTTTTTTTATGTAAAGACTAAGTGCTCGCTTTTCTTTCTCATGCCCCCATGTCAACTGTCGTGACATGGCATCTTCAGCAATTGGACAGTACTTCATGAGATGTTTAACCCATTCGCTCCTGGAGATTTTGCCGAAAAACGCGTTTTGAAGCTAGTCGAGTGGTTTTCTGGTCACTGTCGTGCTGTAAAGAGCTAAAACTTACCACAGACCGCTTTACAGGTCGTACACTTGGCGGCCTTCTGATCCAGATGCAAAACATCAGCTTGCGAAGTTCGGGCATGCGCAGAAAGCAAAATTTGGACAGTCTTGACTTTTACTTTTCTCTTTTTCTCCTCCCTTCTTTTTTCGCTTTTCTTGCCTCATTTTTTTTCTCTTGCTGGGCATTTAGTAGGCTTCATTTTGGTGGGAAGAGTTTTTAGGAAAGCTTTTAGGATCTTAGGATTAGGTGAAAGGAAAGGTAGGTGGGCAATGGAACAAGATTTTCATGGAGATTTTCAGGTCAATGTCATGTGGTTTTTTGCTTCTTTCTCCGGTGTCCTTGACTGAATTGTGCTCATTCTGGTATGGTTTGAAAGATCTCTTCACTCTACCCAAGTTAGCGAAGAAAGTTGTCCTTGACCGTTAAAACTGATGACGTCACAAAGAGTAGAAAGGACCTGGATCCGCACGGGCGGTTACGGGTGGTTCAGGGGCGAATGGGTTAAAAGTGTTTCTTCTGTCTGTGCTCTCTCTAAGGTGGCACACAGTGTAAAATGAGGAAGCTGTAATTCTTCCTGCCCTTTGATCAAACCAAAATTGAGACTGGGATTGATAGACAGTTTTCTTGTTGATTATTTCTGCTTGCTCTTCATTAAATGGAATAGACTCGAGGAATTCAATTGCAAGTTCTTTAGAAACTGTAGGCATCACTTTTTCAGTATTAACAGAAACAAACATTTTGGCGTAATCATTCATTGAATATACATGTACACTTTGAACACTTTCTTCTTTACAGACATTAACATCACTGCTGATGAAAGCTCTGACTTCGTCCTCTGTTTGCCTGGGTCCTTTAGTTGAAGATGAAAAAGGCAGAGCTGAAGAGCTAGGACATATTTCCAGCAACCCAGCTTTAAAATCTTGTTCCAGTTCAGTCACATTATAGGGAATACAAATTGGATTAAAATCTCTTGGGTGAATTGGGTCTTTAATGTCACACCGTAACTACCACTCGTTTGAAGGACCTGAATGGGCAAACTTCCCTCCTTTCTCTTTCGTCTCTTTTTCCACATGCACTGTCCTGATGTACATGATTGGAGATCATTGAATCTCACATTTGCTTCTAGATCAAACAATGCTGCAGCTATGTGCCGCAAACCTCCATCTGCCCTGTTTAAAGGAGGACCAATATGACAAATATGTATCTCCTATTGTTCACATTGATAGACTGTAAAGTAGCCAATAAGTTCATTTACTAGGCTCACAGACTTTGAACTACTGTTTTAATACTTATTGCTGAAGTCATAAACTATCCAGAAGGTTTGAGACTTAAAATAATGCATCCATTGATTTAGGTCTTCAATTCAGGAGGCATCTACTTTTTACTCATGTTACAACTACTACAAGGAAAATATAAACCTTCGAATCTGAATAAAACAAAACTTGTCACAGAGAAAAACAACCGAAAAGACCAAACGTTTTGATTCTCAAACGTATGTTTATGGAATATCAAGCACATAGACAGGCTTCAGAAATCAAAAGAAGAAAATACATACATACAGCAATTTTTGGGACTTTCATCTCCTCACTTTTCTCACAAAGTTCTACCAGTTCAACCTTACGTTTTCCTGAGCTTTGAATGCCCCTTTGTATTCTTTTAACCAAGAAACCGGTTTACAGTGAAAATTGCCTGCAGCAGAGTCAGCCATCTTGTGTCCTCTAAGCCTCGCTTACATGCGACTACCTAGTTCTCAGGAGTGCGCGGTCAAAAATATCGAAAGGACCCTATTTTCAAGCGCCCTCTAGAAAAGTGCACATTTGGCACGAGTTCCTCATGCGATAGCATATTTCCCACGAGTTTCAACTAGGCCTTTAAGTTGAAGTTTTCTTTAGCGAAAACTTCACCTTTTTGCACATGTTGGCACAAATGTCCAATACTCTCGACCAGATTCCAGTGGACAAAACCTGGAGTCCGACGGAGTCTAGTCGAAAAATGAAACCGGAAGTTCAGTAGAGTCCACTTGAGTTACCGGAAGTTTAGTCATGAGATGAAACCGGAAGTATAAACAATACTTAGAGGAGGGTTGGAAAGTCGTCCGATGGAGTCCATCGGATCCATTGGAAACACATCGATTCCGATGGAATCTCAGGAAGTCTAGTCGTGCCATGAGTCAAAACAAGCACACAGCACGTGTAACATAACTCGTTCTTTAAGCCCTAAGTCGAGAATGCCAAGCCTAACAGGCAACAGAACTCGTTCTTAAAGCCATGAGTCGAAACAAGCACGGACGTCGGTACACATAATTCGTTCTTAAAGCGATGAGTCAAAACAAGCACGCTACACAAAAAATATAACTCGTTCTTAAAGCAATGAGCCGAAACGAGCACGCTACGCGAATGGCATAACGCGTTCTTAAAGCCACGAGTCGAAATAAGCACGGTACCCACGTAACATAACTCGTTTTTTAAACCCTAAGTCCCCCGGGCCCTCTATTCGAGACGGACTGGCACGCTTAAAGCCATGAGTCAAAACAAGCACGGTGAAGCTATGAAACGGGGCAAAAGCCCTGCGAAACGAGGACAGTACACAAGTATATGCTTCGTTCTTTAATGGTCACTATAATATGAGCTACACTTGAGTAGAATTATTAAAAGAAACATACTGGTAGGCGGTAGGCATAACATTGAAACTGACATTACATGGATACAAAATGTATGAAGTTATTGAACAGCTGAAGTTTTAAACCTGAGCAATATTGAATTATTTGTTTTGTAAAATACTTAGTAAAAAACATTAAGTGATAAAAAGCTATATAAAACATTACATAAATCAGTGCTGGTCACTTCACACATCAACCAGCTGTAGACAGAAATTGAAGCTGGATGATTCTAGATCTCTTCCATAAGGGCCCAATTCAGAAAAATGAAAGAAATATGCTTTTTATCATATTTTTATAAACGCCAATGAAATATTGGGTGAGCTTGTGTTCGAAAACATGACATCTTCACATGTCAAAATAACAAGTAAGTTATCTTTGCATGTAGACTACGAGTAGTCCCCCATTTTTCCTCAGGGATAGTGGAGCGAGCGAAACGCGAGCGGGCGTGAAAATCACCCCACGTGCGCCTTTTCTCGCGTTGGGTGATTTTTACGCGCGCTCGCGTTTCGCTCGCTCTACTATCCCTGAGGAAAAATGGGGGACTACTCGTAGTCTACTTTGCATATGAAAAGATCACCATTGCTATGGTACAATATAACAACTCACACCTTTTACAGAAAAAAAATTATTCATTTAATAAGTGAAATGGTTAAGTATTTCAGTGGTATAAAATAAATGGAACATATTGCATGGCCGCTCGGAGATATGAAATTTCTCTTCTCATGTTGAAACAATATTTCACTGCTTCCAGCAAGGCTTACCCCTCCTTCTCTGTTGGATTGCTATTAATCATACCTTTGTTGAGAAAAGCATGGACAAAATTCTTATAACAAGTTAGAGTTAATTTGTGTTTTTCATGTAAAATCATGCATGTCCAACCCTATTCTTCACCCTACAGGAAATATGTTGGGATATATGCACGCAGTTTCAATATGTAAAGGGTGTGGGGAAACAGTGATAGATTTAGTACAGGGTATTTTTCAAAAGGGTAGCATCTGGCTATGAGCCAGGGCACAAATAAATTACAAATACTCAATCATTGTTCCAAAGACTTTCAATGCAGGATAATTTGTAGCTTTTATGCTGAATATTAGACAGTGGTATTACATCCTAAGAAGACACAGTAAATTCCTTTTAGCTTGTGTTTTGCTTTCCCCCAGTGTGAATGAAGAGGTGTTCTCACAACAATTTACCCATCATAACCTTAAAATTGATATAGGTCTTGTGTCCAAAAATTATTGATGTGACGTATACACAATTTTCAAGAAAGCATTCTTTGGAGCACTATTACATGGCTAGGCTTGATTTCCATGCCCTAAATGTTGTCACACATGACCTACATTGGGGAAACATAGCATCCGCCGTAACAGCCACAAGCTAGTAAAGGTCTTTACTATTACTTCTCCTCTCAAAACTGTACTTAACAAAAAATTTTCTTTGGCATTGTATCATGCACTGTATTTTATTAGCTTGCACTGCTTTCATCCCATTCTCAACGCCCTTCTCAAAGACAACTTTGAAGAAGAGGAAGAGTGAGCACAAATATTCAGTACAGGGGGCCAGAGGAAAAGACAAAAAAACCATGTAACATTGATGTAAAAATTGCAAAAATAATTATGTTCCAATTAACCAATCATTTCCTGCTATCCTACTATTTAAAAGCTTTCCCAATATTTCCCCACCCAAATGAAGCTAGTAACAGTGTCCATTGAAAGAAAAAAGGTAGCAATAAAAGCGAATAAAGAAGGGAAAGCGAAATTTGAGACTGCAGCTGTGTTACTTTAAAACCACGAAACCATCTCATGCTTTCTATGCATGCCCCAACTTTTGAAAATAATATTTTCAATTTGCATCTGTAACTGAACACTGTGAAATACACGGCCTTTAAACAGTCTTCTGGTAAGAGTTAGCTCATAAGCCAGACAGTGACTAGAAAACGAAGCCACTAGCTTCAAAACAAGTTTCTCAGCAAAATTCCCAGGAGAGGAATGGGATAAAAAACAAAACAAAAACAACAAACAACGACGAGCTTAACTAAAAGGATAACTATTACAAAGGGGACTCAGGAATGAAAAAAGGTTTATCAGACTGCTTTTAAGGGCCTGGTCTCACTTGTCCGTTTTCATCAGCAAGCTCTAGGAATTCCCGCACCTGGAGCTGACTGATGCCTGGCCTTTCCAAAGCTTTCAGCAAGGCCCGTCCCTTTGCCCTTCTTTCACCTGTCACCATCTGTGCCTTCTTCAGGAATAGCCGCCTTCTGCAAATAAGACCTGACTTGTTATCTTCATTGTCAGAATTGAGAGGTGGAATAACAGCTTTAGTAGGTACAGGGGAGATTTCTGATCGTTTTTCGAGATATCCTACTTGTTCCTAATGTCATTGGGGGAAGCAGACCTGATAGGTTTCTTCACTTCCTCATCTCTCTTTACCTATGAAAGATTGCAAGAAAAAGGTATGACAGAGAAAACAAAATTAAATAAGGTGGCTTGACTGGATTTTTTAGGGGGGATACCTTCCAAGTTTAAGCATTAACTACATCAGCATGAGTAAAGATATGGGAAAAAGGCTACCACAACATTACTGTATTATATAAACATGAAAATTTCTTATTATCTAGGTTTTATTGCAAATGGAGTCGCCATCGCAACCTAATGAAACCAATATGTTTTTTATTTATTTTTGTGTTTCTCTGTACCAGGAGTGTTTTTTAGAAATGGCTTAAGGGAGTATGTGCCTGCCATAATTGCTTCAATTATGGCAAAGTTTGAACAAATTCTGTGAGAGCATTTTGGAAATATTTTGAAACAAATTTTTAGAATCATAAAAACAGTGAAATAGCATGCTATATATCCACACAATTAGCTAATTTGTTAAGAAAATGTTACGCTTTCGAAGCACGGTTTCATCTCATAATGATTTGATTCCATTGAAAACTGTGTACAAAAAAAAAGAGGGGAATTGCTCTGGGCGATCGCGAGTGAGAAGAATTTTATTAACCTGCATTCAGCTGCTTTTGTTACAGTTTTTGCACATAATTTGGTCCATGCCTACAAATTTCACATTATTCAAAAAACCACTTGATAAATTTTTTCATAAACTTACCAATCTCAAGGTCAATTGTTAATAAATATACCTTGCAAGTTTCAAGAACATTGAAAACAGTGAAGGCTCTTAAAAAGAGCCTCCAATATAACCAGGGTTGTCAGAAAGTTTTGAAGCAGACGACTGAGTTGTCTAAGCAGCCAGTCCAGGGATATTTTATTTAAAAAACGTCATCTGCAAAGAAATGCCAAGCAGAGTAGCTGGCCGATACTAACCAAGTAGGCGGCACTTTTCACCAGCAGCCGGCTACTTTTGACAACGGTGTATAACCAAATTTTCCCTTAGTGAGTGTCCTCATTATTCAGTGGCATTGTTTTCAAGTTTCATATATATGCACATGTACAATTAGCAAAAGAAATAAATTTACATTTAAAAGAACTCTAAATTATTTTCCAAAGAAATATCCGGAAAATGCTAATAATTGCCTTGTGTCATGGATAGCAGTGAGAATCGAAACGGTAAACATCACGGCTCATCATGTAGGATGTAATACAACTAACTACATGTACGAGAGAACTACTGGAGAACTGACAATTTGACTAACAATAGACGACTGTTTAACTGTGACAATAGACGGATCAAAACGCACCAATTACTGATTACGAGTCTTCATAGCCAATAACATCAAGGCTTAACTGACAGACGACCAATAACATTGCAACGTAATTGACCAATCAGATCAATAACCAGAGTATAACACCATCAACTGACGTGATACAACTCACTTTGACTCTGAAGATGACTACCGCACAGGTTGTCGAAACTTCAGTCACTGTCAACAACAACAGTCCTATTCAGGACTCATTCATTCATTCATTGTTGGCAGTGCAAGTGTTTAAAAGTGGAAAAAGACCTTTCTAGTAGTGCTGCGTATTTCAAGTACTACGTTACTTAGCCTGCGTAGCAGGCGCCTGGAAGTAGTGAGCCAAGAAAGAATGGGTGCGCGAGAAGGAGACACATGGAGGGTCTTCCTCTCCCCTTGCGTGTCTCCCTCTCGTGCGCCCATCCTTTCTTGCGTCCACTACTTCCAAGCACCTGCTACGCAGGCTATACATTATAACAAATTACATCAGCAGAACGTGAGCGACGGCTTAGCCCATTGCACAGACTTAAAAGGCAATTGGCGACGACCATGACTGAATCGAGAGTCTGCTACTCTTACTATGAAGAACATTGCATTATGGACATGGACCCTGAGGCTAACAATCGACACCTTTGCACCGAAGCGTCCATGATGTTTCCTTCTTGCTAATACCCTGACTGAGTAAACAGCAAATCACAGGACTACAGTGTGTGTTTTAATGTATTCAACGATAATGAACATATATGTTGTAGTTACATTTCTATACCCAAAAACAAAAGAAAAACAAAAATTACCTGAGATTAATTAAATTAATTAAATTAATGATCTACAACATAAACACTATCTCTTCACTGAAAGCGAAAAAAAGCTAGCTTCATATGGCACTGTTATTAGAAATTTGTGCTCAGAATCACAAAACAAAATTTCAGACGACCTAAAGTATTAAAACTTTCCAGGAAACCCTCTGAAGATTTATCGTCAATCTAGACAAAAATACCACATTAGGAACCCCTCTATGCAAAAATGCTGGCTACACCCCCGCTGATGTTTCGACCACCTGTGCGATAGTCGTCTTCAGAGTCAATACTTTTTGTATTACTGAATTAGAGTCATGGCAGCAAAAAATCGTACTTTTAGTTTGTAAAGTCCTTGTTATGTAAGCCGTTCCTTTACAAAAGATGTGCCTTTACCTTTAAACTCCTCCATCTACGTTGTCAAACGATGAAAACAAAAATAATGTAAAATTGACATTTGACATACCCAACCAAAGGTCAAATTCACAATTTACCACAAAATAGTGTGTCAAATACCCGGGGTGGGGGGCAGGGGGGATGTTGAAATTTTCAATTGATCAGCACATAAGGTTTATGCTTCATTAATATGCTTTTATTATGAAAAGATTCGTCATTTTTAAGGAACTGAGGAGTTCTAAACCATTTCATAAACGAACCTAGACTTGCATAATTATCATCACTCGGATAAGTAAATGTTAAAAACTACACTTCAATACCAGCTCTAACACATTATAATGAATTGCCAACTGGTCTACTTGCATGTACTTGCAGGCAGTGGTGCGTATAGTAACTGTAAGTACATGCAGATAATAAATAGTGGTATTTTCCTGGCTACTTACTTTTGGATCAAAATCTCACGCAAAAGACATCTCTTTCTGAGGAATGCCAAAGTCCTTCTGAGGGATCCCATTTGCAACACACCTCCTTCTAAGGATACCAAACCCCGTCTGAAACGTCTCCTTCGGAGGGACGCCAAAATCCTGCTGAGAGATTCCATTTACGAGTTTCAAAATAGATAACTCTGTCGATTCTTCCCTCGGAGGAGTTCCAAATTGCAAATTCGCACTTCATTCAGGTGACGTTTTTGCTTTCTTATGCTCTGATTTAATATCGAAAGATTCCACATTTTCAAGGAACAGTGGAATTTAAGATAATTCCATATGCCTTTTCCTTGCCGTTCGAATTCTTTACTCGTAAATTCTTTTAGAAAGTCAATGATCGAAAGATGCGCCATCTTGGCCATTTTGTCGATCAGCAAACTCTTGTTTCTAGTCCCCCTCGATCGCATCCTTCGCGGTCCCAACAGTTTGCGCTACCTGATCCTGTAGCACGCTCACTTTGTCTAATTAGTATAACAACGAACTAACATATCGAAATTCGGGAGCTGGACGAATGGAGAACGCATATCGCTACCGCCATTCGCTACACAGAAATTGTTATACTGAATTATCTCAAATACGAGTTCGCTTTTAAAAAGAAATTACCTCATCAGGGGCACCCAACGAGGATATAGTTCAAAACCACTAAAGCATAGCATTGTTGAACGTATTTTAGATATAGGCATATTTTTATCCCCTAAAAACTTTTCATCTGTTCGGATTTCCTAGCTGAAAGTCTATTGATCTGAAGATTATAGGGATAAAAACTTACCTTTTCGAAAATTTCAGCCAGGAAAAGGCTCCCGAAAATTCTAGGTGGCCTTTTTCTAGGGTCAAAATCCGTTAAAAATGGGTGATTATACCATTTTGTAGATGTTCGAAAATCCTAGGAGAGGCAGGCAAGCAAGAAATTTTACAACGAATGCTCCGAAAATATAGGATCTCAAATCGTCTTCCGAACAGATATTTTCCCGAAAATTGCCGTTGGGTGCCCCTGCCTCATGAAGCGATGCAGTTTTTGATCGATGATCGGACTTCACTAGCCTTTTCTCGCTAACCAAGATTATTGAGATTACATACCAAATTTTCCCGACCTCTTATACACCTCTCCACTGCGAAAGACTGATGCAGTAGACTCCGTTTCACACTTTTCCACCTCGTTCAACATGACAATTTTTGACCTGGGGTTACGAATAGAAAATGTTCTTCTCCAGGCATTCGAACCTATTGGAATCTAATGGCTACAATGGATTCCATTGGAACGCCTTTTCACCCCCTTATACAATAGGAGTGGAATTTTCTAAGACTCTCACGAATAGAAAAATGTACTTTTCCGTCGGAATCTATTCGTTTCCAATGGATCCGATGGACTCCATCGGAACGACTTTCTACCCCCTCATCCAACATGAGCGGAATTTTTCTCTAAGTCTCTCACGAATAGAAAAATGTACTTTTCCATCGGAATCTATTTGTGTCCAATGGATCCCATGGACTCCATCGGAACGACTTTCTAACCCCTCATGATCATCCAACATGAGTGGAATCTTTTTAAGTCTCTCACGAATAGAAAAATGTACTTTTCCATCGGAATCTATTCGTTTCCAATGGATCCGATGGACTCCATCGGAACGACTTTCTAACCCCTCATCCCACATGAGTGGAATCTTTTTAAGTCTCTCACGAATAGAAAAATGTACTTTTCCATCGGAATCTATTCGTTTCCAATGGATCCGATGGACTCCATCGGAACGACTTTCTAACCCCTCATCCAACATGAGTGGAATCTTTTTAAGTCTCTCACGAATAGAAAAATGTACTTTTCCATCGGAATCTATTCGTTTCCAATGGATCCGATGGACTCCATCGGAACGACTTTCTAACCCCTCATCCAACATGAGTGGAATCTTTTTAAGTCTCTCACGAATAGAAAAATGTACTTTTCCATCGGAATCTATTCGTTTCCAAAGGATCCGATGGACTCCATCGGAACGACTTTCTAACCCCTCATCCAACATGAGTGGAATCTTTTTAAGTCTCTCACGAATAGAAAAATGAACTTTTCCACCGGAATCTATTCGTTTCCAATAGATCCGATGGACTCCATCGGAACGACTTTCTAACCCCTCATCCAACATGAGAGGAATTTTTTTAAGTCTCTCACGAATAGAAAAATGAACTTTTCCATCGGAATCTATTCGTGTCCAATGGATCCGATGGACTCCATCGGAACGACTTTCTAACCCCTCATCCAACATGAGTGGAATCTTTTTAAGTCTCTCACGAATAGAAAAATGTGCTTTTCCATTGGAATCTATTCGTTTCCAATGGATCCGATGGACTCCATCGGAACGACTTTCTAACCCCTCATCCAACATGAGTGGAATCTTTTTAAGTCTCTCACGAATAGAAAAATGTACTTTTCCATCGGAATCTATTCGTTTCCAATGGATCCGATGGACTCCATCGGAACGACTTTCCACCCCCTCATCCAACATGAGCGGAATTTTTCTAAGTCTCTCACGAATAGAAAATGAACTTTTCCATCGGAATCTATTCGTGTCCAATGCATCTAATACACTTGGTAGGACTTTACACCACTAGACTTCCGGTTTTCTGATGGAAAGCAAGGGTTTACGACTGGATTCTGGTCGACAGTATTGGACAACCCTCCATGTTGGTTGGTTTATAGGTGCATAGACAACAAAATTTCTCTTTTTTTGCAAAAACATGAAAAGTATTAAAAGTTTATTTCCGTAGGATAAATTTTCACTATTAAGTTAAAAAATTGAAAGAGATGGTTAATATGAACCGTTTGTGCAAGTTTAGCTTTTTGTAATCAATAACAAAGGAAATAGCAGCAATCAAATACTGCTAAATTGTTGGGTGGCAAAACGTTAATCTTTGTCAATTTTGGGCTTTTCTCGGGACCTATTCGGATTTTGAGAGATAACTGAAACTGGTATGCTCTTTCAATAATATAAAATTTTATTTTATTAGCTTCATCAGATAACGATAACCATATGCCAATAAGAAAAAAAAAATGTGAAAAAGGATTCACCTACAACCTGGGAAATGACTATTTGCCAAGTTAAAACGGGACTGGGTGTAAATCAGTTTTCAAAGGCCAAAATAACGCACAGGAAAAAATTGTTATATACAGCGAAATTCAACATGCGAAAACTCATAAACTCGCTAACTTTACCCAAAATAAGCACAACTTCCATCAAAGTTAGCTCGAAATGCTGGCTAAATACCTGTCGGTAACTCTCTTCTTAAAATTTAAAAGAACTAGATGGGTCATGAACGGGAAAGTTTGTCATTCTGTTGAAGGACCTTTCTGGGGAACTATCTGGTTCTCACAACAAACAGACGATTACTTTGTTCAATTGACTCCTTTTTATTCTTTAGTCCAATGTCACGAAGTTAACTCAACTCCTATTTTACAATTCTCTGCTAAATCAGTGTTACACCCATTTTTATGTCAGGCAGGAAACCAGCTGCTTAGTGCAAACCGAATGCTGACGTAAGTCTGATCCGATTGGTTAAAACAGTCTCATTAGCTTAAAACCTTCGAGTAATTGCTTTGTCGAAATGACTCTTCAACCGAGGTTTTCACTATTAAGCTTAAGTCAACTGGCCAATATAAAACTAGGAGAACAATATAAAAACTACAAGGTATATACTAGTAAACAGACTTTTCATATTAACAGATAGAAAGGTACTAAAATTACAGTTTGAAAATCTAAGATTGTTGTCAATTTACAGATAAGCTTCTTCATCGAAGATGATTGGCTAAAATTTTTCCATAAATTAACCACGAACGTGATCGCAAACTCAAAGGGTAAATTAAAAATGCAGTTCAAAGTACAACGCAGAATTTAGAACAATAGTTGTTAACTATAAAAACTCCTATAAAATCACTTAAGCCCAATTAAAGTTATCCACTGCCAAGAATTCGGTTAAAAACTCAGAGAAACACGCTTAAAACTGTTAAAAACAAACAGGGTAGTCATTTCCTGGTAAATATCGAAGGAAGACCAGATTAAGGTCAAAAATGTTAAATTGGACAAAATACTTAATATAAACAAGGCTTTGTCATCTGCCAAAGGCTCTCATTAAACATATTTCATGAACAGAAGTGTTACCGCGGAGATGCACCAAATTGGTACATCTCCTTTGCACTGAATTCATGTCAGGAGAAACTTTCTATCGATCATCAATTAACTTAGGAACCAAACCTACTAGTAGTGAAGTAGCTTACTCAAACCAATCAACAAGAACGCTTACAACAACTCATCTACAAACATATATCGTAGCAAATGCCACAAGTGACTCTGACGTAACTCTTCAGTCAACTTTCTCCTTCAACAAGACCAAATAGAATGAATCAACAGAAATCATTTTCTTATTTCGGGAGACGATGTTGTTTGATCAGCGCTGATGCGTAGGAGTTGAACACCAAGTAAAATAAGTCAAATTGTTTTTTTTTTAATGATATTTCCCTTCACCTATAGATAATTCCCGAATCAAATGAATTTTGTAATAAATCCCAAACACCAAGTAAAAGTCCCTTAATAAGTTTAAGTCAAAAACATGCGCACTGGTTTCGGCGCGTTGATATATATATGGTTAAGGCGTCATTGTGCTAAAGGTTCTCGCAGCATTTGAATAGTCACAACAGTATCAAATTTACCATTGAATTTAAACAGGACGAAGAAATTCCATTCTTTGACATCCTGTAAAGCATGGCCCTCTATCGTTTATATTTTAAAAAAAATTAATTTCCAGATTACACTCCTTGACCAACTTCCTTACCAAACCACATTTCATCTCCCAAGTTCCACGTTGGGTTATCTTTGCAGGACTTGGGTTCATATTTCCACTTACGATTAAATACGCGGTAATCAAATTTTGTGGTTTTACAAAATCTTGGAAAATCAGGAATAGCTGAAACGTCTTTAGCGTTGTCATTAGCTCTTAGCCCCAGATAATACATGGTCTTGCCATATGCCCCATGCGC
This sequence comes from Porites cylindrica, assembly GCA_964035525.1. Classification (NCBI taxonomy): domain Eukaryota; kingdom Metazoa; phylum Cnidaria; class Anthozoa; order Scleractinia; family Poritidae; genus Porites; species Porites cylindrica. Next base: position 3,526,583 of record OZ037777.1, on the reverse strand, counting down.
GCCTAAATGGGAGTCACAAACATTCGAGATGCTACTAAATCGAGGAACATGTGACGCTGGAGGCTGATGATGTAACCTGGTATCGTGGAAGTAAGTTTTGTTTAGAATACTGCTCAGCCACAACATGACTTGTTGGTCCGCATGTGGATGACACAACATCGAGCTTTCGTTCTGCGCCAAGAACTTCTGAATGATATCTTCAGAGAATATCATAAATGCTTCATCCAGCCATGTGATTCCTGCTTCACAGTGGAAAAATCCCCAAACTAGATTTTGTTTCGGCCTCGATGGAAGCTCAGAAAGAAGCCTTTTTGGGCACAAGAAGTAGTCATCATCGATTCTAAGTAGGTACTGAAAGTTAAATTTCGCCGCTGCCCATTTGATTTGGTCAAGGAAGCGGAATCCAAACTGCCCACGGCCTCCTTTAAGAGGCTGAAGCTTAATATCCTTGTATTTATCCTTTTCGTTTAAAATAAGGTTATGTTGAATTTGGTCTGTTATGAGTCCATCAGTCACAAAGACACATTCAACCTGAAGAAAGAAAAATTCAAGTTATACCCACGAGGCCAAAACTGCCCTTATGTCCCGGGTGTCGTGTGAGCCATCTTCAAGGTTTTTCTCATGGAATCTGGGATGGGACCCTCCAAAAGTCCAAGAGAAAAGCCCTTGGGCCCCAACCTAGTCCCTAGGCGTTCTATCTGGCCCAGTTGTTCGCGCGAAGTCTGGGAAAGAGCGAGCGAGTCTCTCTCGGTGACGTCATAGTACACGGTAGAGTCCAGGATTGACCGAGCCTAGAACGCCTAGGGACTAGCCTGCTTGCGCCCGTTTCTCGAACGTCCCAGTAACTTTACGGGCCCGAAATCAAATATTCAGATGAGATACTGAATAGTTCTATCATATTATCTATAAACTTACTGAAACTTCGATCTTTAATGTAAACGACAACTTAGCTTTCTGGGCCCGTTAATAGATCTCTTTCGCTTGTGTGTTTTGTTTTCCTAACAGAGGTCCCAGGGGAACGTGAACCTTTGTCTTTTCATAAATTATGCGTAGATATGCACAAGAATAAGACGAAATTTGAAAGAAACAGTTCTCTAGAGTACATGTATTACTAGTAATAGCGACCAAATGATGTCACAGCTGACGGTAGAGTCTTGTGATGAGCATGTGGTTTATTTTTGGCGATGACTGAAATGACGCATGTAAGTTGATTACGTTTTCGCTGTTTGGCATAGCCTCCCACGCAGGCGTTTTTAGGGGAGCTCGTCTCTCATCCCTTCCCACAAACGCCTGCTCAACCGACGACAACATTCCTTTCCCATGCTTAGCCAGTCACATTGTACTTTCCAAATTCTGGAAAGTTGACCTTGACCGCAAGGTAATCTGATAATTGCTCGATCTGCATGAAATAATGGAAAAATTTTCTAACCTCCAATAAATGTTACATTCAGAGCGGCAAAAATAAGATTTAATCAAATTTTAGAATACTCCATGCACTTCATAACCTTAACGACGGAAAGAAAAGAAGGAAATCGGTAACTGTAGGGTCACGTTTTAGTCGCGTTTAGCCTGTCAACACTTTATTGCACAACCGTTTATTGGTCACTTACCACGCAAATAAAACAATGGGAAAGGAATGTTGTTTCCGGCTGAGCAGGCGTTTGTGGGGAGGGATGAAAAACGAGCTTCCCTAAAAACGCCTGCGTGGGAGGCTATGTTTGGCAGTGATGTAATTTTCTCCGAATCGAGGCCCTTAATTTTCGTGTTATTATACGTGATAAAGTAAATACCCCGAGTATGATGAGAAAATATTATAGCGGGAAATCCTGTTTGTGGTGTATTGAGCCGTTACGTTTCTCGGAATATTGTCGCAGTTACTGGGACTCCACGGTTAAATAGATTCACTTTGTTGTATGTATTTAATTGATAGATTTTCGCAGTTGTTAAGATGTGAAGTCGCGTTGCACTTTGTAAATACTTGAGATATCAATGATTTAACCTTGGACTACTGCTATAAGCAACTGTAACTACCCGTCTGCGTTACGTATTTGTTTAGACGGGTAGCTTTGTACTTGACTATCACGCACTCTACTTGCAGCACTTCATGTCCATAGAATAGAAATCCCACATCGAGCTTTTCCGGAACAAAAAAAAAACGAATTGTAGCCCTTATTTTACTGCCTTACAATATATCAATAATCTTGAGGGTAAAAGGTCATATTAAAGGAACATTAATCTCAAGAATCTTCAATTTTTAAAAAAAAATCTATCGAGCGGTTTAAAAATTATTCGCTAATTTGTTAAAGAAGACCTAAATGTTTACAAAACCGCTAACAAGAGCGTTTCATACATAGTAATCACATCCTTCTTTCTAGCAATCGGCTGGAGTTATCTCCATGATCTTTCACACACGTTTTTAAAAAGGTTGAAACTACTATGAGGTAAAATTGCATGTCTAAAGCGCTTTGTTTTGTACAGATAACGGCCAAACATGTTGTCCATTTTTAACTGTGTTTCTAGCCATAAAGACTTCATCCCATAATAGTCTCGATAACGCTTTTACAGATTTGGCTTAAACTTGACGAACATCGAGGCCGCTATTGGAGGAAAAAGCTACCGTGAACGATTTTGGAAGAACAGTTCCTAGCGGCCGAGATATATTGCTGCAAGTAAAATAGGTAATAGCGTCATTTCGTTGCTGTGACAACTCCGATGTCGTTGCAACCCTGATCACAACAAATTTTCATCTGTATCCACAGGTAACCCAGGCTCTGTGATAGTACCACAGTACGATTCTAGTAAAATTACAGTGTTTGTATTGGGTGAAAAAACGATCCTAAAATTTGAACAAATTATCACGAAACTTCGTTGGAGCAATAAGGACAACAACAACTAACTGCAGGGTAAGTTTCATTGACTTATATTAAGTATTTCCTACAAATTTTAGGATCATATTTTTACCCCATACAAACACTGTAATTTTACTAGAACCAAACTGTGGTACTATCACAGAGCCTGGGTTACCTGTGCTTTATCTAACACAACCGTGGTGGAAATTTTTCCAAATCTTTGGTTATGGCGACGTAGTTTATGCTCAAACTTGGGAGGTATTGACTCTGGAACACTGTATCGAGCCACCTTAATTGTCCAGTTTTGGCGAATTTCTCTGAAGGTTTATTCCAAAAGGACTGTATCCAAGTTCAGAGTCGGTGTCTTTTGTTCACGTCCTCGGTGTAAAAGGGGAAATAAGGAATTTGACGTCGAGGTCGTTGAACGACAATAAAGAAAGTGCAAAAAACAAAGGGTGTTGCTCGTGCAAAGATGTTGTTTTGCTAATCTAAACCCGTTGATTTTTGCTTTTGCCGTCGTCTTTGTCGTTGGTAGAAAATTTCGCTGTGAATAAGTATGTGTAATGGTATACTCGTAAAATTAGGGAATAATTTCATTTGCGTTTCACAGGTATTTAGCCGACTCGTTTCTTGTTATAAATCATTGCCAGTCATTGGCTTGTCACGGGTAATTTTGTAGAGCTCAGTCGCATTAACCCTGAATGGAACAAAAAACCCTGAAAAACAAACAATATCGCGCCGCATATTTACCTATCCGATTAGTGTAACCAAGCGTCCAGAAATTGTAATGGCAGCCCTTCCATACGTCTCAGTGTCAAGATGGCGACGAAGTTTTAAAATGCGGTGAATGAAGATGTCAGGGCACAAAAATTAAAGACGCTTTAGAAACCCTGAACACACAAGAGAACTCAAGAAGGATTCTAACAGGTATTTTGCCGAAAAAGACTGAAAAATTCTGAACTTTATAAGCCAAATTTAAGGTCTAAACATTTGAGAGAGTGGAGTCCTCGATCGATACGATCCAGGATAAACATGTCAAAAATCCAAGATTGCTAACGTAATTCGTCACCCATGATATTAACTGGTAATCAAGTGGTATACTCGTGAAATTAGGGAATAATTTCACTTGCGTTTTGTCCAAATCCTAATAATTTCCCGAGCCTTTAGGCTTTTGTGGGTAGTAGTATAAACAAATAATAGCATGATTTGTACGTGATATGTAGCATAAATACCACTTAGGATATTTCAAAATTGTCTCAAATTTCGTATAACAATTTTGAAATATCACTCGTGGTATTTATGCCAAATATCACTACAAATCACGCTATTAACGATTGTTGAAACACTCAGTGTGCATTCGAGTCGCCAAGAGGTCCAAGAGTGAACACTGAACTCCTTCGTCACCGCTTCCATGGGATTTGGCGTTTCATTTAAATAGTTTTTCGAACTATTATTCCTCCCTGCAGTCTATCTCCGCAATCTATCACACTCTCCTCGCCCATCTTCACAAAAAAAAACGGCCCTGCATGTCCAAACCACCAAAATGGAAGGCGAACCGACAGCGAAGAATGTTCAAAAGGGCGCGCGATTCAAAATTCAACGTGAAAGCGAGGCACGCATGCTCATAAGACTCACGCCTCCAGAGCGAGGCAAAATGCGTGCAAGCGTGTTAAAAAATCATTTATAATTTATTTTGCTGTTTCTAAATTGTTTCAAATTACGCTTCAATGTTTGGAGCGTTAATAATTTTAATAACACATCTTTGAATCTCTTAGAAAAGAAAGACAGAGGAAATCATCTATCACTTTTCCAGTATTTACGACGTGTAGTTTAGCGCAGGCGATTATCTCTGTTCTTTCGGACATTTTAGGTCAACGTAATGATTCCTCATCTTGCCTGAAGCGTAATCAATACAGTTCAAACAAATTTTATTATATGAGAAACCAGGGATTGATCATGAAAACCAGCAAATTTCAGTAGAAAACCGCTTGCGGAAACGCAATGGAAACGCGCTGACACGTTTAAGTCAACGGAAGCGCTGCGGAAACACGAAACAATGCCTCCATTTTCAGCTTACACGTTTCCCGTCGTATCCGTCCTGCGGAAACGTGACGGAATTTTGAACCATCAGGTTTCCGCAACATTTCCGAATTGCGGAAACACCTTATTTCACCCTGTGAATGATATTACTGAAAGAAACGTCATCGTGAGATCGTGAGATAACTGGCGACAAAGAACCTATCTTGCCTGCCTACCTGAGTCTGATTGCTAGAACAATGTTTCCACCAGGTTTCTCTTATTGCCTGTCTTCTTTCAAATCTTGCTGGTGCAGTGGAAACGATGATCAATAGCAATACTACTCTCTTATTCTTCCCCAAGTCTTTAAAATCAATCAGTCAATGGAGAGTTTCGTCTATATCTAAGTCATCTGTGTCGTTGATTTCTGTTTGATTGTTTACTGGGGCCATAAGGACTATAGGGGTAGTATTTGCCAAGGTAGGCGCATTTTGTAGCTCTGATGGGCGTTCCTGATTATAGAAAGTGATAGTGAAGTAGACAAAAACCATCCATGCCCAAGCTGAAGCGAAGATAAGGGCAACAATTATGACTCGTTTCTTGTTATAAATCATTGCCAGTCATTGGGTTGTTGAGACCAGAAACACGGGTAATATTGTAGAACTCAGTCGCATTAACACTGAATGGAACAAAAACCCCTGAAAAACAAAGCAATATCGCGCCACATATTTACCTATCCGATTAGTGTAACCAAGCGTCCAGACCGTCGGTCAAATGCCCCGATGCACAAACACACCTCTCCCATCCCTGCAGCATTTGCTGGTGAGCTAGTGCCAACACAGGCAGCCCAGACATAGCCTAAGAGTGTCAAAAACATGGACAAAATCGGATCGATCAGAGCTATTATTACCCTTGTTATTAAAGATGGCATGGGTTACGACTCAAGCATTGTCTTTCTGCAGAGGCACCCAACGAGAATATAGTTCAAAACCACTTAAACATAGCATAGTTGAACGTATTGTAGTATTTAAACGGTAGACATAGGCATATTTTTATCCCCTAAAAATTTTTCATCTGTTCGGATTTCGTAGCTGAAAGTCTAGTGATCCGAAAATTTGAGGGATCAAAAATTACTTCTAGGTGATCTTTTTACGGTACAAATCCGTTAAAAATGGGCAACTATACCATTTTTTAGATGTTCGAAAATCCTAGGAGAGGCAGACAAGCAAGAAATTTTACAAAAATTGTTCCGAATATTCTAGATCTCAAATCGTCTTCCGAACAGATATTTCCTAAAAATTGACGTTGGGTGCCCCTGAATTGTAAATAGTCCGCATGTAATGATACAGCGGCTAAAGACTTTGAGACTTTGAGTCTGGGAGTGAAAAATCCCCTCATGGCCAGGTGGACAGTTTTCTTTATGCTGTACATGAATTACGACTTCTATTAGCAATAAGTTTCTGCTTCTAATTACCTGGCCTTTTCGCTGTCGTCTTTGCTGCTTGACACTACTTACACTACGTATTTTCAATTACTGTAGTTGCTAAGTTATGAAAGTCATGCAGGAAAATTGAAGAGGCAATACTGTAATATATAGATTTAGCCAGGGCTAAAAGCGAGGCTCCCATTAATAAATGTATAATTTAAATCAAACTATAAACTTGTATTCCACAATTCAGTTAACTTTAGAGCCTGCGATCATTTGAAAACCAGTACCTTGTCAGCGGATAACTTCAACTTTTTCATATAAAGCTTTGGGGATGATATGAAGACATTGAATCGAGCTTTTAGGTTCCTAAATGAGCGATTGCAAATTCAACCTGTTCTGGGTTTATATAAGACATGAAATAGCGCAAATTAACGTTTTCTTGTATATTTAGATTTCGATATTGACATATTGCTGCATGCAAGCAAACTCAAGTAGATTAAGGCCTGGTTCTTTACAAATTCCTCAGAATTTTAAAGGGGGGTGGTCTAATGTAAAGTTTTTTTAAGATATTCCAGGTCTAATAAATTTAGGCTAATGATAACTATGAAATCTTCAACTTTCATTTTAAAAATTGTTTATAACTGCATCACGTGACCAGCCACGCCCTGTTTTATCGAGAAATCCTTTGGGTTGAAATGCCCACTATGTAGAAAGCAAATCGTTTTCCTTTTGTCGATCCAAATAGTGGCTTCTGATAGTCTTCTTGTAAAAACGTGTGGAATGAGACGAAGTCATTTAACGTCTTTCTCCTAACGAAAATTTTAGTAAGAGGAGGACTGGCACTAGTCAATGAACACCAATTGCACCTACAAATTGTAAAGATTCCAACCATTTCAGGCTGATTTCGCAGACACTTTGTAGGGTCAAAGTTCTGATACAGAGAAACTGGGGTTACACGTTTAGGAAGTGGTGGGCATCGTTAATTGCAATTTTTGAACAGAGGAGGGCGTGGTCGATCACGTGACGGGTTAATTTGGATTTTTTTCAAGTTTTTTTAAGGTTAGTTTACTTTACCATCTGTTATTCCTGGAGGATGTCTTTAACAATAGTTTTTGGAAAATCTGCATAAAAATCCCAAATCACATAGAACCAGGCCTTAATCTACTTGAGAACATAATAATCGCATTTCATTTGAAAAATAACTTTCTCTTGAATATGCATTCACCGCGTCTAAATTAAATTCAAGGCTTTAGCCATCCGTAGGAAAAAACGTTTTTCTGCTCAAAGTAGAGATAAACATTTGTACTAAAAGAACATTAAGAATTCGCTGTCTCATTCAAAAGACACCGAGATGGTGACTGAAATTCTTTTACCATATACCTGTAGACTATGATATCTCTTTCCTTTTATTGCGTACTAGCCGCAATTACTTTTTAAGTAAACTATAGCTTGCAACATTCTGGCCTTTATGGCCTTGTCCTGCTCGAAACCGAGTTAAAGTTTTCTAAAGTACTCCTTTCATGGCACATTTAGCATTATTGACGCTGTTATTGTTTGAACATGCAAAGAGCTTGTCAAATAAAAGTGAATCAAATAAATTTTCCATCGTTAAAATTCTGTTTTTACGTCAACTATAATAAAGCGTTTTCGCACGACGTCACGGCATATTGTTGTCCCAAGACCATGAAACAGCGGCCATTTCGGTGCCTCAAACCAGTCCTTTGGGAGTTGATCCTTTTTTGTAAGGTAAAAACTGTCTTTTGTTTAAACAAATTTGCATAGCTGCTGACCACGTGAGTGAAAAAGCTCTATTAATCGAACGTTTAAACGCCATTTTAACTGCAAACTGAATCCGCCACGTGTTTGCCTCGCTGTAATTATGCGGTGAAAACGAAGAGAAAATAAACATTGGGAAATTTAATGCACACATGCTTTCATACGAATTGTATGTGAGACATTTTTTTTTTAAGTTCGCTTCCTTGGGGATATCTAGCGGTAGCTTGATTGTCTACCAAACCTGCTGCATTTGGCCGTTCACATTGTGCGTTGAATGAGGAAAATTATGGCTGTTTTCTCGTGGGCCATTTTAGGACTTGCGCAGTACTCCAGTGGTGAATTAGGGCTGGATCCATGTCCAAAAATGTTCGTCTTACGGTTGGTTGTAATTTGACAAATTTTCATGTTTCTATCTTAAAAGTGAACAATTCTGGTCTGTAACAGCTGGGCTATAAAGCGTTTTCGAGTTCTGTCAGGTTAGACAAATTAGTTTAATGTAACGAAAACCACGAATCAGAAACCATATCGGCATCAGGTACCAAGCCAATCTCGTGCCAATAAACAAACACAGCTGCCAGTTGACTTGAGTTGAAACATATATTGGCTGCTCGAACGACATGTTCAAGTGCTAAAAATGGTGCCCTATTCATGCTCGCAGCCGTTAGTCTTCATGCTTGTAAATTTTTAAGAGAATTACTGAGCACAAAATTTATCAAGAGAGAATACTGTACTTACATTTTTTACCCAAATGCATGCGGCGGAAAAACCTTTACAGATGGTTTTGACAGCTTATGAATTCATAGGTTTTCCCCTATTTTTCCTTGAAAATGTGTCAGTGGGTCTCCCTACATGAAAATATTTTTGGCTTGCTAGTAAGGTTAAAAAAATTGGTCTTAATGAAACTATACCATATTCCCCAGAAAGAAAACTTTCATGAAAAAATTTTCGAGAATTTAGCTATACCTCGAGGGGTTGTCCTCTTTTTAGAATTAAAAAAAAATCAACTTTCGCAAGAACGTTAACTCAGGCATTTGCCTGAAAAGGAAGGAAACAAAAATGTCTGCTCCAGTCCAATTTCAAGCAATGCCTGATCTAGAAAAGTCAAGATGGCCTTGCATTGGGTGTATGATATAAATACACAAAAACACCCAAGTAATACTATCACTGAAAGTGAAGAATGATCATCACAGTAAATTTTGCAAAGCAACTGGAAAGAAGAAGCCTGAAAAAATCAGGGCTTCAACGGGATTCGAACCCGTAACCTCCGCGTTACAGGTGCGTTGCTCTACCAACTGAGCTATGAAGCCACACATTGGGAGCGAGGTCAATTTATTGAGTTCATATCTCCCGTGAGGAGTGAAATGATGTGAAGTATACATGAAATTCATAGCTCAGTTGGTAGAGCAACGCACCGGTAACGCGGAGGTCACGGGTTCGAATCACGTTGAAGCCCTGATTTTTTTTCAGGCGATGATCATTCTTCACTTGCATCTACAACCGCAGTTCAAAAATGAATTATTTCATGTATACTTCACAGCAATATTATCACTGCATCAAAAATCTTCTAAAGGGAGCTGGCAAATAATGCATGTCGATCAACGTGGTCCGGCTACTTTCCGAAATTTATTTTGAGCCATGTTATCATTCTTAGACAATTATGTGACACACAACTTTAGTCACTTTAGGGCCGTGCTGACCTGGACAACACTTTTGTTAGCTTGGAGTCCAATTTAATCTTCTGTAGCGCTCTTTTTGATGTTCAATCTTTTACTGAGTATATATGCTTATCCCGTCCGTCCTAGGAGAAGTGTATTTTATTGTATTTGGCTAAAATCCGTGTCTTATGAGTCATATGAGAAAGTGTGAAAGCAATTCAGTTAAGAAGTGATATCTAATGCGTGTGTTCTACAGCTTACTGTACATGTGTCTCTATAAGTGAAATTTTTACAGAAGAGCGGTAACCGAATTTAGTTTTTTGCGCTATGACAATGATTCCAATAAAAAGTGAAAAGAGAACGAAAAACAATGTCCAAATACATGTTAAGAAACCAAGCTTTCCTTCATGATGGTTTGGAGGCGATTAGCGATTGGCGGCTTTTAACGTTTTGTTCAATATATTTATTCTATTACTTCGAAATACTGTTTTAATGTTCCAAAACATGTTTCGACATAGCCTGTTTTAAGCGTTCGGATAGGACAGGGAAAACTACGAATGTAACGACATACAAACAAAATGAACTTTCTATTATATTATTAGTGGATAGCAAAAGACTTGATTAACCTGCGCTGGTTTATGATATGGCCAGATAGGAAAAATTGATTTGGAGTTACATACGAACTTTGTTACGCCGTTTTCTTGCAAATTGCAGATCAATTTTCCCTGGCAATGACTGTACCTTTTCCCATTTATACTTTATTATGCAGCAATCAAATGAATAAACGTGAATATATTTAGGAATGATTTGCAAGAGTTCTTTTTAGTTTTGTTAATTAAGCATTTTTCTATCTGCATGACTGAAAATAGAGTTCGCAAAAATAGAGTGAGCAAAAAATAAAGTCTTGAGGACAGTCTTACTCTCTACTAATCGCTAACCAGCTCCGAGATCCTCAATCCTTAATTGTATGGAGATTTGGATTAGATTAATTTAAGGACAAAATTTAAAATTGGGATGTCGGTGTTTCGCCACGTTTTTTTGCGGTGATGCGGTGTTTGTTATTTTCAGTTTCCGCGGTGTTGCGGTGTGGACAGTCCCCCAATGTCCCCCTCCTTATTATACCATAAACCCTTACAGAACTGTAATAAATTCAACCCGTAATTTATAAATCGAAAAAGAAAACAAACTTGTTATGCGTTCTAACAACGTCTTTCAATATAGCAAGATTCGAACACGAAAACGAAATGCAAAGAAAAGCATTAAAACAGTAAAAAATTGGAATCCAGCCCTTTTTTGGAATTCGGAATCCACTGTACTGGAATCCGGAATCCAGTACCCGGAATCCGGAATCCAGTACCCGGAATCCGGAATCCACAGCGTGGAATCCAGAATCCAAGAATGTCCTGAATTCCCTTAAATGGGACGAAACCTCGCTAAAACCGAAGTGACCCCACATCTCCCAAAAAGGTGTTTATGAAAACACCGCCCCTACGACTAGTAGTCGGGCAAGCAGGACTTGTGACAGGCAAAGCCACCACAGGCTTCCCAACAAATAAGTTGGTGAGAAGGGTCACTTCTTCCTCTAACACCATAAGCAGCAAAAAGCACGGCAAAGTTAGCGACAACCAAAGCCACCACAGACACCCCAATAAGACTATTTGTTAGAATGGCTGGCAAATTACCAGATCATAGACGTTGTTATCTCTGCGATCTATTCAGGACAACCGTTCTTTACTGGTTTTCTTCATATGGAAAGACAGTCACGGTACTTGATGATGAAGCGAGGGAGGATCATGAATTTGGCGATAAGGTAATAAGTGAGACAAAAAAGTACTTTCCTGACCGTAAGCTTGAAGTTCTTTATGAAGCTCCTCCAAAACACAGAAATACGTTGGATTTTCCAGCTTCGCTCAAGTCGCCAGGCTACAACGGGCAGCTTTGGAGCAGTTTTTTTATTGACTTGTATTCGAATGACTCCGTTATTGCGTGGATGGACACAGACGCCGCGTTTTTCACCCCAGTAACTAAGTCGTCGACTTTCAATGGCACAAAGCTACGAGTATTAGGAACAGGCTGCACATTCCAGTTGAGGTCTTGGGTATATACCTGGGCACTGAAGGACTACAGAATTGGTCCTGGGGCTGCCATTTTGTCGTTGATTCCATGACCTATTTTCCGGTATATATCTACTGGGACACCTTTACTAATTGCAGAGAGCACATCCTGAAGAGATTTAAGACCAGAAACTTTGAAGAGGCCTTCAGGACCTTCTACCAGGGCTTTCTCTATCCAGTCAGCATTATACTCAGTTATGCGTGGTCCTTTGAGCGAGACCGCTAAGACTGTAATTTCGAGATCTGTGATGACCTCTCGGAATATAACAAAGGGTTTCCAAATGGCCATACCATTGGACCAGAACATGTAGTGACTATTTTGTCCGAGCCTCAAACAGCTTTCCATGGACATCCTGGAAATAATTTCCTAACTCCAAAAATTCTAGCAAGTTACTGCTTGTCACATAAAGCGGCGGGAAATAAGTTAAATATATGCTCAAATATTTCCGTGTCACTGAGCACTAATTTGGCCCTTTTTAAGCATGATCTACAGGGACTCAACGTTCGGGGTCTAGTTCAAAAACCATATATTGACGACAATTTAAATACATGTTTGCGGGTTCTGGAACGTCATTACAACCAAGTTGGGCTTGAGATCAAACAAGGCTGACGGAAGCTTGAATGGTACAATGTAGAAACTGCCGAAATGCTTGCAAGTGAGTTTTATATACAGTGTCCGCCAATAAAGCAGTGACCTCTTAATTTCAATGACCTAAAAATCGGCGATAAGAAAGTCAAGACACTTGTTGGAGTAACGCGGAGCAGATCTATACTTTGGGAGGCAGTGTGGCCGAGTGGTCAGCGCGTTGGACTTGCAATCCGACGGTCCCGGTTCGAGTCCCGCTCTGTTCATTGTCTGGATTTGTTCCCAGTCGTCCCGAGATCAAATTCCCGGCCACTCTTGTAAACAGCCAGCTGGTTGCCCTCCTGCCAGTCGGGGTTTTTTAATCCTGTCATGTTCTGTTTGGATTATTTGTTTCTAAATATATGAGTGGACTAGTGCCTGTTAACTTGCTGGATAAGCTAAGTGTACTTTCCACTATAAACAAACCTTCCACTCCAACCTTTTAGCCATCTAATATCCGGATTTTTTAAAGATATAAATAGAGACGTTGATGTTGCAGTCCTTGTTTTAAAGTTCAGGCAGCTGTAGGTCAATTCGTCTAAATGCCTGTTGTAACATACATTTAGCATCAACAAGTGTTTCATTCGAAGCTTGAAGGCCCGGTAAACGGCTGCAGCATCATCCAACATAACGGGGGTCCCAGAGGTAATTTAACCTCGGTTAGTAACACGGACTTAAGGGGGCTGTATCACGCGGTCTCGTTCATTTTGTTAATATTGCTAACTACGCTTCCTTATGCGTTACTGAACTTAACGTTAACTAAGAAATTAATTGTAAACGTGCAAATCACATTTCCTTGTCCATTTTCCTTTCCAAGCATTATATCAAACGTTAAAAACAATAAAAAAATGAACTTTTTAAAACTGTTGGGCTAACAAGTTTTCAAAAGCCCACAATTGTAACCCGTGTCAATCTTCTTCAAGTTTGTCCATCCGTGCGTACTATTGTATTTACTATGTGATTAATACCTTCTTTTCATGTTTTGCGCCGTTATTTTCATGTTTCATTCACTTTGGTGGCAGCTCCTGCTGTGAGAATCTTGATGAAATTCGTGACGTGACACAGGCTCCTTTAACCAGAGTTTAGTTTCGTCTGTGGCGCAGGCTACATCCAGCATGGAGCTCCAACATGTTGGACCAAGTTGCTTAGTGTTGAACGAGGTGGCCAAATGAATGGACGCAAGACCCTGGACAATTGTTGCACGAAGCGAATAAGGAGCTGCCCATACGTATTTTTTCTTTCCAGATTCAAAAATTTGCCCGTCCACACGTATCCGACACGTATCCGGATTCACTCTAGTACCCAGGACTCCTCTGGGAATATTGGCAACAGAGCATGCGTCTTGGTTGCATCTTGAATACAGTATTCACGGTAAAGAACTGGGCTCGATCTTGTTACGTCACCGGATAAAAAAATATCCGGATTTAGCGTTCACACGATTCCGGATTAATAGCGTTTTAAAAGATTTCCACTCTGGATAGCGTATTCGTATGCCAGATTCATCGGATACGTGTGGACGGAAGCCGTGTCCGGAAAGAACTAGTTGCGGTTTAAAAAATATCTGGATACGTGTGGACGGAGCCTAACGTACATACGTTTTTTACTACCATGCAATAGGGTCCTTTCGAAATTATCGGACGCGCGCTACTGATAACTAGGTACTTGCATGTAAACAAGGCTTAGAGGACCGCTGGGAAAATAAAAAAATAGAAATGCATTCACTGTCTTCACTGTAAGTTGAAATGCTCCAAGTTTTGCAAAGGTCATGGTGAATTTTTGTTCGGTGGCAAACTGCTTGAACAGTTCAAGGAATCGTCCGGATCTTTCCTTTTTCTGTTTTCCTTCGGAGGGGCATTTTAGAAGGCTACGGAAAAACTTCTGTAGACGTCGTGATCCCGAATTCCAAAATAAAAAAAAAACCCTCGGATTTGCAGCGCACACTTCGAGGCTTCATCCATCAAAAAGTCGCTTTGCGGAAGAAAAGAAGTTATTCCAGGTGAATTACCGAAATATTTTAATCCCTCGACCCACCAATGTCGTGTTTCTTCCCGTGAAAAGAGACTGGAGGACAGAAAGAGACGTGCTGTTGATGAAAAATGTCCTGAACCTCAAAAGAGAAGCCTTACCGAGGAAGACAAAGACATTTGTTTCTTAAGCGACGATGCAGCTCTTTTAGATCACAATTATTGCCACCTTCTTCCTAACGACAAAGGAACTGAAACGGACTTTCCTTACGAAGATCTAGAGGTTTTAACCAGTAAAATTGACGGACCCGTCTTGACGCCTTAAAACAAGAGAACGCCGAACTTAAATCAAAGTTATCAAACAAAAAACAATTGAAAAGAGAGCTCTTTGTGGAAGATGTTTTGAAAGATGACGAGCAGGCGGCGGGGGCGGGGGGGAGGGGGGGAGGAAGAGACGAGGTCTGGGACCGAGAAACAATGTTCTCACAACTTGCAAAGCGGTCACCCGGCGTGGTAGTCAGCGGATAATTACAGTATTTTTCCCGCAGTAAATATTTTTAGACTTTTTGGAAGCAAGAAGCGAACCGGCAGAGGAAATCAGAAATGCTTAAAATTGAAAAAAATCATATCATGCACCTTTGTTTTTCTTGCATGTCGTATTTGTCTTTCCGTACTGAAATGCGGGGAAACTAAAACGCAACCGTGCTAGATCTTAACCAACAACAACGCGCTCGATGGATTTATTTATAGGTTACATCGTTTTTGCCGGGCAAGGATAACTTGATGCTAATAAAAATTACTGGAGCAAGTGTCAAATTTATCGGAAGCAAGTATATTCAAGAGAGCTTTATAAATATGAGCTTACTGCTCTACATATCATAACTGAATAACATTTCACTTCGTTTATTTCGATCAGTCAACACCTTGGATCCAAAGTTAAAATTCAAAACGATCCTAAAACAAATCACAACTACTACTGAAAGCTCTGTACCTTGAAGCGACTTTAACTCTCCTAAGGTTTGCAGCAAAACACTGGCAGCTCGATAGCTCAACTCTTCGGCGGCCTTTTCTTAGCAGCTATACGGAGCTATATGTTGCATATTCCAAACTCTGCAGAGGGAAATTGTTTAACAGAAAAAGAAAACCACACACTATGTCTGAAAAGCGACATAAAATCAAAAAATTTGCGAATTACCAAAATATAATAGTGAGAAACAGTCCCGCTTTCGACTGCCATGTTTTTGTTTTTTCTCAAGACCGTTGATCTATGGTTTTTGACGTAATGCGCATGATCAGTACACAAATCCCGCTGGCAAGACCTTTGCTGATCGCTTTGCAAGTTGTGAGAACATCGTTTGAATTTCATTTAAGAGAATGTATGGGAAGTAGCTCCCCCCCCGCCCTGATGACGAGTCTGTCAAATTTTTTACGGGTATACCTAGCCTTGCTTGCTTTATGATCATGATATTTAATTTGCTCAAGCCGTTTGCAGAAAAACTTAAGTATTGGGACAAAAACAAAGAAAAAGAAGTAAGCTATCAAACTGATTCAAGTAAAAAAAAGCCTGGAAAGCAAAGATTACTGACCATTATGGAGGAATTTATCTTAACTTTGGTGAGACTCAGACTTGGGCTTTTAAGCAGACATCTTACAGATATCTTTGGAGTATCAGAAGGATCAGTAAGCAAAGTTTTCACAACGTGGATTTGCTTTTTATCTACAGTTTTTCGTGACATTCTTCTTAAATGGCCTTGTAAGGAAGAAATTAAGAAAAAGTTGCCAAGTTCTTTTAATAAATTTCCAAGCACTCGAATAATAATAGATTGCACAGAGATATTTTTGCAAAAGCCAACATCCCCTCAGAGAGCTACATGGAGTAACTATAAACAGCACAATACCATGAAAGCACTGGTGGGAATCACTCCAACAGGTTACTTCTCCTTTGTTTCTAAACTATGGACTGGAAATGTCAGTGACAGATACATCACAGAAAGAAGTGGTCTACTGGACAAACTTGAAGAGGGAGATTCTGTTATGGCCGACAAGGGGTTCAAAATCAGAGATCTGCTTACAAGAAAGAAAGTTGCACTTAATATCCCACCACTTTGCAAAGGTACCTTTCCAATAAAGGGAGCTAATGGGGTAGGGGTGGAAGAGGGTATGCTAAGATCAAAGAGAAGGTCTCCCTGGACAAAGTAAAAAAAAAAAACAGATATAACAGCATCCATAACTTGTTGCTTGTAAAAAGGATCTTTCTAACTAAACAGAAGAGGTTTCTCAGGAATATTTTTTATATTATAGGGTTACGTTGAACTGATAAAGGTAAAGATAAAGGTAGTTTCTACTAACTTCCAAATATGTTTACATAGCAGGGGTGGATCCAGAAAATTCAGAAAGAACTGGTGTGAGGCAGCGGTTTGCCACTTCCACCCATCCAATAATTTAGTACAGGTTTTGTTTGGAAAAAAGGTTTCCAAAAAAGCAAGTACTTTACTATCAGTATCTTTTGAATTGGCATTTACTTCATTCAAAATCCTTTTTTCTCCTCTTACACAGGAAAGCAACTTTCAAAAAAGGCAGTAAAATCTACTTGTACCATTGCAAGTGTTCGGATCCACGTTGAACGTGCTATTGGACGTCTTAAGGACTTTAGAATTCTACAAGGGAACTTCCTTCTTCAAATGCTACTCATTGCAGACAATATTCTAAGTGTTTGTGCTGCTCTGTGTAATTTGCTACCACCACTGGCCAAATGACTGACGCATTTGTCCAGAGAGCAGAAAAGCAGACCAAGTTATTATGACGTGGAAGTGATTGCAACTTAGTGTATGTAAATGGTAAATGAAACATGTATTAAACGTATCCAGAGACAGATCAATAAAATTATGTGGTATCTAATCCAGCACAGACCAAAAACACTATTTAAGCACCTTCACTTTTACAATCAGCGTCTTATGGCAGTCACTCTATAATGTCTTAAGTATGTCATGGTGGAATAGTTCCTGAACTGTATACTCCACGAAGAAGTTTCTCAGCTTTTGGAGCATTTCATTCCACAAATCACTATCAAACTTAACGTTTACAATCAATATTCCTTTGAGGGTATATATAGCTAGATCACAGCGATGAATCCCTGTTATCCCCATCAGTCCCTGGATTTGGTAGTTCCATTTGGTTTCTTTTTTAATTTCATACTTGCCATCCACAAGCATGAGGTTCTCCTCAGCTGCAACATGTGGAGGGAGATTTCTTTTTGCATACATGCTTTTAACTTCAATTAACTTCTTTTGGCGGCAAGCACAAATCCTTATACCATCAGGACTGGCTCCTAAGAAGGGCCATAATGTGTTTACAATGAGTCTACTTTTTTCTACTGACAACTTCTCAAGATTTTTGTCCTGTTTTTTTTTTTTTTTTTTGCGTAAAGACTAAGTGCTCGCTTTTCTTTCTCATGCCCTCATGTCAACTGTCGTGACAAGGCATCTTCAGCAATTGGACAGTAATTCATGAGATGTTTAACCCATTCGCTCCTGGAGATTTTGCCGAAAAACGCGTTTTGAAGCTAGCCGAGTGGTTTTCTGGTCACTGTCGTGCTATAAAGAGCTAAAACTTACCACAGACCGCTTTACAGGTCGTACACTTGGCGGCCTTCTGATCCAGATGCAAAACATCAGCTTGCGAAGTTCGGGCATGCGCAGAAAGCAAAATTTCGACAGTCTTGACTTTTACTTTTCGCTTTTTCTCCTCCCTTCTTTTTTCGCTTTTCTTGCCTCATTTTTTTTTCTCTTGCTGGGCATTTAGTAGGCTTCATTTTGGTGGGAAGAGTTTTTAGGAAAGCTTTTAGGATCTTAGGATTAGGTGAAAGGAAAGGTAGGTGGGCAATGGAACAAGATTTTCAAGGCGATTTTCAGGTCAATGTCACGTGGTTTTTTGTTTCTTTCTCCGGTGTCCTTGACTGAACTGTGCTCATTCTGGTATGGTTTGAAAGATCTCTTCACTCTACCCAAGTTAGCGAAGAAAGTTGTCCTTGACCGTTAAAACTGATGACGTCACAAGGGTAGAAAGGACCTGGATCCGCACGGGCGGTTACGGGCGGTTCAGGGGCGAATGGGTTAATAGTGTTTCTTCTGTCTGTGCTCTCTCTAAGGTGGCACACAGTGTAAAATGAGGAAGCTGTAATTCTTCCTGCCCTTTGATCAAACCAAAATTGAGACTGGGATTGATAGACAGTTTTCTTGTTGATCATTTCTGCTTGCTCTTCATTAAATGGAATAGACTCGAGGAATTCAATTGCAAGTTCTTTAGAAACTGTAGGCATCACTTTTTCAGTATTAACAGAAACAAACACTTTGGCGTAATCATTCATTGAATATACATGTACACTTTGAACACTTTCTTCTTTACAGACATTAACATCACCGCTGATGAAAGCTCTGACTTCGTCCTCTGTTTGCCTGGGTCCTTTAGTTAAAGATAAAAAAGGCAGAGCTGAAGAGCTAGGACATATTTCCAGCAACCCAGCTTTAAAATCTTGTTCCAGTTCAGTCAAATTATAGGGAATACAAATTGGATTAAAATCTCTTGGGTGAATTGGGTCTTTCAATGTCACACCGTAACTACCACTCGTTTGAAGGTCCTGAATGGGCAAACTTCCCTCCTTTCTCTTTCGTCTCTTTTTCCTCATGCACTGTCCTGATGTACATGATTGGAGATCACTGAATCTCACATTTGCTTCTAGATCAAACAATGCTGCAGCTATGTGCCGCAAACCTCCATCTGCCCTGTTTAAAGGAGGACCAATATGACAAATATGTATCTCCTATTGTTCACATTGATAGACTGTAAAGTAGCCAATAAGTTCATTTACTAGGCTCACAGACTTTGAACTACTGTTTTAATACTTATTGCTGAAGTCATAAACTATCCAGAAGGTTTGAGACTTAAAATAATGCATCCATTGATTTAGGTCTTCAATTCAGGAGGCATCTACTTTTTACTCATGTTACAACTACTACAAGGAAAATATAAACCTTCGAATCTGAATAAAACAAAACGTGTCACAGAGAAAAACAACCGAAAAGACCAAACGTTTTGATTCTCAAACGTATGTTTATGGAATATCAAGCACATAGACAGGCTTCAGAAATCAAAAGAAGAAAATACATACATACAGCAATTTTTGGGACTTTCATCTCCTCACTTTTCTCACAAAGTTCTGCCAGTTCAACCTTACGTTTTCCTGAGCTTTGAATGCCCCTTTGTATTCTTTTAACCAAGGAACCTGTTTACAGTGAAAATTGCCTGCAGCAGAGTCAGCCATCTTGTGTCCTCTAAGCCTCGCTTACATGCGACTACCTAGTTCTCAGGAGTGCGCGGTCAAAAATATCGAAAGGACCCTTTTTTCAAGCGCCCTCTAGAAAAATGCACATTTGGCACGAGTTCCTCATGCGATAGCATATTTCCAACGAGTTTCAACCAAGCCTTTAAGTTAAAGTTTCCTTTACCGAAAACTTCACCTTTTTGCACAAGTTGGTTGGTTTATAGGTGCATAGACAACAAAATTTCTCTTTTTTTGCAAAAACATGAAAAGTATTAAAAGTCCATTTCCGTAGGATAAATTTTCACTATTAAGTTAAAAAATTGAAAGAGGTGGTTAATATGAGCAGTTTGTGCAAGTTTAGCTTTTTGTAATCAGTAACAAAGGAAATAGCAGTAATCAAATACTGCTAAATTGTTGGGTGGCAAAACGTTAATCTTTGTCAATTTTGGGCTTTTCTCGGGACCTATTCGGTACACCGGGCTCAAATTTTGAGAGATAACTGAAACTGGTATGCTCTTTCAATAATAGAAAATTTTATTTTATTAGCGTCATCAGATAACGATAACCATATGCCAATAAGAAAAAAAAAATGTGAAAAAGGATTCACCTACAACCTGGGAAATGACTATTTGCCAAGTTAAAACGGGACTGGGTGTAAATCAGTTTTCAAAGGCCAAAGTAAGGCACAGGAAAAATTTGTTATATACAGCGAACTACAACATGCGAAAAATCATAAACTCGCTAACTTTACCCAAAATAAGCTCAACTTCCATCAAACTTAGCTCGAAATGCTGGCTAAATACCTGTCGGTAACTCTCTTCTTAAAATTTAAAAGAACTAGATGGGTCATGAACGGGAAAGTTTGTCATTCTGTTGAAGGACCTTTCTGGGGAACTATCTGGTTCTCACAACAAACAGACGATTACTTTGTTCAATTGACTCCTTTTTATTCTTTAGTCCAATGTCACGAAGTTAACTCAACTCCTATTTTACAATTCTCTGCTAAATCAGTGTTACACCCATTTTTATATCAGCCAGGAAACCAGGTGCTTAGTGCAAACCGAATGCTGACGTAAGTCTGATCCGATTGGTTAAAACAGTCTCATTAGCTTAAAACCTTCGAGTAATTGCTTTGTCGAAATGACTCTTCAACCGAAGTTTTCACTATTAAGCTTAAGTCAACTGGCCAATATAAAACTAGGAGAACAATATAAAAACTACAAGGTATATACTAGTAAACAGACTTTTCATATTAACAGATAGAAAGGTACTAAAATTACAGTTTGAAAATCTAAGATTGTTGTCAATTTACAGATAAGCTTCTTCATCGAAGATGATTGGTTAAAATTTTTCCATAAATTAACCACGAACGTGATCGCAAACTCCAAGGGTAAATTAAAAATGCAGTTCAAAGTACAACGCAGAATTTAGAACAATAGTTGTTTAACTATAAAAACACCTATAAAATCACTTAAGCCCAATTAAAGTTATCCACTGCCAAGAATTCGGTTAAAAACTCAAAGAAACACGCTTAAAACTGTTACAAACAAACAGGGTAGTCATTTCCTGGTAAATATCGAAGGAAGACCAGATTAAGGTAAAAAATGTTAAATTGGACAAAACACTTAATGGGCTTTGTCATCTGCCAAAGCCTCTAATTAAACATATTTCATGAACAGAAGTGTTACCGCGGAGATGCACCAAATTGGTACATCTCCTTTGCACTGAATTCATGTCAGGAGAAACTTTCTATCGATCATCAATTAACTTAGGAACCAAACCTACTAGTAGTGAAGTAGCTTACTCAAACCAATCAACAAGAACGCTTACAACAACTCATCTACAAACATATATCGTAGCAAATGCCACAAGTGACTCTGACGTAACTCTTCAGTCAACTTTCTCCTTCAACAAGACCAAATAGAATGAATCAACAGAAATCATTTTCTTATTTCGGGAGAGGATGTTGTTTGATCAGTGCTGATGCGTAGGAGTTGAACACCAAGTAAAATAAGTTTTTTTTTTTTTTTTTCAATGATATTTCCCTTCACCTCTCGATAATTCCCGAATCAAATGAATTTTGTAATAAATCCCAAACACCAAATAAAAGTCCCTTAATAATTTTAAGTCAAAAACATGTGCACTGGTTTCGGCGCGTTGATATATATATACAGTCTATATACGGTTAAGGCGTCATTGTGCTAAAGGTTCTCGCAGCATTTGAGTAGTCACAACAGTATCAAATTTTGATTTACCATTGAATTTAAACATGACAAGGAAATTCCACTCTTTGACATCCTGTAAAACACGGCCCTCTATCTTTTTTACTTTTTTTAAAAATTAATTTCCAGATTACAATCCTTGACCAACTTCCTTACCAAACCACATTTCATTTCCCAAGTTCCACGTTGGGTTATCTTTGCAGGGCCTGGGTTCATGTCGCCACAGACCACGAAATGCACGGTGATCAAACTTTGTGGTTTTACAAAATTTTGCAAAATCAGGAATAGCTGAAACGTCTTTAGCGCTGTCATTAGCTCTTAGCCCCAGATAATACATGGTCTCGCCATATGCCCCATGCGCGCCTAAATGGGAGTCACAAACATTCGAGATGTGACTAAATCGAGGAACATGTGACGCTGGAGGATGATGATGTAACCTGGTATCGTGGAAGTAAGTTTTGTTTAGAATACTGCTCAGCCACAACATGACTTGTTGGTCCGCATGTGGATGACACAACATCGAGCTTTCGTTCTGCGCTAAGAACTTCTGAATGATATCTTTAGTGAATATCATAAATGCTTCATCCAGCCATGTGATTCCTATTTGACAGTGGAAAAATCCCCAGACTAGATTTCGTTTCGGTCTCAATGGAAGCTCAAAAAGAAGCCTTTTTGGGCACAAGAAGTAGTCATCATCAATTCTAAGTAGGTACTGAAAGTTAAATGTCGCCGCTGCCCACTTGATTTGGTTAAGGAAGCGGGATCCAAACTGCCCACGGCCTCCTTTAAGAGGCTGAAGCTTAATATCCTTGTATTTATCCGTTTCCTTTAAAATAAGGTTATGTTGAATTTGGTCTGTTATGAGTCCATCAGTCACAAAGACACATTCAACCTGAAGAAAGAAAAATTCAAGTTATACCCACGAGGCCAGAACTGCCCTTATGTCCCGGGTGTCGTGTGAGCCATCTTCAGGGCTTTTCTCGCGGAATCTGGGATGGGACCCTCCAAAAGTCCAAGAGAAAAGCCCTTGGGCCCCAACCTAGTCCCTAGGCGTTCTATCTGGCCCAGTTGTTCGCGCGAAGTCTGAGAAAGAGCGAGCGAGTCTCTCTCGGTGACGTCATAGTACACGGTAGAGTCCAGGATTGACCAAGCCTAGAACGCCTACGGACTAGGCTACTTGCGCCCGTTTCTCGAAAGTCCCAGTAACTTTACGGGCCCGAAATCAAATATTCAGATGAGATACTGAATAGTTCTATCATATTATCTATAAACCTACTGAAACTTCGATCTTTAATGTAAACGACAACTTAGCTTTTTGGGCCCGTTAATAGATCTCTTTCGCTTGTGAGTTTTGTTTTCCTAACAGAGGTCCCAGGGGAACGTGAACCTTTGTCTTTTCATAAATTATGCGTAGATATGCACGAGAATAAGACGAAATTTGAAAGAAACAGTTCTCTAGAGTACATGTATCACTAGTAATAGCGACGAAATGACGTCACAGCTGACGGTAGAGTCCAGGGCCCACTTGTTCGAAAGCCGATTAATCCTAACTCAGGATTAAGGTTTATTCTGGGTTTCTTGTTCTTTTGTTCAAAGCATTTTCCCGGATAATTTTCACTATTCGTTATAGAGCATCAATTTATTACATTACAGGCAAAAAGAATTAGACTGAATTTGATTTTTAAGCTTTCATATTTGAATTTATACTTCGCACTAATCCTGGGTTATCTTAACCCTGCTTTGAACAAACCGGCCCAGGATTGACCGAACCGAGACTCCAAGGGACTATGCTCCTGGGGCCCGTTTCTCGAAAGTCCCAGTAACTTTACGGGCCCGAAATCAAATATTCAGATTATATACTGATAGTTTTATCATATTATCTGTAAACCTACTGACACCTCGAGCTTTAATGTAAACGACAACCGCTTTTCGGGCCCGTTAATAGACCTCTTTCGCTTGTGTGTTTTGTTTTCCCAATAGAGGTCTCAGGGGAACGTGAACCTTTGTCTTTTCATAAATTGTGCGTAGATATGTACGAGAATAAGACGAAATGTGAAAGAAACAGTTCTCTAGAGTACATGTATTACTAGTAATAGTTGACACTACAGCTGCCCCTGCTCTGTATGTTGTCGGTCAATAGTATTCTTACCGTTGTGTAGCTCTCTTTTCACACATTCCATACATTGGTGAGGTAAAAATCATGAAATGATGAAACGAAACGTTTTCTGGAAAAGCAGATTCACGACTTTAAATTCTGTTTTCTCTATTTATAACCAAGACTACCTTCGCCAATGATTCCTTGAGGAGCTTTTTAGTAGAGCTTGCTTTAGCACAGCTAGACTAAAAATGCAGGCGTTTCTTTTTCTTTGTTTCTGCGTAACACCAGTTAGGACGCCATGCTCCCAAGCGTTCCTAGCAGAGACCGTGGAAACTGGGGATAAGAATGGTGACGACTTTCATTGTATGCAAATGAGTCTTGTGATGAGCATGTGGTTTATTTTTGGCGATGACTGAAATGACGCATGTAATTGATTACGTTTTCGCTGTTTGGCATAGCCTCCCACGCAGGTATTTTTAGGGGAGCTCGTCTCTCATCCCTTCCCACAAACGCCTGCTCAACCGACGACAACATTCCTTTCCCATGCTTAGCCAGTCACATTGTACTTTCCAAATTCTGGAAAGTTGACTTCGACCGCAAGGTAATCTGATAATTGCTCGATCTGCATGAAATAATGGAAAAAGTTTCTAACCTCCAATAAATGTTAGATTCAGAGCGGCAAAAATAAGATTTAATCAAATTTTAGAATACTCCATGCACTTCATAACCTTAACGAAGGAAAGAAAAGAAGGAAATCGGTAACTGTAGGGTCACGTTTTAGTCGCGTTTAGCCTGTCAACACTTTATTGCACAACCGTTTATTGGTCACTTACCACGCAAATAAAACAACGGGAAAGGAATGTTGTTTCCGGCTGAGCAGGCGTTTGTGGGGAGGGATGAAAAACGAGCTCCCCTAAAAACGCCTGCGTGGGAGGCTATGTTTGGCAGTGATGTAATTTTCTCCGAATCGAGGCCCTTAATTTTCGTGTTATTATACGTGATAAAGTAAATACCCCGAGTATGATGAGAAACTATTATAGCGGGAAATCCTGTTTGTGGTGTATTGAGCCGTTACGTTTCTCGGAATATTGTCGCACTTACTGGGACTCCACGGTTAAATAGATTCACTTTGTTGTATGTATTTAATTGATAGATTTTCGCAGTTGTTAAGATGTGAAGTCGCGTTACACTTTGTAAATACTTGAGATATCAATGATTTAACCTTGGACTACTGCTATAAGCAACTGTAACTACCCGTCTGCGTTACGTATTTGTTTAGACGGGTAGCTTTGTACTTGACTATCACGCACTCTACTTGCAGCACTTCATGTCCATAGAATAGAAATCCCACATCGAGCTTTTCCGGAACAAAAAAAAAACGAATTGTAGCCCTTATTTTACTGCCTTACAATATATCAATAATCTTGAGGGTAAAAGGTCATATTAAAGGAACATTAATCTCAAGAATCTTCAATTTTTTAAAAAAAATCTATCGAGCGGTTTAAAAATTATTCGCTAATTTGTTAAAGAAGACCTAAATGTTTACAAAACCGCTAACAAGAGCGTTTCATACATAGTAATCACATCCTTCTTTCTAGCAATCGGCTGGAGTTATCTCCATGATCTTTCACACACGTTTTTAAAAAGGTTGAAACTACTATGAGGTAAAATTGCATGTCTAAGGCGCTTTGTTTTGTACAGATAACGGCCAAACATGTTGTCCATTTTTAACTGTGTTTCTAGCCATAAAGACTTCATCCCATAATAGTCTCGATAACGCTTTTACAGATTTGGCTTAAACTTGACGAACATCGAGGCCGCTATTGGAGGAAAAAGCTACCGTGAACGATTTTGGAAGAACAGTTCCCAGCGGCCGAGATATATTGCTGCAAGTAAAATAGGTAATAGCGTCATTTCGTTGCTGTGACAACTCCGATGTCGTTGCAACCCTGATCACAACAAATTTTCATCTCTATCCACAGGTAACCCAGGCACTGTGATAGTACCACAGTACGATTCTAGTAAAATTACAGTGTTTGTATTGGGTGAAAAAACGGTCCTAAAATTTGAACAAATTATCACGAAACTTCGTTGGAGCAATAAGGACAACAACAACTAACTGCAGGGTAAGTTTCATTGACTTATATTAAGTATTTCCTACAAATTTTAGGATCATATTTTTACCCCATACAAACACTGTAATTTTACTAGAACTATACTGTGGTACTATCACAGAGCCTGGGTTACCTGTGCTTTATCTAACACA
The DNA here is from genome assembly GCA_964035525.1 of Porites cylindrica. Classification (NCBI taxonomy): domain Eukaryota; kingdom Metazoa; phylum Cnidaria; class Anthozoa; order Scleractinia; family Poritidae; genus Porites; species Porites cylindrica. The sequence continues at coordinate 3,500,249 of OZ037777.1, read as the reverse complement.
ACCGTGGGGGCAATTTTTCCAAATCTTTGGTTATGGCGACGTAGTTTATGCTCAAACTTGGGAGGTATTGACTCTGGAAAACTATATCGAGCCACCTTAATTGTCCAGTTTTGGCGAATTTCTCTGAAGGTTTATTCCAAAAGGACTGTATCCAAGTTCAGAGTCGGTGTCTTTTGTTCACGTCCTCGGTGTAAAAGGGGAAATAAGGAATTTGACGTCGAGGTCGTTGAACGACAATAAAGAAAGTGCAAAAAACAAAGGGTGTTGCTCGTGCAAAGATGTTGTTTTGCTAATCTAAACTCGTTGATTTTTGCTTTTTGCCGTCGTCTTTGTCGTTGGTAGAAAATTTCGCTGTGAATAAGTATGTGTAATGGTATACTCGTGAAATTAGGGAATAATTTCATTTGCGTTTCACAGGTATTTTGCCGACTCGTTTCTTGTTATAAATCATTGCCAGTCATTGGCTTGTCATGGGTAATTTTGTAGAACTCAGTCGCATTAGCCCTGAATGCAACAAAAAACCCCTGAAAAACAAAGCAATATCGCGCCACATATTTACCTATCCGATTAGTGTAACCAAGCGTCCAGAAATTGCCATGGCAGCCCTTCCGTACGTCTCAGTGTCAAGATGGCGACGAAGTTTTAAAATGCGGTGAATGAAGATGTCAGGGCACAAAAATTAAAGACGCTTTAGAAAACCTTAACACACAAGAGAACTCAAGAAGGATTCTAACAGGTATTTTGCCGAAAAAGACTGAAAAATTCTGAGCTTTATAAGCCAAATTTAAGGTCTAAACATTTGAGAGAGTGGAGTCCTCGATCGATACGATCCAGGATAAACATGTCAAAAATCCAAGATTGCTAACGTAATTCGTCACCCATGATATTAACTGGTAATCAAGTGGTATACTCGTGAAATTAGGGAATAATTTCACTTGCGTTTTGTCCAAATCCTAATAATTTCCCGAGCCTTTAGGCTTTTGTGGGTAGTAGTATAAACAAATAATAGCATGATTTGTACGTGATATGTAGCATAAATACCACTTAGGACATTTCAAAATTGTCTCAAATTTCGTATAACAATTTTGAAATATCACTCGTAGTATTTATGCCAAATATCACTACAAATCATGCTATTAACTATACAAATTAAGGAGTAATTCTTCATCAATGATATTACTGAAAGAAACGTCATCGTGAGATCGTGAGATAACTGGCGACAAAGAACCTATCTTGCCTGCCTACCTGAGTCTGATTGCCAGAACAATGTTTCCACCAGGTTTCTCTTATTGCCTGTCTTCTTTCAAATCTTGCTGGTGCAGTGGAAACGATGATCAATAGCAATACTACTCTCTTATTCTTCCCCAAGTCTTTAAAATCAATCAGTTGATGGAGAGTTTCGTCTATATCTAAGTCATCTGTGTCGTTGATTTCTGTTTGACTTTTTACTGGGGCCATAAGGGCTATAGGGGTAGTATTTGCCAAGGTAGGCGCATTTTGTAGCTCTGATGGGCGTTCCTGATTATGGAAAGTGATAGTGAAGTAGACAAAAACCATCCATGCCGGAGCTGAAGCGAAGATAAGGGCAACAATTATGACTCGTTTCTTGTTATAAATCATTGCCAGTCATTGGGTTGTTGAGACCAGAAACACGGGTAATATTGTAGAACTCAGTCGCATTAACACTGAATGGAACAAAAACCCCTGAAAAACAAAGCAATATCGCGCCACATATTTACCTATCCGATTAGTGTAACCAAGCGTCCAGACCGTCGGTCAAATGCCCCGATGCACAAACACACCTCTCCCATCCCTGCAGCATTTGCTGGTGAGCTAGTGCCAACACAGGCAGCCCAGACGTAGCCTAAGAGTGTCAAAAACATGGACAAAATCGGATCGATCAGAGCTATTATTACCCTTGTTATTAAAGATGGCATGGGTTACGACTCAAGCGTTGTCTTTCTGCAGGGGCACCCAACGAGAATATAGTTCAAAACCACTTAAACATAGCATAGTTGAACGTATTGTAGTATTTAAACGGTAGACATAGGCATATTTTTATCCCCTAAAAATTTTTCATCTGTTCGGATTTCGTAGCTGAAAGTCTAGTGATCCGAAAATTTTAGGGATCAAAAATTACCTTTTCGAAATTTTCGGCCAGAAAAAAGGCTCCCGAATACTTCTAGGTGACCTTTTTAGGGTAAAAATCCGTTAAAAATGGGCAACTATACCATTTTTTAGATGTTCGAAAATCCTAGGAGAGGCAGACAAACAAGAAATTTTACAACAAATGTTCCGAATATTCTAGATCTCAAATCGTCTTCCGAACAGATATTTTCTAAAAATTGACGTTGGGTGCCCCTGTTTCTTGTCTTTGCCAGAATTAAAATGTAGCGTAGTTCCATATTGTGTTGATTGTATTGAAGGTCGCGGAACTCAAATAGAATCGGACGAATGTTGCTAGATAAAAGCGTTGGTTCAAAATGTTTATTATGTATCACTCGCGGTCCGTGAACACACAGCATACTACTTATCATAAAGGAAAGATAGATGCCAAAAAAAATTGTAATCATTGATCTCGAAGGCTTTGTGCGTGCAGATTCAACCAATTTTTTGGCCTGAGCTTGCTAAACAGCAGTTTCCGCAGTGAATCGCGTGTCACGCACTCGCTGGTGCGTTGTGCTCGTACTTTTATGGCCTCTCTATGATGCAATCCTGTACATTCAACTCACTATAGTTAAAAATTTAACCAAAACAATGGAAATAATAATTGACATTTTCTTTATATGGAAGAAGTGTAACATTATGATTTGAACTCTGATCAAATCAAAGCCAGCATTGCATTCTTGAGATGATAGTAAAGGACGCGACGGTGTGTGCGTCCGGGTAGGTTTAGATGACATTAGGAGAGGAAGACGGTCTTCCCATGCCTTGAAAATGTTTCTGAGCCTAACGATATTACGAAAAAAAGGTGTAAGTCGTACTATTCATCGGCAGTCTGCTAGGCATTTTGATATAGAAAACGTTAGATCTTCTAATCCGACTGCATTTGTTTGATGACTATTATGCATGATCTGTTGTCAATGATGTCAAGCGTGTGCAAACGGCCTACATACAATATATTGCGGAAATACTATTGTTAGGAGTAACTCGGCCTAAATTCCTAGAGATGTCATAGTAGAGGCAGAAAACGTAAAGACCAAGCGATCAAATGGATTCGGTCGAATAGTGAAATTGCCATCCCGCCAAAATGTGTCCAAAGCCCGCCAAAAATTACCAGATCTCGCCGCTGCCGCTATTTAACTCGTTATCCAGTCAAAAAAAGCTATGTATTGCAGGAAAATAAAATCACTTGCGCACAGAAGAAAATTAAGGGTAAATATGTCTGATAGGTTTTAGCTCGAGTAAGCGATTGTTATTGTAATGCCATGGTGTTCTAAACTCCTAAGTGCGATTTTTAAAGCAACAGAAACATTAGGTGGGGCGCCCGTAATTCTGTGAGTTAGACACCACGGTATTATGAAATCACTTGCGCACAGAAGAAAATTAATAGTTAACCTTTAATTTTCTTCCGTGCGCAAGTGATTTCATAATACTGTGGTGTCTAACTCACAGAATCACGGGCGCGCCACCTAGTGTTTCTGTTGCTTTAAAAATGCACTTGGGAGTTTACATCACAATGGCATTACAATAACACTCGCAAGTTACTCGAGCTAAAACATATCAGACATATTAACCATCAATTTTCTTCCGTGCGCAAGTCATTTCATAATACCGTGGTGTCTAACTTACAGAATCACGGGTGCGCCATCTAGTGTTTCTGTTCCTTTAAAAATTGCACTTAGGAGTTTTCATCACCGTGGCATTACAATAACACTCCCTTACTCGCCGGCTAAAACATATCAGACATATTAATATGTCTGATATGTTTTAGCTCGAGTAAGCGAGTGTTATTGTAATGCCATGGTGATGTAAACTCTTAAGTGCAATTTTTAAACAGAAACACTAGGTGGCGCGCCCGTGATTGTGTGAGTCAGACACCACGGCATTATGAAATCGCTTGCGCACCAAGTGGAAATTTAAAGGTTAATATGTTTTAGCTTGAGTAAGCGAGTGTTATTGCGATGCCATGGTGTTCTAAACTCTTAAAGGGACTGGTCACGATAATGCGCATGCGCGCCGTTTGTCTCTTCAGAATAAATTTGTCGGGTCAACACTAACTTCGAAATCGCCATTACCGGTACAATCATTTAAAATCCTTCGTTTTATTCGGACATCCGTCGCTTTGGCTGGTCTAGTTATACTTCGGTAGTGGTGATTAACGTGTGGTTGTGTAGTTTGACTGGTTACGTTTTAAAAAGACGCAAAAAATAATGTTTTGATCATGTAGGTTCAGAAGAGCATCGTGGCCGTCCGGCAACAGGACGTTCTCAAGAGTCTCTGGAGATAGAGAAGCTTAGCTTATCGATCTGGTATGGTTCTAGGAGTAGTGTGTGGCATACGAAAAGAATACACGACACTTGGAAAGTGGTTAAAGGCATGAGTTCGTTCAACTTTGATTTGATTTTTGACTCCGACCTGTAGTTATACCGCAACAGGCCGCGCGATCTTCACCGATCTGGTACACTTGAAATGTTCCTTGTATCTTTGCTTTACGATCGTATATGTGTAAGAATTGATGTTTTTAAAATAAATTGTTGCCTGAATATTCTGTTTATAATCTAGTTTCTTTATGTGTGCTACTCGATAACATTTGTTTTGCGGAACACTGACCCGATGCAAAGAGAATGAATTTGTTAATTTGCTGATAAGCAATTGAAATTTATGCTCAATTAAGGATAATCTTTATACTCATACGTTGTGTGTTTTTGTCACCGGTCAGGCGCTATTTTTAGGTATTTCTGGTTTTATATAAGGCGAACTGAGAAAAGAGTAATAAGATGTTTGTTTACAAATTTTGTTTGCCGATCGGTGACTGTTTTGTTAGCGTGGGTACGACCTTGTAAAAATACATTTTGGTAAATGTTTGTTTCAAAGCAGGACAGGGCTGTAAATCTTATTCTTATCGGCTGCAACATATATCTGGGGAGTAGCAAAGAATAAACTTGAATTATGGGGAGAAATAAAATCAAACCAAATGCCCGGAAATACTCTCGAGTCGCGAACAAGTAATTATTTACTTGCGTTCAACTAACTCGCTTCCGATTGGTTGAAAAACAATCAGCTACTGTCAGAACTCACACATGCACATTATCGTCAACCAGTCCCTTTATAAGTGTGATTTTTCAAAGCAACAGAAACACTAGGTGGCGAAGAAAATTAATGGTTAATATATCTGATATGTTTTAGCTCGAGTAAGCGAGTGTTATTGTAATGCCATGGTGATCTAAACTCCCAAGTGCAATTTTTAAAGTAACAGAAACACTAGGTGGCACGCCCGTGATTCTGTGAGTCGGACACCACTGCATTATGAAATCACTTGCGCACCAAGTGGAAATTTAACGGTTAAAAGGTTTTAGCTTGAGAAAGGGAGTTTTATTGTAATGCTGTGGTATTCTAAACTCCTAAGTGCAAGTTTTATCATGCAACAGAAACACTCACGCCGGCTCCTCGCGGCTTCGCCGGTCGCTCGCGCGTTCGCTGCTCGCTCGAGCGTTCTCGCGCGGCTCGCTTCGCTCACCCAAATAGGAGAGCTTGCTCGCGGGCTACACTAGGTGGTGGCACGCCCGTGATTCTGTGAGTTAGACACCAAGTGTTATGAAATCACTTGCGAAATAACTGGAAAATTAAGGGGTTTACAAACTAATAAACGCTATATGTCTGTTTTAGAGTCTTTTTTAATCGGTGATTTTCTTGTAGGAGACCCCCCGCCAGTTATATTTCTCGGCATTTGTTAGTAAAAGATTTGTTTTTCGTTACAAATAAAACACGCGTAGCAAAATTCCCATTTCCGACACTTTTAGTACGTCCTGGAAACTGGAAAGCACAGTACGTATACTAACCGATTATTTGGAAGAGGGCTTTTCTTTTTCTTTTTTATATTTATTTAGAAAAATACTGTTGCGATCCGTTCACTGAGAATCTCTGCTAATGCCGTTGCGTTTCGAAAACAATATTTTTGTGGTGTCGCGTTCTCCTCGAGGGCGGCCTTTTGCTTTTAATCACCTGGAGACTTTGGTTTGGTTTTAGTTTGATTATTTTACGTCGTAGTTACAAAGAAACGTTTCGGCGTGGCTCACACAATGTGCATAAATTTGAGTAAAGAGGCCGAGTGTTTTGAAGTTGCTCTGTTTGAAAAGACATCAGTAATTTTTACAATAAAATCGATGATGTATTCACGGAGGTTCTGGTTATCTTTAGAGGAGACAAAAGCATATTTTGATTGTTTTAATTGCTCCTGTCGGAATAAAACGCCATATTAATTAGCGAGATGGACACACGATGACGTGCGAGTAATACGTTCCAGGGATTTCTTATAGTTCCCGATCTACGGTCCTGCACTATGTTGTCAACACTTCCTTTGTTTTATATTGCACAATCGGTCAATTCAGATGACCGTCGTCCACGTTTCCAAGGCTTGGGGGTGGCGGCGTAGCGGCACCTAGCCTGCGTAGCATGGCGATTTTGTTGCTCCCGCCCCAATCTCCTCGCGGTTTCTCTACCCTCGCCCACATTTATTACTTGGCGCGCCCAACCAAAACCGCCAAGCTACGCAGGCTAAACGGCACCCATTTTCTTTTGACTATTTATTACACATGTAGGAGGGGCAAATGGGGTGAACACGGGACCTATGAAACATTGGCTACCCTTCCTTAACAACACCAACCCCATGTAAATCCTCACTTACGTCCAGGATCGATCTTGTTAGCAAAAATTTGCTAGCAAATTGTTTTCGCAATTTTAGCGAAAAAGATTTAAAGAAAACTGCTATCAGAAAAGTATAGAAGAAATAGCAAATGTCGCAAAATCCCAAAAGTAACAAGACTTTTTCTTGCTATGTGAAAAGATTGAATAACAAATATGGCAAAAATAGCAGGCCGGGGAATAACAAATTTTTCAAAATTCTACTCCTACAAAGAGAAACGGCCAAGAAGGGCTTCGTGAAGTCCGCAAATTTCGCAAAAATCGCAAAAGTAACGGGAATTTTCCCTGCTCACTGAAAAGATTGAGTAACAAATGTAGCAAAAATAACGAGAATAATAAATTTAACAAAATACTACACTTAGAAAGAGAAAAGGTCAAGAAGGGCTTCGAGAAGTACGCAAATTTTGAAAAAATCGCAAAAGTAACAAGAATTTTTCCTGCTATGTCAAAAGATTGAGCAACAAATATATGGCAAAAATGGAAAGAATAACAAATTTCACAAAATTCTACACTTAGAAAGAGAAAAGGTCAAGAAGGGCTTCGAGATATCCGCAAATTTCGCAAAAATTGCAAAAGTGACAAGGATTTTTCCTGCTACGTGAAAAGATTGAGCAACAAATATGGCAAAAATAGCAAGAACAACAAGTTTCACAAACTGCTACACTTGGAAAGAGAAAAGGTAAAGAAGGGCTTCAGTAAGTCAGCAAATTTCGCAAAAATCGCAAAAGTAACAAGAATTTTAATTTCATGCTATGTGAAAGGATTGAGCAACAAATATGGCAAAAATAGCAAGAATGACAAATTTCACAAAATTCTATATTTAGAAAGAGAAAAGGTCAAGAAGGGCTTCGAGATGTCCGCAAATTTCGGAAAAATCGCAAAAGTAACAAGAATTTTTCATGCTGTGTGAAAAGATTGAGCAACAAATATGGCAAAAACAGCAAGAATAACAAATTTCACAGAATTCTACCCTTAGAAAGGGAAAAGGGCAAGGAGCGCCTCGAAATATGGCAAAATGCCACCAATTGGCTACAGTAACAAGAATAGGCAAGAATTGTTGAAGGGCAAGAAAGGGGCCAAGAACACCCGCCCATCTCTGTTTTTCCCTAATACTAATGGTTATCTTAACTGGGATACGTTCTTGTCCAGTAATTTAGTAATGCGTTCCATTTTCGCGAAAATGAAATCATCAATTACAAACGTGACACTAGTTATAATTACTGACAGTAGCAAAATACTGTAATATCTGTAGTGTACTGGAAGTCGTTCCACCTGCTGCGAGATTATTATGGGATGTAATACTTTATTAATTAGGAGAAAACGTAGTGGAACACCAGGACGAAATTTGTATTTCCTGCGTAAGTCGGATTAAAAGCATGTTGAGGTGTTGACTTGTCCGATATTCTGAGACGAGACCATTACGTAATTACAATATCAATCCCATGCTTCTTTCTTCCATCAACATACAGCTACAATGTAAAGAAAGGAGTGTCGCTCACAGAAGGGGTGCAACTTTCAAGCAATAAAAGGGGTTGGTAGCAGAACCTTTACATCAGTTACAAACGTGGCTCTATTTATAATTACTGACAGTAGCAAAATGCTGTAATGTCAATCTGTGTATGCTTCGTTCTTCCATCAACATACAGCTACAATGCATAAAAGGAGTGTCGCCCATAGAAGGGGGCAAATTTTAAGCAATAAAACGGGATGGAAGCAGAACTTTTCATGGCCAAGAACCCACCATAACAATCGTTCCAAAGTATCAAGAGTAGCACATTGGGGGAAAGAAAACGGGCATCATGCATGAATGTTGCTGTGCAATACCCAAAGTTTTTTAAATAGGGATTGCCAGTGATTTGGTAATCCTTCCCTTTTAAATCAAGGCAGGCTTATAGTTAAACAACAACCACCCCAATGAATGTTATTTATATGTGTATGCCAATCCATTTATTTTAAATAACAGTTGATCCAATTGTGCATTTATGCGTGCTTCGTTCTATTACTCATGAATAATGAACAATTATAACAAAACCACCGAGAAAAGAGGTCCAAAGACCTAGGCCATACAAATACAAAATGTCATAACATGATTTCTTCACTTACAACCTCTGATTTAAGAAATACCCTTTGTGGACGTTTGAAGCTACTAAAAACCCCCAAACTGAAAATTACATTGTCACACATACAGTCTGACTGGGTGTTTTCAGCTAGCAAGAAAAATCCTTGTTACTTTTGCGATTTTTGCGATATTTGCGGACATTTCGGGGCCCTTCTTGGCTTCTTTGCTTTTTAAGTCTTGAATGTTGTTACATTTGTTAGTTTTGTTTTTGCGATATTTGTCATGAGTGTTTTTAGCTAGCATGAAAAATCCTTGTTACTCTTGCGATTTTTGTGACGACATTTCGGGGCCCTTCTTGGCTTCTTTTCTAAGTCTAGAATTTTGTTACATTTGTTATTTTTGCGATTTTTGCGATATTTGTCACGGGTGTTTTTAGCTCAATAGCAAGAAAATCGTTGTTACTTTTGCGCTTTTTGCGATATTTGAGGACATTTCGGGGTCGTTCTTGGCTTCTTTTTTGTCTAAGTCTTGATTCTTGTTAGATTTGTTATTTTTGCGATATTTGCGATATTTGTAAGTGATTTTCTGACATTATTTTTTTCCAATTATTTCTTTTGCGACAATTGCGAAAAAAACTTACTAGCAAATTTTTGGTAACAAGATCTATCCTGGACATATCTTAAATCCTAGTAAATCCTTTTTAACGACAGAGCACTGTATTCAAATTTACTCCAATCAAAAGGAAATCAAGTACATCTCACATTCCAATATTAGAGCCAGTGTTGAAACCCGCCCTCCCAAGTTACACAATTTATTCCGATTCTCTCTCCCCTTCCGTCCCTGACATTTTATGGACCTCCCCCCATTCCCTTCGAGCTTCGCGAGTTTCTGCGATACACGTATTTCTAATATAGGGTTTTTAAAGGTGGCGGCTCGTAAGAGTGTCAGATTCGATAAGAAAGAGAAATTTCTAGAGAAAAATAAACCAGAACAGGTCCGAAAGAGATAATGGTACAGATATATATTTTTTGAAATGTTACATATTTTCTAATTCCTCTTCAGCAGAATATCGTCGACTCCGCTTAGTCAAGCTCCGTTCAATCTGATATTGTCCATGTTATTGACATACACTACTTCTGGGCTGCCTGCGGTGCCCACGAAAACCTACCGAAGAGTTAAGTATTTGAGTTAATGGCCGTTTTTATACGAGAGATGTTAAAATCGTCTAGACCTATACGTCTGAGACTTTTAAGTAGACGGGTGTAAAAACTGAACGCATAAAACAGAATTCTGAAAAAAATAATAAAATAAACAACACCAGGAGCCGATTGACTATTTTCTGTCTTCTCTGCACAATTTGGGCATAGATGTGCCTTAGAATACGGCGTCCCGTTTATATACTAGACGCATTTAAAGTCTATAACGACGTACTTAACAAAAAGACGTTAATGTAAGACGTCCTGAGGGCGTTCAAATTCGTCTGTCTTAGTCTATTTTTTTTTTTAAATAGACTAAAACACACGAATTTTAAAACTTTTTTGAGGGCGACTAAAGAAGCCCGCAGCCTGTTCTTGGTAAGCAGCACTCTATTAACTGTATAGCGAGATTTTTCCCAAATCTGTCCACATTATTGAAGTGCCCGCGTTGTACCCACTAATGAGCATGGCATGTGGCCGCAAGGCCCTGGTGTTGAGTTAAAGGTCCATCTGATGTCACGGTGATCACGTAATGCACATGCAGGTGATGCAACAATCATTATAATTACATTCGATTCGTAAGCAAACGTAATTAAGGTACACAAGACAGTAGTGTACTAAATGGGAGACTTTTCGATTCGCCTTGCCGGCCTGGAATCTATTTACCAAGCTTGTTCACTAGTTCAACCCGTATTTGTCTAAGTTGTTGTCAGCATATACAAAAGGTTACAGTTGCGAAACTGTGTTGTTGCATCTTATCGAGGACTGGAAAGGAGCTCTTGACAAGAATTCTGTGGTTGGGACTGTGATAATGGACTTAAGTAAAGCTTTTCATTTGATACCACACGACTTATTTCTTGCGAAGCTTTCTGCTTATGGTATTTCTACCCATAGTTTAAACTTACGGAAGAGCTATTTAACAAATCGCAGGCAACGGGTTCGGATAGAGGATGTTACAAGTGATATTTCATATGTTAACAGCGGCGTTCCCCAAGGCTCCGTTTTAGGACCCTTATTGTTTTATATCTTCATAAATGACTTATTTCATCTCATCAAATAGTCGGAGCTGTCGAACTATGCTGATGATAATCAACTGTATTTTGCTGATACTGATCCAGCTGTTGTCGAACATGTTGTCGACAAGGAACTTGTGGTGGTTTGTATGTGGTTTCGTAATCACAAAATGATAGTGAAATCTGAAAAATGCAAGGCGCTGGTTCTCTCGGGAAAACCCAATGTCAAGTTATCACTATTTGCTGAAGGTATTGCATTACCACTACTTGATACAGTAGATCTATTTGGCTAGCACTGGACAATTCCCTGAATTTTGGAAAACACTTTTATACAAAAATTAGCGAGAAAGTTGGAAAGCAACTAGATGTTCTTTGTAAACTAAAGAATATATTATCGTTTCGGACCAAACTCTCCCTTTATAATTCGTTCATAATGTCTCATTTTCATTACTCTTCCTCCATATGGCATCACTGTTCAAAGCCTGGTAGTAAAAAACTGGATAGGTTGCATGAACGAGCACTCGTTACTTCTTCACAAACTAGCACTCTTTGATCGTATTGGTTACAGCCTTGTCGATCGACGTATCCAGAACTTGTTAATTATTGTATTTAAGACAATTAACAATTATCCACCTGAACATCTGAGAGACCTATTTAGGTTAAGAGACATCATCAAAAACCTGAGAGGGCTTAACAAGCTGCAAGTACCGAAACATAATACGACTCGTTATGGCAAGAACTCAGTAAAGTACTTGGAAAAAGATTTCTGATACCTTAAGATCCCTAACTACATTGCCAGCTTTTTAAAAAGCAGTCCGACAGCTAAGGTTCTGGCTAATTCTCTATAATATCTATGTTCTGTTAAGTAATTGGGCTTTTTATTGTAAATGGCTGTCACGCAATTTTAGGCCTTATACTGCAAATAAGTTTTTGGATTTCCCTTTCTTTCTCTATTATTATTTTTTATTTGTTTTGTTTTCTTTGCGTTTTTGTCCTTCGGCTTATTAGCATATTTTTGCTAGAGGTCTAACCAACCTCATCAAACCCGAGATTAAATAAAGCTTCATTCTTCATTCATTCAATATACAAGTTCTAGCAAAGTCTAAAACTCGATGTAAATCAAGTTTATTCAGGTTTCCCTACAGTGCAAGGTTTTTATATTTTTATACATTTCCAAGCATGTTACGTCGATTGTCATCCGAAAGCTTCAATAAGCTTTAAACTCTCGTGGTAATTTTACTATTTAATATCAATGACCTTTGGCTAATTAACACAGATTGAATATTCGATTGAATAACAAGACTTCGTTCATGACTGTATACAAGCATTAAATGTGTCATACATTACTGTTTCAATGTATCTTTGCCGGCGAATACAAACGTCTCGTCTCTCTCCTTACCATTCGCAGGCTAATTGTATCTAAGCAACTGAGAATAAAATCGTTGAATTAAATATGAGTCTGGCTTACTGTCTTTACTGTGTTGTTCAATCCAGTTTTCATAATCCGCATGTGATTCCTTTTATTGACACTATATGTAAAGGGCACGTACATTCATATGAAAGCAGTTTCGCCCGCACTTCCTAGCCAACGGCTACTGCTAGTTATACTAGCGTAAAAACGGCCACTATTTTCTCATAATGTCGTTCCCGATATGGCAACAATACAAAGCATTTCCTTACAAGCTACGAGGATGACGATGAGGAGAGAAAAATTTCTGGCTAGCTTCTGTTGTGTATATTTGATCTTGTGTATCTTACTTGCTGGACTCCTTCACATCACAATACCTTAGATTCAACTGATATGCATGTCAATGCCAAATAGGTGCTAAGCCTTTTACGCGTTCTTTCTTACTGGGGATTTCAGGAATATCCGGAATACAAGTCTTTCGATTCGAGAAGTGACTTTGCGTTGTACACTCAAGTACCTGTCGGTCCTTTTGGAAATCTATGTCCAATCATCGATAAAAGGGAAATTCTTATTCTATATTCATGTTGGTAGAAAAATGATTACACAATGGAAGTTTCCAGAAAGAACTAATAAAGGTTTGAAAAAATATCTGGATACGTGTGGACGGAGCCTGAAATACATAAGTTTTTTACTACTATGCAATTTTCAAGCGCCCTCTAGAAAAGTGCACATTCAGCGCAGGAGTCCCTCACGCGATAGTATATTTCCAACAAGATTCATGATAAACTAGGCCTTTTATTTAAGCTGCAGTTTATTTTGGCGAAAAGCTCATGTCACCTTTTTGTTCATTGGTCTATAGCTGAATAGATAATGAAATTTCTCTTTTTTACAAAAACAAAGAAGTATTAAATTTTATTTTATTAGCTTCATCAGATAACGATAAGCATATGTTAATGAGTCAAAAAATTATGTGAAAAGGATTCACCTTTAACCTGGAAAATGACTATTCGCCCAATTAAAACGGGATGAGGGGTAAAGTAGTTTTTAAAGGCTGGAAAATTTTGGAATACACAGCGAACTACAACTATATATAAAAGCATGCGAAAAATAAGCATAACTTCTATCAAACTTTGTTCGAAATACTGGCTGAATACCTGTCGGTAAAACTTTTCTTAGATTTAAAAGAACCAGGGGGGCCATGAACGGCCAAGTTTGTCCTTCTCCTTTAGTTTGATTTCGGCGTTTTGATGGTACTTTCACATACTGTTTAACGTCACTGTGCCCAGAGTTCTTGCAGCATTTAAATAGTCACAACAAATTTACCATTGAATTTAAACAGGACGAAGAAATTCTATTCTTTGACATCCTGTAAAGCATGGCCCTCTATCGTTTATATTTTTTAAAAAATTAATTTCCAGATTACACTCCTTGACCAACTTCCTTACCAAACCACATTTCATCTCCCAAGTTCCACGTTGGGTTATCTTTGCAGGGCTTGGGTTCATATTTCCACATAGGATTAAATACGCGGTAATCAAATTTTGTGGTTTTACAAAATCTTGCAAAATCAGGAATAGCTGAAACGTCTTTAGCGTTGTCATTAGCTCTTAGCCCCAGATAATACATGGTCTTGCCATATGCCCCATGCGCGCCTAAATGGGAGTCACAAACATTCGAGATGTTACTAAATCGAGGAACATGTGACGCTGGAGGCTGATGATGTAACCTAGTATCGTGGAAGTATGTTTTCTTTCGAATACTGCTCAGCCACAACATGACTTGTTGGTCCGCATGTGGATGACACAACATCGAGCTTTCGTTCTGTGCCAAGAACTTCTGAATAATATCTTCAGAGAATATCATAAATGCTTCATCCACCCATGTGATTCCTGCTTGACAGTGGAAAAATCCCCAGACTAGATTTTGTTTCGGCCTCAATGGAAGCTCAAAAAGAAGCCTTTTTGGGCACAAGAAGTAGTCGTCATCGATTCTAAGTAGGTACTGAAAGTTAAATTTCGCCGCTGCCCATTTGATTTGGTTAAGGAAGCGGAATCCAAACTGCCCACGGCCCCCTTTAAGAGGCTGAAGCTTAATATCCTTGTATTTATCCTTTTCCTTTAAAATAAGGTTACGTTGAATTCCGTCTGTTAAAAATCCATCGGTCATGAAGACACATTCAACCTGAAGAAAGAAAAATTCAAGTTACACCCACGAGGTCAGAACTGCCCTGATGTCCCGGGTGTCGTGTGAGCCATCTTCAGGGCCTTTCTTATGTAAATCTGGGAAGGGACCCTCCCAGAATCCAAGAGAAAAGCCCTGGGACCCTAGCCAGTCCCTAGACGTCCTATTCTACCCGTTGTGCGCGCTAAGTCTGGGAAAGAGCGGGTGAGACTCTGTCGATGACGTCACGGTTCACGGTAGAGTCCAGGGCCCACTTGTTCGAAAGCCGATTAATCCTAGCTCAGGATTAAGGTTTATAGAGCATCAATTCATCACATCACAGGTAAAAAGAATTAAACTGAATTTGATTTTTAAGCTTTCATATCTGAATTAATCATAACTATAACAAAATTCTTAAATCTGATTGGCTATCAACTGCCCTGATTTCAGCCTTAATAGGACAGTTAAATAGGACAATACGCGTCATGCCTAAGTAATTGGACAGAACGCGCCATCACGCGCGCGCTTAAATGGCTTTTTTTTTTTCACTGCTAGCAAAAAAAAATCTCGGGATTTCTTGTGTTTTGATTAAAAAAGGAGCCTCATATATCACAAATTTTGTTAAAGTTATGATTAATTGGTAACAGAACTTCGTGTCGTCCAATTCGGTCTGTAATCATACGAGTGATTAACAAAATCGGATGATTACAGACCGAATTGGACTCCACTCAGTCCTGTTACCATTACTTATACCTCGCACTAACCCTGGATTATCTTAACCCTGCTTTGGAACAATCCGGCCCAGGATTGACCGAGCCGAGAACTCCAAGGGGCTATGCTGCTGGGGCCCGTTTCTCGAAAGTCCCGGTAACTTTATGGGCCCGAAATCAAATATTCAGATTATAAACTGATAGTTTTTCCATATTATCTGTAAACCTACTGAAACTTCGAGCTTTAATGTAAATGACAACAGCTTTTCGGGCCCGTTAATAGACCGCTTTCGCTAGTGTGTTTTGTTTTCCCAATAGAGGTCTTAGGGGAACTTGAACCTTTGTCTTTGAATAAAACAGTTCTCTAGAGCACATGTATTACTAGCAATAGTTGACACTACAGCTGCCCCCGCTCTGTATGTTGTCGGTCAATAATATTCTTTCCGTTGTGTAGCTCTTTGAAATATAGCTATTCGTATTGACGATTTTCACACATTCCATACATTGGTGAGGTAAAAATCATGAAATGATGAAACTGAACGTTTTCTGGAAACGCACTGAGATTCACGAAATTAAGTTCTGTTTTCTTTATTTATAACCAAGGCACCTTCGCCAATGATTCATCGAGATGCTTTTTAGTCGAGCTTGCTTTAGCACGGCTAGACTCTAAAGATGCAGGCGTTTCTTTTTTTTTCTTTGTGTGTGGGCACCAATTACGACGCCATGCTCCCAAGCGTTCCTAGCGGAGACCGTGGAAACTGGGGATAAGAATGGTGACGACTTTCGTTGTATGCAAATGAGTCTCGTGATGAGCATGCGGTTTATTTTTGGCGATGAATGAAATGACGTTTGTAAGTTGATTACGTTTTTGCTGTTTGGCAATGATGTAATTTTCCCCGAATCGAGGCCCTTGATTTTCGTGTTATTATGCTCGCGTATTATGAAGTAAATTCCCCGAGTAGGATGAGAAAATATTATAGCGGGGAAATCCTATTCAGTGTGGTGTATTGAAGCGTTACGTGTCTCGGAATATTGTCGCAGTTACTGTAACTCTACGGTTAAATAGATTCACTTTGTTGTATGTATTTAATTGATGGATTTTCGCAGTTGTTATTAAGATGTGAAGTCGTGTTGCACTTTATAAATACTTGAGATATCAATGATTTAACCTTGGACTACTACTGGAAGCAACTTTAACTACCAGTCTGCGTTACGTATGTGTAACGGATGTGTTTAGACGGGTAGCTTTGTACTTGACTATCACGCACTCTACTTGCAGGACTTCATGTCCATGGAATAGAAATCCCATATCAAGCTTTTCCGGAACGGGTCGGTCCACGAATTACTTCTTTGGAACAAGTGATATATTCAGTGGTCGAAAAAAAGAACAATCTTAATGAGAAAAACTGGAAAACCAGGATCGAGGATCGAGGATCGAGGATCGAGGATCGAGGATCGAGGATCGGTCTAAAAAACGAGAACATAAAATAAAGAAATAACTCGTGGATCGTGGTAATGTGGGCGGCAGACTGTAGATAAATTTAACAGAACATAACCTTCTTAGCTGTACTGAGTACTAAATAGCGATGCGCAAAGATTCTAAAAATAGTCTACGTCTGATAAGACCCCCCGCATGACTCAGACAAATTTTGCTTCTCACTCAAAGGCTTTGTATGCGCGTTTACCGAGTGTTGAGTCAAAACATTGTTTGTTTCGCTTATTTTTATCGGGATATGGTAAACAACAAGCGTTGCAGCTGGGGAGAATGTGAGAGGGACTCAAGGATCCCAGAAAAAGTGGTCTGAGTCACTAAATAAATGCGAGAAATCCGGAAAGAAAGCGAAGTACGCTGTGTTCTGTGGCAGTGATCAGGCAGCCGGGAAATGTTTTGAAAGAGGTAGATACATGATAGTCTTAAATTTATTCCATTTTAACGAATTCTCCGATTTCATTCTTCTAAAAATATAAAATGCTTCTTTAGAAATCCCAAGCGATTTCAAACATTGCTCTTGATTGGAGGTAGACTCAGTCGTCGACCTTGGGCATTTTGTGATTAACATTGTTTTCAACACATGACCAGCGTGACGCACTGAGTCAGTTTTCAGGATATCCAGAAAAATTATCATCGAAACCTCCCTGAAAAATTTGATGTTTATCCGCAAACGCTAAGCAGTTCTAAAACAGGTTTGGTCCTGTAGTGGACGAATTCCCTGAGCTTGGGCATATTTAAATCTCGAATCGCGGGGACGGTTTTCAGAATACTGTAGCCCGGAACGGCCCAGTAGTCTAAAAGGTCTCTCTGTTTTTCACGAAAATGTGAAAACATTTACCGGCTGGGCTGCAAAAGGTATCGAGACACGGCGTTTAAAACTTCTCTCATTTTCCGCTCTGCTTCAATCCTTTGCAGTTGAGCGATGTTTGGATTTGTTCTACATTATATTTTCCTGGACGTTCCTCGAATTTCAAAACTGGAACGCTCCCAAAAACGCTAAGAATGCATCTACAAATGACCCTTCGATTTGGAAACAGTTTAAAGATGCAAGAAATTGGGCCAATAACTCAGTGAAGAAAGCTAAACGTAAATACTTTTCTGAAAGCCTTGATGCAAACAAAAGTGATCCTCGTAAAACCTGGCGATTAATCTCGGCAAAGTAAATCAGCCAAAGTGTCTCAAGTCCAAACAGGAAACCAAGTTTTCACCTCACCTGGTGATATTGCTGATGGTGTAAAACCTGGCGATTAATTAATGAACTCCAATCTCGGCAAAGTAAATCAACCAAAGTGTCTCAAGTCCAAACAGGAAACCACGTTTTCACCTTACCTGGTGACATTGCTAAAGCATTTAACAATCATTTTACAAAGAAAGGCCAATCTCTAGCACAAGAAATTTTCGAAAAAATTATCTATGTCCAGCTATGTAAATATCTGAATGAAAATGGTTTATCAAACAGCGGCCAGTCTGGTTTCCGGTCGCTACACAACACTCTTACGGCCTTCTCGGAGACAAACGATAACTGGTGTGTCAATATTGATAGAGGTCCTCTTAACGGTGTAATCTTTATTGGTTTGAAGAAGGCCTTTGACACTATTAACCACGAGATAATTCTAAAAACGTTTACCAAGTATGGCTTTGATCAAGACGCCCCGAAGTGGTTGAAATCTTACCTAACTAACCGTATGCAAAGGTGTAACGTAAACAATCATCTATCTAGCGCGAGCTCTCTAAATTGTGGCATACCTCAAGGGTCAATAATCGGTCCTCATCTTTTCTTAATCGATATAAATGATCTACCAAATTGTTTGAATGTGGGCTCTCCTAGAATGTATGCCGACGACACTAATGTTACCTTTTCTGCAGCTACTATACTAGCCTCCCACGCAGGCGTTTTTAGGGGAGCTCGTTTTTCATCCCTCCCCACAAACGCCTGCTCAGCCGGAAACAATATTCCTTTCCCATTGTTTTATTTGCGTGGTAAGTGAGCAATAAACAGTTGTACAATAAAGTGTTGACAGGCTAAACGCTACTAAAAGGTGACCCTACAGTTACCGTTTTCCTTCTTTTCTTTTCTTCTTTAAGGTTATGAGGTGCATGGAGAATTCTAAAATTTGATTAAATCTTATTTTTGCCGCTCTGAATCTAACATTTATTGGAGGTTAGAAAATTTTTCCAGTGTTTCATGCAGATCGAGTAATTATCAGATTACCTTCCGATCAAGGTCAACTTTCCAGAATTTGGAAAGTATAATGTGATTGGCTAAGCATGGGAAAGGAATGTTGTCTTCGGTTGAGCAGGCGTTTGTGGGGAGGGATGAAAAACGAGCTCCCCTAAAAATACCTGCGTGGGAGGCTACTACTATACCTGATCTTGAGTCCCAAATCAATAGCGGACCTGAAATATATTGATCGCTGGCTCAAAGCTAATAAGTTAAGTCTCAATGTCGCCAAAACAGAGTTTATGGTTATTAGCTCGGGGCAGAAACTACAGTCCTTAAATGACTACACAACGAACATTCATGTAGACGGCGTCCCAAGAAACCAAAGCAATCAAAGCAAATCTCTCGGGCTTATCATTGATAAAAATCTCTCGTGGAAGGCCCACACTCATGAAATCCTAACAAAGTATCCTCTGGTATCGGTGCTCTTAAGCGGGTCAGGCCATTTGTTTCAATGCACACTGCAATTGAAATATACAAAGGTCTTATCGAACCACACTTCGATTATTGCAGCGCTGTATGGGATGGCTTGACCCAACAGCTTAGTGGGAAATTCAAAAACTTCAAAATCGTGCTATCAGAGTTATCACCAAATCTAGCTATGATACTAGTTCCAGATTTCTTCTTAGCTCGCTTGGTTGGGACAATTTATCCGTTAGAAGGGCTCAACAAAAGGTTAATTTAATGTACAAGTGCATTAATAATCTCGCCCCAGCTTATCTCTGTAATTTGTTTGCGCCAAGAACACCAAATTACTATTTTCGCAACGCAAAGAAAAAATAAATGCTCCCCAAACCAAGAACTGATTACCTGAAGCGTAGTTTTAGTTACAGTGGCGCTCTTCTATGGAACAATCTTCCTGAGCAGATGGGTACATAAAATTCCTTAGATTTCTTTAAGAGAAGTTCCCATAGCTGGTTTTCTGATCAGTACTCCCACACGGCAAATATGTAAAACAGTTTTTGAGAATTTTAAATTAATTTTCTTTGTTAGACTGATGTTTTTAACCGTGTATAAATAAAGTTATCATTTATTCATTCATTTATTCATTCATTCATTCATTCATTCATTCACTCATTCATTCATTCATTCATTCATTCATTCATTTATTCATTCATTTATTCATTCATTCATTCATTCATTCATTCATTCACTCATTCATTCATTCATTCATTTATTCATTCATTCATTCATTCATTCATTCACTCATTCACTCATTCACTCATTCACTCATTCATTCATTCATTCACTCACTCACTCACTCACTCACTCATTCACTCATTCATTCATTCACTCATTCATTCATTCATTCGTTCATTCATCCATTCACTCATTCACTCATTTATTCACTCATTCATTCATTCATTCATTCATTCATTCTAAAACGGCGAGCAGAACTGATCGCAAACTTCCATGCAGCGTTCTTGTACCTATAGTAGAAATGGCCAGTGTTTGTCTGAGTCTCGGTTGGGGTCATGTTTTTGTGACGTCATCTGTGCGCAGCGCTATTCAAAAAGTAAACTACTCCGAGTCTGACGGAGTCAGAGATTGTTTTGACGAGAAAGAGAAATTTTCCTCGAAAATGAAACGCTTTATCACAGTGATACTGTGATAAAATGCATGCTGTGTACAGCTCTAAACGTTGTACTTTCCCATGCTAAGAAGCTATGGAAAACGCAAATTACTTTCACGCGATTTTGATGTATATCTTATAAAACGGACAACGGTTTTTAAGCATTTTGCTCTTCTTTAACAAATTAGCGAATAATTTTTAAACCGCTGGATAGTTGTTTTTAAAAATTTAAGATTCTCTGAGATTAGCCTTCCTTTTATATGACCTCTTAGTTTCAAATTTATTGATTTATTGTAAGGCAGAAAAATAAGGGCTACAATTCGCTAAATTTTTGTCAGAAATTTTGTGTTTACAGGGGAGAACCTCTCATTATTTAGGGGTATTGTATCCAAGTTTCATATTTTCGTGCTCAACAATAGCTAGCATTTTTGCATATTTCAAATGCATTGTTAGTTACTACTGTTCACGCGAAAATGAAACTTAGAGACAATGGCTGCGGTCACATCTGGGCTGCTCACTATAGTGACGGGGATAACTATAGTTAGCTATTTCGGTAATGTGTCTGCTTCTCTGTTCGCTCTAACTATAGTTAGAAAATTTACGCCTCGGTGATCCAAAACAATACAGACTAACTATAGTTATACCCAAGCGGGGTTCGTGGGTTAGTCTTAAGTTTACAGACAAACAACCAATCAGAATGTGACCCTTCTTTTCGCACGTGCTAGATGAGCGTATATAAATATGCAAAACAAAAACTAAGCGTGAAGCGAATTTACATGGGCTAATTAGAACTAACTGTTGTTAACTGCGTAGTATTACCGCAATGTCGACCGAAAGCACTAACTACAGTTAGGTATGACATCAAGTAACTTGACACTAACTTAAGTTAAACTTTAGTTACGTCGTAGATGTGACCGTAGCCAATACCTTGAATAATGAGAGGCTTTCACTTGTAATGACGAGACTTCCAATAAAAAATTAACGAATTGTAGCCCTCATTTTACTACCTTACAATGTATCAATAATCTTGTAAAAGGAAGGTTAATCTCAAGAATCTTAAATTTTTAAAAAATTCAGTCGAGCGGTTTGAAAATTATTCGCCAATTTGTTAAAGAAAACCAAAATGTTTACAAAACCGCTAACAAGGCGCTTCGATACATAGTAATCAAATCCTTCTTTCTAGCAATCGGCTGGAGCTATCTCCATGATCTTTCACACCAGTTTTCAAAAAGATTGAAACTACTACGAGGTGAAATTGCATGTCAAAAGCGCTTCGTTTTCTACAGATAACGGCCAAACATCAAGGTTGTCCATTTTTAACAGTGTTTCTAGCCATAACGACTTCATCCCATAATATCTCGATAACGCTCTCACAGATTTCGCTTAAACTTGACAAACATCGAGGTCGCTATTGGAGGAAAATGATACCGTTAACGATTTTGGAGGAACAGTTCCTAGTGCCGAGATATATTGCTGCAAGTAAAATAGGTAATAGCGTCATTTCGTTGCTATGACAAGTCCGATGTCGTTGCAACCCTGATCATAACAAATTTTCATCTTTATCTAAGACAACTGTGGTGGCAATTTTTTCAAATCTTTGTTTATGGCGACGTCGTTTATGGTCAAACTTGGGAGGCCCTGATCCTGAAAAACTGTATCGAGCCACCTTCATTGTCAAATTTTGGTGAATTTCTCTTGGGGTGTATTCCAAAAGGACTGTATCCAAGTTCAGAATCGGTGTCTTGTTCACGTCCTCGGTGTGAAACGGGAAATAAGGAATTTGACGTCGAGGTCGTTGAACGAAAATAAAGAAAGTGCAAAAAACAAAGGGTGTTGCTCGTGCAAAGTTGTTGTTTTGCTAATCTAAACCCGTTGATTTTTGCTTGCTACCGTCGTCTTCGTCGTTGGTAAGAAATTTCGCTATGAATAACTGAAAGTAACGTCATCGTGAGATCGTGAGATAACTGGCGACAAAGAATCTATCTTGCCTTCTTACCTGAGCCTGATTGCCAGAACAATGTTTCCACCATGTTTCCCTTATTGCCTGTCTTCTTTGAAATCTTGCTGGTGCAGTGGTAACGATGATCAATAGCAATACTGCTCTCTTATTCCTTCCCAAGTCTTTAAAATCAATCAGTTGATGGAGAGTTTCGTTTATATCTAAGTCGTCTGTGTCGTTGATTTCTGTTTGATTTTTAACTGGGGCCATAAGGACTATGGGGGTAGTATTTGCCCAGGCAGGCGTATTTTGTAGCTCTGACGGGCGTTCCTGATTATGGAAAGTGATAGTGAAGTAGACAAAAGCCATCCATGACCAAGCTGAAGCGAAGATAAGGGCAACAATTACGACTCGTCTCTTGTTATAGACCATTGCCAGTCATTGGGTTGTTGAGACCAGAAAGACGGGCGATCTTGTAGAGCTCAGTCGCATTTACACTGGATGGAACAAAAAACCCCTGAAAAACAAAGCAATATCGCGCCTCATATTTACTTATACGATTAGTGTAACCAAGCGTCCAGTCCGTCGGTCAATTGCTCTGGGTTATTATAATAATTGTTTATGTGTGTAAGCCCTGGCAATAAAAAAGCCCAGGCTTTCTTTTCCTTCAATATTTAATTTTAGGTCTTGTATTTTACAATGTATTTTTCACTGATGTAGAAACACACCTCTCCAATCCCTGCAGCATTTGCTGGTGAGCTAGTACCAACACAGGCAGCCCAGACGTAGCCTAAGAGTGTCAACATTATGGACAAAATCGGATCCATCGAAGCTAGACTTAGAGTCGACAATATTCTTCTGAAGAAGAATTTTAAAGAAAGTAATGTTTCAAATAAAAGTATCTTTTCCATTAGTCTTTGTGTTTTTGAGGTCGACTAAAGAAGACTATCTTTTTGTTCATTTTTTTCATTTTATAGTATTTGTAAGCGGAAACGCTGAAAATAAAATGCTTTTTGTCACACAATTCGTCTTTTATTTGATGGTTCTATTCGTGCCTGCAGAAAATAAAGGAAAAGTTACCCATGGGAAAACACCCCGCGTCCGTTTTGCATATTAAGTGGACTTTTGCACTATAGTGGCTCTAGCTGGAGTTATATAAAAGATCTCTTTTGTTGATGTTTATGCCTGTTAAAACTTTATGAGTCCACGGGGACTAGTTTTGAAATTGCAGATGTAGTGGTAGTTGTATTTCCACTGGGACGTACTCGAACTGTTAGTTTATCACGTCCTTAACGTTTGTCTGTGTTATTCGTGTTTTTTGGGAGCTCTGGAACCATAAGTATAGGAATAAGTCGTCTCCTCCATCCGCCATTATTTGAAAGTGTGTTTGGGTTTGTGCACCTTCGCGATCACGTTTAAGGTACGTTCAACATCAGAGACGGCTCTATTGTTTCGCGCTTTGAAGATTGCCGACTTTCATAACCAGTCCCCTCTACTAACTATATTAGAACTAACTAGATAAGTTAAAAGTTTTTTTTTTTTTTTATGTTCGGTGCCTTTTAATATTCTTTCTCTTTTTCCTAGGTTCCAGGACTTTATCAGAATTTTGATGATCCAGACCTTTGAGTGCTTGGCGAGTCATTTAAAGCCTTTACGTGGTTTGAGTGCGAGATGTTAAGTTATTCAAATTACACTGTTAGTTATGCCACCCGCTTTGCTGTAGGTGTTACTATCTAATAAACGAGATGACTATTCCTGATTTTGTTTTCGTTGTTGTATATCAGAGTGAAAATAATTTATTCTCGTTTCACTGCAGAGTGATTAGAGAACAATGTCATTAGTGCGTTTCGATCCGTCTATTGTCACAGTTGAGCAGTCGTTTATTGTTAGTCAAATTGTCGGTTGCCCAGTCATTTTCTCGTAGTTACGTTAAGCCTGGTTCTCATATGCCGCCGATACACCTGCGACAGACATCGGCGGCATATGTGGGAGAGATAAAAGGGAGCTCGAAAGTATATCTGATGTTCGGATTTACTTGCTTGGAATGAAATGAAAATAGAGTTTGTTTCTCAGAGGAGAGAAATGCTTTTTTTTCTTGACCACCAACACGGCCGTCAATCGTTTTTTTTTTAAGTTTTTAATTAGAAATTCATATCCAAACTACATTCCTTGACCGGCGGCTTCCTTCTCAAATACATTTTGTCTTTCAAGTCCCACGTGAGGTTATCTTTGCAGGGCTTGGGTTCATATTTCCACTTGGGATAAAATGCATGATAATCAAACTTTGTGTTTTTACAAAAACTTGAAAACTCAGGAATGGTTTGAAAAGTCTTTAGCGTTGTCATTAGCTGTTAGCCCCAGGGAACGCATCGTCTTATCATATGCTCCGTGCACGCCTAAATAAATGTCACAGAAATTCAAAATGACACTCAAATGAAAAAAAATCGACGCCGGAGGTTCATGATGTAACCTAGTATCGCAGAAGTATGTTTTGTGGATGAAACATCATCGAGCTTTCGTCCTGAGCCATGAACTTCTGTACTGATATTAGGGCCATTTATTCGAGGAAAAATAAGACATACATAAGACGCGTCTTAAATAAGACGCGAACTCTACCATTTATACAAGCATGTCTTATCTAATAAGACGCGTCTTAGCTAAGCCGCGTCTTATTTTAGACGAAATGTGCCGTTTATACGGAAAGTTCGCGTCTTATTTAAGACGCGACTTATGTAAGACGCGTCTTATTTTTCCTCGTATAAATGGCCCTATTATTGCCGAACAAGAGCTGTCAGTTGTGCTCAGAGTTTCGAAGCCACCGCGTCAAAACCGAAAATGTTTTGAAAAAATTAATGGTAGCCGTCACAGTTCAATCCACCTTTTATAATAACGGAACAACCATACGTCCAGGAATTGCAGTGAATTGGAAACTCTTCGACTTTCTTTCCAAATTCTTTTATTTTTGAGCTTATCGGCCTGATTTCACTACAAATCAGATTTAGGACCTCTTTGCACTCGAAACTATAATAAAAAGACAAAAAAGGCTACACATGAAAAATTTTAGGCAAAGTTTGGCAGATCTAAAATAACATTACCGGTGCGAATGCACGAATGACTCCATGATATGCATATCTTATGCATCGTGATTGGGACATTCACTACTAAAACGATGTAATATCTCTACATCTATATCATGAATGTGGAAGCAAAACTTCACTCACCTCACTGTGAATTATGTTAGTATACTTTGGGCTTCATTTGTCGCCATTTTATACGCTTTTGTGGTTCAGTGTTTCGGTTCTTCGGTGTTTTTTGAGGACTCGTTCATAGTTCTCTATGGCTTTCTGAGAATATGCTCGCCGAAGCAGCCGGTCCAGATCAACGCGCGGCCAGGAAAATGAGGCCTGGGCACTGTACAAAAAAAACCATCCCGGGAGTTCTGAGGTGACCTTTCTGGGGACCGATACATCATTTGCCCAAAGCCACCCTACCCTGCTGAAAAAATACTTGATAGAAGGCAATTGTTCTTCCTAGCCGTACCACGCCTGTTATAAAGATATTAGGGCCATTTATACGAGGAAAAATAAGACGCGTCTTACATAAGACGCGAACTGTACCATTTATACGAGCATGTCTTATCTAATAAGACGCGTCTTAGCTAAGCCGCGTCTTATTTTAGACGAAATGTGCCATTTATACGGAAAGTTCGCGTCTTATTTTTCCTCGTATAAATGGCCCTAATATGTCCCTCTCGAACTATATTCAGCGCCTGGCGCTGGTCCTCAGAAAGTCTATCAAACATTAGTAGGGCAAGGTTATAAGGGCAAAAGAAATAACGAAGGAGGATTTACAAAACTTAAAACGAGCAAAAGATATAAGTGAATTTTGGCTCTTACCGCGGCAAAAAAGAAAAGAAAAAGGGTGACAGGGATTTAGAGCGAGAGATAAAAAACAAAGGAGACATTTTTTTTGTTGGAAGAACAACATTAAAATTTTGTAACGGCGGTGACAAAATGAGAAATGCTAGCGGCCACCGATGCAAGGTAAAAATGAGCGGCAGTGAAAAACAAAGTGAACGAAAAAAACGTGTAACTAAGAAGTTTCTGGAAGTTTCACGTTGTACTCGTGCAAAACAACGGCAAAGAAATTAATGTACAAAATGCACGTGCAAAGTTGCTTTTTTGCTAATTAGACCTATTGTTGTTTTTCACCGTTCTCCGGCGTTGCCTTCGCCGATTAGCATTACATGATTTTATATTTTGTTTGAACAAACTATAAATATTATCGAGAGCTTCGCTTTTAGCCCTGGCTAAATCTATATATTATACCTTAAACGCAGCGAGTCTCAGAATTCTTGTTTATTCAGCACCAAGCCTTGATCAAGAGGCACTGCGGTAAGCCATGAGCTCGCACCCTTGTCTCTCGATTGGTTAACTGCCCTCAGCAGATCCGAGGGTATAGTGGAATCAATACATTCTCGATTTCACCGACGCAGTTTTCAAGGCTTGATGTTGTCTTTTTAACTCCTCCGTGGGATTCTCGCTTTTCCCCACGAACATACTCTGTGTGGTAATAGAATCTACGTGGGTTGCTGTTATTGATGTAGAAGCAGCAAACTGCTGTGGAGCTTCAAACCGTAAGTCGGGTACGCCCAGCCCTCCTTGAGCGAGTGTCAGAGTGACCAGGGCTCCGTTTGAGCGAATAGTGTTGGGAGAAGTAAGTCGCGTCGATCGCCTCTTGGATTGGGTCAACGTAATCGTCAAACGACTCTATTGTCCGCATGAAATAGGTTAACTTGAATTTGTAACCGTTCGTGAAAACAGTGTAGGCTGCATGAGCCTGGCTCCTAGCTATCACAGATAGTGCTTCGAGTTTTCCTTTCCATCCAAGGACCTTTCCCCTACAATATTGATCTTTAAACTCTTGAGATCCGATGACGGCCCCTAACTAAGTGGCGCTGACCTTCAGTTGTAATATTGACCTCATCTCTAAACGCTCTCTTTGCCTCATCTGTAAGTAGGTTCGACTTGACAATCAGCCAGCTCTTTGATCCATTCACTAGATAACGATAGACTGACTCAGGTGATTGTACCAGCGGCACAATTTGTCCACCCTCCTCAGAGTCGTCGGCTAGCCATACTTGTTTAACACCTCTTGTGCCTGTCCTTAAGCTCTGGGTCATGACTGATGTATTGACCGAGTACCAGGGCATGGCCAAGGGATCCCCCTGCGTCGTACCCTCCCGTGATAATCTCACCTCCGTCGCAAATGAAGAGCCTCGAAGGGCTTCTGTAGGTGTTAATGATGTTAAGTGATATTTCCTTGCAGGTTATCTGGATGTTATGTAAGGCGACGGATCTGTTCCTTTGGTTAAAGGCGTTGCTTGTATCTATCAGTAAAATACCATCTCTTCCTTCCTCGACAAACACTTGACTCATATCATGTATCGCGGCCGCTGACCCTGCGCTATGGTCTGCGCAAACCTCAAGGGGGCCCGCTGCATCTTTGATCTCTTCTTCAAAAATCCAGCAATAGTTTTTCCAACTGTTCGCCTCAGGACCTCACCAACGCCTATAGGTCGTATTCCACGGTTTTTGTCCCGGGGATGAGTCTGCAAGAGGTATAGCCTTCCAGCAAAGATGGATGGTAAGCGATCTTTAACAGATTTCTTGTGAAAACGGCTATCTCCTCTCTCAAAATCTTGCCCTCAGTTTTGAAATTCTTGGAGCAAAGGATTCTTCGATATAGCTCAGCATCCCTCCCCGACGGCCCTGTTGAGCCCTTTGTTTTGGTTGCAGCATCAAAGATCATTTTCTCGTCGATCAAGTCAAAAACGCCCGCAGGAATGTAATTAATGGGCCCGTATAATAAACTCTCATCCGCGATATCTGCCTCTTCCGGGTGTTTCTCCTTCAGCCCTTCTAGGACTTCTGGTGTAAGGTTGAGTAAGCCCGTTGAGCTCTCGCTATCCAAAAGCTTAATAGCTGCAGATAACTTTCCTTGGAATACTAGTTTCGCAAAAACTTTGAATATGTCCTCAACTGCCCTGGCCTTCGTTTGTCTGATTGGTCGAAAAAACAAAAGAACCTTCGGTTGGACACAAAAATACTTTTTGTGCCCAATCAGAGAGAAGCTGATTCGAATGAGTCGTGGAACGGGTTTGTTAAGAGTAGCATCTCAGGGGACTACCTCTGGGTCTCCAGGCTCTCTCCTCCGCATAGGCTCCCGCCAAGTATCCCTATAAAAATAGCAATAATCGAAAAAGTAGAACGCGCGCAGGGGGCATCGTCGCTCTCTTTTTCTTTCTCCCGAGCCTCCCCACAATTCAAAGCGGCCTCTGCGGAGGAGAGAGGTCTCCAAGGATGGGTTGCTTTCGGCTTGTTACGATACATTTATTTTGAAAGCAAATCAGGTTATTTTTTTAGGGTTTGTACTTGAAAGAAGATTTGCTTGCCGTCCAGCCAACAGCAGGATACGGAAAATCTTGCTCGATTTGCTCATGCAAAATCAGCTTTTCGTAAATTTGCACAAGCCGCACGTGCAGTTCATGAAAAGGAAAATATAATGCAAAAGTGAGGTTTACACGACTTGTGGAGGCAGCGTGGCCGAGTGGTCAGCGCGTCGGACTCGCAATCCGGCGGTCCCGGGTTCGAGTCCCGCTCTGGCCACTTGCTGGATTTGTGCTCTGTCGTCCCGAGTTCAAATTCTCGGCCACGCTTGTAAATAGCCAACTGGTTGCCTTCTGCCAGTTGGGGTTTTTAATCCTGTTATGTTGTATTTGAATTATTTGTTTCTAAATATTTGAGTGGAGTGCCTGTAAATTAGCTGACTAGCTAAGTGCACCTTCCACTATAAACATGCCTTTAACCTTTTTTTTTTTTTAACACGAAGCACCACCCAGACGGAAGTTTAAAGATTATTATGTCCTTGATTTTCAGCTTTGGTTAATTCATCGGCTGGTGCACGATATACCACGTAAATGGCCAACCTTGTTCCCAGAGTTCTTTCACTTGCATTATGCAATACTATTTTTTCGGGTGTTGTTGACATTATCACGTTCGACGATACAGCAAAAAACAGGCTACATACGAGAGAGATTTGGAACACATTTGCATGTGTTTACGTTTTTCATAATTGAACGTGGCCTAACTAGCCTCGCTCTGATGTTAGTAGTTACCATTCCGCCCGAGCGGTCCGCCATTATGAAAGTCGTGTATACCCGCGCCTTCAGTTGATAGTTAACGAGGCGGCAAACTCCTCTCAGGCCCCGACAGAGTAGCCTGAATTTCATCCGATTACTTCGAGTCGTTTTCTCTTCTCAGCAGTTACTGAGGGAGCAATAACGACTCGAAGTAATCGGATGAAATTCAGGCTACCGACAGAGTAACTTTTGACAAAGCAACAATTATTTCCCCTTCTTTCCCTCAATGCATTTTCTGAGCCACGTGACCAGCCTCAACTAAGGTTTCTCGAAGCAAGAGAGAGAACCCTGGGAACGAGTTTGCCTCTTCATCGTTCACAACGGGTGACAATTTTCCACGGGCGTTGAGGGAGGGTGAGTTTTCGTTACTCAATTAATTAGTCAGCGGTAGTTTGGTAAAATGAAGAGGGACTTCCGGTTAAATGATCGAGCTTCCTCTCGGGACTCTTCCGGTCGACTTTTTTACCTTATTTATGGCCCTTTTTCGCAATCTGGCGGAAAACTAGACGGGCGAGTAGGGAAAAAAGGGATTGCATTTCTTCAAGGAAATTTTGACAATGTTAGCTTTTCGGAGAATTACTGTTTTACAGTCCATAAAGGAGACGCAGAAAGTCTAACTGATTTGATCGACAGATATCTTTCTTTGAATTCGACGTAAAGATAATTGTCTTCATGTTTTCATATCCTTCGTAAACTGTCTCCATACCAAATTATTGTGGTTATTTGCTTGAAGTGGCTCCTTGGCCCCCTCCCCCTCAAGAGTTAAATGGTCGACCCCTAAGTGAAGAGCGTAAAATCGCACAGAAAGTTAAGTTCGCTCGTATTGCTCAGGATTGACAGTTAAACATGAAAGTCTTCGGATCTTTAGAGTGGCCGGGGGTGTTGGAAAAACAAAGTTTGTGGTGTTTTGTTGAGCAGTTTGTTGAATTGATTGTTACTGATTTTAAAGTAGAAACCTAAGGTAAAACAGACATGATTTTCCATGGATTCAAACTATTATCTACATCATCTACATTTACTTCTACCTATATTAAGTCCGTAAAAATCGCTAAGACATCACACCAACCAATATGTGGTGCTCCAAAATTTGCCTTATTTCCCAGTCTTATCAAAGCACAACAACAAAACTAACAACATTTCGACATCAGCCAAGACTAAAACACTGATATGATTTCGTCTTTGATGTTCTTTGATACGATTTCTTATTGCAAGCACTCTCTAGCAGAAGCAAGCCCTTCCAAGAACCAAAACATTTAAAAGTGCTTCTAATTTCGAATTAGCCCCGCCTCCCTTCCCCCTGATTTTTTTGGTTTTGAATTCCGGCCCCATTCAATCATCCCCGTCACTTGGAATCAATACAATACATATTCCCATACATCAAGGACCTACCACAGCGTTGAAGGACACCGCTGACTAGTTAATCGAGTAACGAAAACTCACCCTCCCTCTATGGAAAGTCACCCGTTCACAACAAGAAGTAGACTTAATTCATGCCAAAAATTGTAAAGCGTTCTGGGAATCTTCTCCGTCTTGCATTGACTCTTCATTCGTCGTGATAAAGTCAAAGGTAAGGGTCCTTCCAAAGACTTAACTTACGATGACCAGTACAAGAAAAACTGCAATGAAACAGCGAGGTTCATCCGAACAAATCGCTTCGAGGCCAATGTTACGCTTGATTTGTATATTAGGGCCATTTATACGAAGAAAAATAAGACGTGTCTTACAAAAGACGCGTCTTAAATAAGAGGCGAACTCGAACTGTACCATTTATACGAGCATGTCTTATCTAATACATGTAAGACGCCGTTTATACGGACAGTTCGCGTCTTATTTGAGACGCGTCTTATGTAAGACGCGTCTTATTTTTCCTCGTATAAATGGCCCTAATATCACAATGATTTTGGAATTAAGTTAAACGATCTGAAAGAAACAGAACTAGTTTATGCTTAAGTTGTCTCTGCAGGAAACAAATCGAATTTCATCTGTGAAGAACTTTAGGAATTAAATCAAATGGATATGAGGCTCCACGTTTCACTCAGTTAAATTCGACACATTTGCATTAAATGCGACTCTAATATAATGCATAATGCAGCATCTTCGACTGAGGCCCGGTTTAAACGCGTGGATTTTCATATGTGCAGACTCAATAAAGTCGGGAATTGAATGCATATGAAGTTCGACGTTTTTCTCACCTAAATTCGACAGATTTGAATTAAACATACGGCGATTTTTGTCGTATGTAACTCCAACTTAACATGAAACAAACTGAATACATAATTAATATGTGCAGCTATTTTTTTTAATATTAACATCACTTGTGGTTGGCTATCTATGATTTACAAGTATGACCAAGCACAGACAACAAAGCACTGTCTCTCAAGTGACGGGGATGATCGAAGGATTTTTTTGGGTTTGAAATTTTCGATTCCGGGATTTTTTTGGGTACGAAAATTTGGCAAGTATTTTTTTGGGTAGCTTGATTTGAGTAGAGATTTTTTGGGGGTATTAAAAGGAATCGGTTGTGCCCTGGCTGCGTAGTTCTGCGAATACAGTACAAACAAACGTGTTTTGCTGTTGTTTAAATTTCCAATGTTTTTCTTTGTGTTATAGCATTACCCCTTTCTGGAACTTTTAAGGGCCTTTTTGGGGTTAAATTTTGGTCCAGGGATTTTGTTGGGTTTTTCTGGAAGCCCTAGGGATTTTTTTGGGTCTTGACTTTTGGCTCCATTCGATCATCCCCGTCACTTGAAATCCCGAGTACCCCCCCTGAGCGCATTGTGCCCTCATGTAATAATGAGATGCACGCTCCGTATGTGCTCAGCATACGGACCGCGAGTAATAGTGCCGGTGTGTGCAGAACGTACGGTCCGTTAACTGCTCCAAATGCTGCATAATTTAAGCTATGATTCAAATTTGATCACATTCATGGATATCGATCACATTCAACAATCACCTTAAAAGTCAACAAATCCCAATATGCTTTGCCGTTCATGGCCCCTCTTCAAATCCAAGCGGCCTTTTGAAAAACAAACTACACCACGTTTAGTTGATTACTTATGCCTATCTATGGACAAGATATGAGCGAAAATGATTTTTTGACTGTGGCCGCTAAATTTCGATGTTGCTCGATTTGTACAGACATTTGCTCTTAAAAATGACGTTTTACTGCATCCTTTGTTTTTGAAATCGTTTCAAAGTGACTTTTACCGGGAAGGAAATGAGTGGCAGTTCAGTCTCCCAGACAAGTGGCATCCAAGGTTAACTAAAATAACATCTCGTAGAAGTAGCTATAGGTTCAGAATGTTGTAGAGTGTTTTCAGTCATCGGACAAATCGACTTAAGCTCTAGCGAACGCCTTCGGCCGAATCGACTTTCGAGCTAAACGCCCGCAATTCGAGTAGTATAATATATATAGCCGTTGTGACTTAAATACGTTGTCTTCCCGTGCCCTTCAACCAGGTATGGTTTTCAAAGTTTTCGCATTCAACGGGATATACATATTCTTTCTTAAAAGCGTCTTGAACAGGGTATTTGTGTGGTGTTTTTTAAGCGGATTCCCTGCTAGACCGACCCATTGACTTGGCGGTTTTTTCCTGTGTGGTAATAGAGATTCCGGCCATAGCCTGTGCCAGGCGTTCAGATAAAACAGCGGGGCGAAAAATGGCGAGAAATTTCTGTTTTTGAAATCTTTTCAAATTGTCTATAACCGGACAGGAAACAAAGGAAATCATTTAATTTCCATTTGCAAATTACAAATAATCCAAGCATCCAAGCATGTCTTGGATTCCCTTCAATGGATAGAAAATTAGCTCACTTAATTGCATGTTCCAAAAATGACTCGACGTTTTCCCTTCCTCCCTATCCCCTACCCCTTTCGACGCCTGCTACGCAGGCCAGATGTGATGAAAGTGAATGCCATCGTCCCACTTGAGTGAATCATTACAAGTGTAATATTCCGCCTCGAGTAACGGTCTTTGTGATGCTGATTTGTATACTTTATTGTGCGTAAGATTACTGAAAATTCCCAAGAGGCGGACGAACAAAAAGCGAACGGACGCAACAACTCCCATCACTGTTGGCCACCAGCCCTGTTGGCCACAGTGTTGCGAGTCCGCGTGGTCTATAGCCTGCGAACAGCAGACGCATTTCCGGTCTTTCGGAGGGAAGGAAGCGACGACCGGAAATGCGTCTGTTGTTCGCAGGCTACGTGGTCTAAAGCTAGAGCACAGGGTCCAGAGGAGTTTGGTGTGAATAAATGAATTACTTATTTAACGTCTCACCTTGAAAAATGTCTATACCTATCGCTTAGCACGATTAATTAGCCCAATGGGACCTTTATAAATCTACTGTAAACGATTTCTTCGCTTCCTATCTGACCCAGATCACCCAGATCGACTTTTGAAAATTAATAACCGCAAGCCATATCCTCGCTGGCGCACGGCACGCCGCCCGAAGGGTGACCGAAGGCCGTCGCCCAAAGGGCGACCGAGGCGCGAAGTACCGAGTAAAAGAAAGGACAAGGGAGGCAACTTGTACCACGTGACTTCGTTCGCTGTGAACCGCATCACTCGGTGACGGAAGTGAATGAGACCGGAAACGCAAAAGCAACAGACCGCTGCTAATTCGAGAATCAAAACATCAGCTGCGGAGAGAGTTTTAAAGATCTCAGAGATCTATGCGAGGGCAACAGAGTTTTAATTGAACTGAAGATCTTTCAATTGCAAGACTGGACATTTGTTGTAGGTGTCAACAGTCTTCGATGTCTTAAACAGGTTTTGCTCTTGCGAAGGCTTCCTAGTAGTCAGAGAACGCACAGCCAAAGACGCAAGAGGTAATATAGTTGGGACCACCGAAGAATGGCACAGTCGTGATGATATTACAGTTGCCTTGTACGTCCGCCCTACTCAGTGTCACGTTTTATTGCAAGAGTACACACGACCCGTAAATCTCTATCCGTAATAATTTAACATTCTCCAAACAAACCTATCGAGCTGGGCCCAGCGTGATACAGCATTGCAGAAAAACATTATATTCACGGACTAAAGAAAATCGCTTAGTTATTCACATCCAGAAGGCTCTTTGGAGAAAATTGGAACCCTTATTCAGCCGTAATAAAAAGCTTTACGCTTCCAAAGAGGTCAAAGAAAATGCGCTTGCATCAGAGGGCAAATCCTCTCGACCAAAAACAATAACCGCAGTAAATCGACATGTGTCATGACCTCTCAGTGTGAAACATGCGGCTAAAATTCGATAAAATCCCCGCTTAAATCACATTTGCTCAGTGAAAATGTAGAACCTTCCAGAGCATAATCTACCCAGCAGAGGAAAAAACAAAATTGGAATGAGCAGCATTTTGGCATGAGGCAAAAGTCGCGTAGGCTTCTCTTTTATTGCTACGATCTTGAGCACATTTACTTTACTACGTCATTTCCGTCACCATCTGTTGCGGTGCACAGGGAACGAAAGCGCTATCTCGAAGCCGTAAATTTCGGTCGCCGAAAATGAATTTGAACGCTTTTTTAAGCCGTTTTCGTACAGTATTTGGCAAAAACATAAGAATTCTAGATCAGGTTAGTAAAATCAGGCGATTTCATTCAATTTCATTTGAGTTTCAGGGATTCGAAAATCGGCCCCAAATTTGTTTCCTCCCTTTTCCGTATTTTATACTGTAAGCCGATCTTGCGAGCCCTCAGTCTCTTGGTTTGCAGTCTATAGAATGTGTAGCGAAACTGTAACGCAATCAAAATAACCCATTTTTCAGAGGTTTCGACGGGTTTTGATGTTCTAACGACAAACACATCTCCTCTAGACCCTGTGGCTAGAGCAGACTTTTTTGTTTTAATTAGAGTTTGTCGATCTTTTCTCTTAAACAGGTGTCCAGAAGAAGACTTCTGTGCGAACAAACGATGATTTTGAGAAGGAAATTTAAACTTGGAGACGTTCTTATCACCTGTTTCGTTTTAACGCTCCTAGCCATAGGGATGTTCGTCATTCATGTTGTTCCAAAAGAGAGAACTTTAAGATCACTGCGACCCCAGACCTCAGAGATGGACAGCAACCCATCCAGCGCAGGAATCGGAACAACCAAAGCGGCCGCCAAAGAAGCCGTAGATACCTCATTAAGTCTATTTGTCAGGATGTCTGGTAAATTGCCAGATCACAGGCAACGATATTACTGTGATCTGTTCAGGACTACTGTTCTTTACTGGCCTTCTTCGTACGGAAAACTAGTCTTGGTACTTGACGAAGAAACCGAAGAGGATCATAAATTTGGCGATAAAATAATGGATCAGACCAAAAGATACTTTCCTGATCGCAAGCTTGAAGTCTTATATGAGGCTCTTCCAAAAGACAAAAGTACGTTGGATTTTCCAGGGATACACAGAAAACCCGGTTACAACAGGCAGCTCTGGAGCAGTTATTTTATCGACCTGTATTCAAATGACAGCATTATTGCCTGGATGGATAATGACGCTGCTTTCATAACTCCAGTAACGAAATCTTCCATTTTTAATGGCACAAAGTTAAGAACTTTAGGAACAGGTTGTAAATTGGGTAGGAATTGGATAAAGTCTTGGGCACACACATTGGAACTGGCCCTTGGGTTTCCAATGGTTGCTAATTTTATGTCCTTCTTTCCTGTGTACATATATCGGGACACCTTCACTCACTGCAGAGAGTATATACTGAGAAAATTTAAGACGCGTAACTTTGATGAGGTCTTCAAGAAGTTAATCCACGTCCCGCACTCTCCAGTCTGCGTTGTGCTCAGTTATGCGTGGTACTTTGAGAGAGACCGCTACGACTGGAATTTCGAGATGTGTGATGACCTGGCGGAATATAATAAGAAGTTTCCAACCAATCATACTGTTAGACCAGAACATGTAGAAACTATTCTGTCGGAGCCTCAAACAACTTTTCACGTACCATACGCCCCATTTCTTTCTTCAAACGTTATTGTAAGCTACTGCTTGTCACACAAAGCGGCAGGAAATAATTTGGATATATGCTCTAATCGTGCAGTTTCACTGAGCGATAATTTTGTTCTTTTCAACCACGATCTTCAGTTCATTAAATCTGTGGACGAAACACCGTGTACAGGTAACTATGCCAATACATGTTTGGAGTTACTCAAACGTCATTATGACGAAGTTGGTCTTGAGATTAAACAAGGGCGTAAGGTGGAATGGAGCGATGTAAAAACTGTTGAAAAGCTTGCTAGTGAGTTTAACATTCAATGTTCGCCAATGACGTGATATTTAACACTGCTTGAAGTAATGAAACACAACTTGCCATTTTGTAAAATTTTGCACAGCCCTAAGAGTGATCAGCATCAAATTTCTCCTTGTAATATCAATGCTTCGTAAAACAGAGTGGTTATGAGATTTACGAACATGATCACACAAGATGAATTTGGTTGATATTTTATCAACTTCTCCCCACTACTTCTGTAGGAAATGAGTAGGGGCGACAAATGAGAATTTTAACTTTGATCTTAGGGTTTAAAGGGTTAAACTACCTAAATTGCACTGGAGGACATATATTTCTTGTCTTTTTCTTCGTTTCATGGTTTGTTCTTCACCGTGTGATGCGTGAGGCTAACGAATTCAGGTCATAAATACACGATAGTGACATCTGGTGTAGTTTCTCTGTAAAGAGTTAAAGGCTGATACAGATATATCGTTATTAATAAGGCGGGAAAGGAAGCTCTTGAGCTTTGCGCTAATTAAATGTATTATAGACCTCAACATTGTTCAGTGGAACCTCGATTTAACCAAGGGTCAAGGGACTGTGAAAATATGTTCGCTATTTCGAGGTTTCGTTTCATCGAGGTTCTTTTTCATATACGGTATTTTACTATGACAATACTGGGCGAAGAATATCGTTCGTTATAACGAGGTTTTCGTTATATAGAGTTTCGTTATATCGAGGTTTCACTGTACTGAGGCGAAGAATAGCGTTCTTTATAATGAGGTTTCGTTATTTCGAGGTTCCACGGTACTGGGGCGAAGAATATCGTTCGTTATAACGAGGGCTTCGTTAAATAGAGGTTGGTTATATCGAGTTTCCACTGTACTGGGGCGAAGAATATCGTTCGTTATAACAAGGGCTTCGTTAAATAGAGGTTCGTTATATCGAGGTTCCACTGTACTGGGGCGAAGAATATCGTTCGTTATAACGAGGGCTTCGTCAAATAGAGGTTCGTTATATCGAGGTTCCACTGTACTGGGGCGAAGAATATCGTGCGTTATAACGAGGACTTCGTTATCTAGAGGCTCGTTGTATCGAGGTTCCACTGTAAGTGTTGAAACCAAGTGAACTGCTTGAACGAGGGAGGCTTCCGTATAATGAAGGTGCTAAAGTAATTGAACAATATTTGTCACTAGTCGCGCGCTGTAACAGAACAGTTGCTTTTGAATTATTTCTTTTCTCTCGTTTTCAGGTCAAAAGTTTTCGGAAATCTTGTATTTTATTACAACTGAAATGTTGAAACTAGCGGCTCAAAATGCTTTTTCAATTTTTGTTTGAGTTATACGGAATTAAACTACATATAGGTGGTTTTCACGCAATCTCGGGAGACACAAATAACAATGGTGAAATGAACAAATGCTGGTGGATAAACAAAGCGAGCTAATGAGCGATCTTTTGTTTACCGTCCACCAGCATGGCGGCGATGACGTAACGTGAAAACCACCTATTATTCTGTTTGCTGTCGTAATCATGATAAAACAATAACATTTTGTTCAATCATTCGTGTTATTACTAACAGAATTGGCCTTGAACTAGGCCTATTAACATTATTTGTGGCAGAAATGACTTTTTATATATTTTATGCCGTAACTATTTTAGTGCGTCGTTTAAGTTAGTGCGACGTGCCGATACTTGTAGCAATTATGGAATGCGGCTGAGTAGGATGTGAATAATTAAGGTATGCAGATCGAGGAGGATGTTATCCACCGAGGCTAAACGCTGAGGTCGATAACCCAACAGTGCCTAACTTTGGTGGCGCCATTCCCTCGAGATACAATATAGGCATTTTAAGGAAACCTTTAAGGGGTCTAAAAACGCAATACGTATATCCTTGTTGAGCACTGTATTAAAAGGCGTCGGATCTTCTGTCTGTGAATTACAAAAACCATAACAATAACATGCGGAGCGTCTAGTCATTGTTTAAATAACGTTTTATAGATACAATTCATTTACGTGAACAACTCTGAAAGTTTTACAAGTCTGTCAGCTGTTATGGAGTTGGAAAACGTAGTATTTCGCATTGCTGAACACCATTTTAAAAGGGGTTGGATTCTGTTCCAGGGCATTGCAACAGCTCGGTCGGTTTCTGTTTTCTACATCTTCTAAGTCCCAGATGTCAACCATGCCACAACCAGGCCTGCAGAGAGACGCAAACACAGAATTATACGGGGAGAAAAACAGGCCACTTCCGAGTTCCAAAAACCCTCACTTTCAAAATGACGCCAGGTGCGAAAACCTTTCTTGTGAAAATGTGTTTTATTTGCATGAAAATAAAAAATCAATTCTATATCAAAGGTCGAGCACTTAACCTCGTTTTGATACAGAGTCCCGGCGGAACTCGGAAATGGCCTATTCGCCACTTAAGTAAGGAGAAGTGACCTGGAACCGAAAGGCGTCCCGCAATTGTTTCTGGGATGGTTACTGGGGACGCGCCAGTCAGCTATTGGCCAATTATTTTCCCCCGTCTCTAGCAACAATCCCAGAAGTCTTTGCGAAAGTTAACTCGGCCCAGTTTCCTTCTAGTTTCTAAAGCGGCGAACAGACCGTGAACCAACCTCGTTCCCAGGTTCTGTCTAGAGAACCCGGGATACGAGGTTGACCGTGAACAAAGGCAGCTACTCGAGACTTCAGGCGACAAAACACATTGATTTGCATGAAACTTCTGCCCATTTAAGCCTCAAACCTTGCTTGTGAAAACTGGAGCGAAATGCCGGAGAGGTCTTTGGGTGGATAAATGGTAAGCCTATAATATTTATGAAAAAATTTCTCGACTTTGATGAGCTAAGAGAAATGCATTTTAAGGAAAAAGTGCGGAAAAGGGACCTGGTGTTGCTACAAATTTTCTTTTCATTTGGCTTCCTTAGTAGTGATTTCCCGAAAATTGCATTTCCAAGGCAGAACATGTTTTTATAATGCTAAAAGACGCTCGCACGATTTTCCTTTGGTAATTTTGAATATATCAGCACTTGTTAAGACCTCGCACTTTGGTATTGGAAAAAATTTAATCATGCTTTTTGCGGTTTAATTCCAAACTGTACTCCAAATCCAAGGGCATAGCCAGTCCATAGACCTGTACATCCGGGCCTACAAATTTTTCGTTTGATCACACTACCGCTTGTAATAAATTATGCGTTGTTGGGGTGAGCTAGTCATGGGTGCAATTTTCAGGATATGTGGAAATAAAAGTCAGCCGGGTCTACAATTAGACGAAAAGCTGGCTACGCACCTGAAATCACGTGAGTTCACTTTTAAGGACTGTAGGTATTAAAATACCTACAGTCGCATCGGAAAATGGGCAAATCATATCTACAACTGTTGAAGAAGAACTACTTACTTTGGTCTCCCCCGGCACCACTGCGTGTCAATAACCACATGAGTTACTTGCATTGAATTCAAGGTTTTCCAGACAACAGAGGGCGGTTTGCGACTAAAGATTTGGTAGACTTTGTGAGTTCTTTCCCTGCGATACGAAAAAAAATTCACCATGCTTAGATCTTAACCAGAGAGGGGGAAGGGGTGGTGAAATTGGCAGTTCTTCTGTCCGAGTGAGCTTGGCCATCATGGCGTTTCGAGAACAGACGCGCGCAACTTCGTGAAGTTT
This sequence comes from Porites cylindrica, assembly GCA_964035525.1. Lineage (NCBI taxonomy): Eukaryota > Metazoa > Cnidaria > Anthozoa > Scleractinia > Poritidae > Porites > Porites cylindrica. Next base: position 3,459,561 of record OZ037777.1, on the reverse strand, counting down.
CAAGCACAAGATCATGGTATGGCCAGTTAGGCGCAAACAACTGAAGTCACAGTGTCTCAAGTATTTTTGCAACTGGTTAAGCTAGAAGAACCATGAGGAATGTTACAACTTCTGGCATTGTCTACTCCCAAAACCCAGGCCATAGTTGATCAAACGTTGAATAGCACTAACCACTGGATAAATCACTATTCAGCGGACAAGTGTTAGGGAAACCAATTGCGCTATCCATTGGGTAGCGTTATCCACCCTTTGAACAACTGGGGCGAACTCTCTTGCGTTGACCTCACCAACCTAAGAGATATGTCCAGGATTTAACGCAATCGCACAAATTTGCTAGCCAATTTTTTTTCGCAATTTTAGCAAAAAAATGATTCACAAGAAAATTTTGTGAGACACTTACTTGCAAATATCGCAAGCGTGCAATCATTTTTGAATTTGTTATTCTTGAAATATTTGCTATTTCTTCTATACATTTCGGACGGCAGTTTCCTTTAAATCTTTTTTGCCAACATTGCGAAAACAATTTGCTAGCAAATTTTTGCGACTGCGTTCAATCCTGGACATAAGTGCCACCCCATTGTGGTTAAAGTGCCATAAATCTAAATCTGAATCGTACAAAGTAATATATGTTGAGACTGTACCTTATACCAACATCTTCATAATGGGGATGGTTCACTACAGCTCTTCCTGTACAGAGTTTTACGGTGGCCATTGTAGGCATGGCACCAGCAAACACAGAGTCTAATGGAAGAAGAAAACAAAAACGACAGCGATTGATAACGTGCTCGTAAATGTGTTCATTTTAGGGATTTTCTAGTCCTTGCAAGCGAAGTCATTTGTCACTAGATTTTCAATGAAACGTAATGATAGGTAATGCAATGTATTGCAATTCATTTCGATCTAATGTAATGTAATGTCGCGGATGAGAGTACAACAGCACGAGTCCTCTTCACGTTGTTTCTTCATAAAAAAGGGGATATGCCACGCTATTTACTATCTTCTTACAAAGCTAATACGCGTCTTCGCATCGATTGGCCGTATGCAGAATAAGGTCACATGGTACGAGAAACACCTTGCTGGATGGCAAACAACGCTGAGGGTCAAGAAATACAAAGAGATTACATCATTCAAAAAGATAAAATAATTTCAAGTTCCCAATGCATCGTTTCTTTGCCATCCAACAAGGTGTTTTTTGCACCATGTGGCTATATTCCGCAAAGGGCTCCTTGAATTCCCGAAAAAAATGGTTCCGTTTTGTTATTTCAGGTTATATTTTAGGCACTGAAACTGTTTCCTGTCGTCTGTTGCAAGGGATGGACATGGACTGAAACTTAAAAAAGTTGGGCCAACTTTTTCAATTTAAATACTATGTCTTCAAATATCACCAAAAGAATTCAGATTGTTTAGTGCTCTCTGATGAAATTTGTTCGATATCTTCAGAACATAGTAATGACTTCGGCACAGAAACGACCTAAAACAGCAATTTCCTCGTGACACAGTCCCTGTAATTTCCAATGTCAACATACAAGGCGCCACTAGCTGCTGCTATCGGTGTATTTATGACTTGATTGTAACTCAACGAACCCATGAAATGCTACGTGTGAAGCAATATAAGAGGTACAGTCGACTCTCTCTTAACGGACATCTCTATAGGACGGACACCTCTGTAAAACGGACACCTAGAGTTGGTCCCTGCCTTTCTTTACTCCCTTTATTGACTCTCTATAAGACGGACACCTCTCAAAGACGGACACTTCGTGCCGGTCCCAAAGGTGTCCGTCTTATAGAGAGTTGACTGTAGAGCGTGGGTATTGCAAGCAGTATTTCACCCACCTTTGGCTGTAAAAAAAAAAGCGGAACTATAATAGGATCCTATTGTTTTATTGAGCTTCTATGTCCGCGATAACAAGCTTTGCTGCTTTCTTTAAAATGTCAAAGTTTATCACATTGTCTGCACTCGATGCGAAGAGCCAGCGATATAGCGTTGTTATGGATTTAAACTTGTTGCACTATCTAAGATTACAACTCACTTTTGGGCGTCTTCGAATTGATCCACTCAATCTGAAAGGTAAAAGTGAACAAGATCATTTACACTATAGGTTAAAACACTGAGTGGAAGCCAAAAAAAAAAATTTCTCTCTTTAACTTACCAATTCTTCTTGTTCCGGGTTGTTGTATTCTCCTTGGGTTGCCTGAAGTTAAATTAAGTTTTTATCAAAATCAAATAAACTCTCGTTTTTGACCTTATTTCCTCTAGTCGAGGCCAGACTTATGCGATTGACGTTTATTCAGTGAGAGGTACAGGTGGATCGGAAGAAAAAATCCGAGTACACCACAAGTAGGGTTTTATATTAGATAACATCGGGTGAAGCCATGCAAAATGAACACTTTATGAGGCTCACACAACGCATTATTCTCTTAACGTAACAAGACTCGAACAGAGGCCAACGAACCTTGTAGAACTGCTGAAAAGACAACAACAACAAACAAACAAACAAACAAACTGCACAGCGCCAATTATGGAGAGAGCGTATGATTTGCAGTGATTTGGGTTAAGCACTGAACTGCGACGGTTAGCTTGCAAATATTGTTATGGGATACAGCATACGTACATGTATGCTTTAAAAAATCCGGGATTTGGCAGCCAGTCCTCGATGGCGAAGTGGATATGGATGTAGGTTATGAAGCAAATGACCCGGGTTTCAAGCATCCCAGTTCTGTTTACCTATCTTATTTTATATAACAATTAAGTTGTTCTTCATGTAATTTTAGTGAAAGAAACAATCTGGCAATAGGAGTCGAACCTATGACCTTCTAGTCCAGATACTCTACCACCAAGCTACAGGAGTCTCGTGGGAGCTAAGGCCAATAAACTAGGGTAATTTAGTCCCTTCAAAATGTGCACGTATCCGTTAATCGCCGACTCAAAAAAAAAAAAGCCAAGACTGGATCGGTGTCGTGTCGAATTGCATTATGGAACTATTCTGGGGGACGAATTTGGACCCAGCTCCCTGCGAAACTTCGCAACAGCCAATGAAATAAGTGATAGCGTTTCCAGTGCATTCGATACAACGTTCGTATACGAGCTTGTTTGGAGTAATAGTACTTACAAACTGTACTTTAAGGTTCATTACTCCTTGAACAGACATGGCAGCGATGAGTAAAATTACTGCAGCTTGGTGTTTCCGTTTGTCAAGAAGAAAACCAAACAACTGGAAAAAAATATATCTATAAATCAAAAAAGTTGACCAATGTTGGTTTTTCGGGAGGCAGGAAATCTATAAATTCATAAATTTTTATAATTCAAACGGAACGAAAGAGGCAGTGATACTAAAGGTGCAAGTTTAATCTGACAATCTTACCCGGAGATTACCCCTCCCTTTAATGGCCTATGCGGGGAGGGGAGGCTCCGCCCGTAAGGAGTACTGACCTTTTTCAGGCTTCAGATATATGAAAGGGTAGGGATTTCAGTTATTGAAGTATATGAAAGGGTAGGGAGGGTAGAGAATCTGTCATTTCGGTCCGTAAAAAGGCCCAAATGGGATAACAGATGCATTTTAGAACAAGAACACGTTCTCGTTTAGTGATCTATTCATATTTGAAAGACAGTGCGTTTTTTCAGAAATTAAAAGAGACGCAGCGTTCAAAACAAGTATGTGAAAGGGGTACCATTTATCAGTGGAAGGTGTACGAAATGGGTACCTTTCTGTCACAAATGATATATAAACGGGTGAGGGGTTGGAAGTCGGGGTACCCCCCTCCCTGGGCAATTTTATCACAATAACCTGTCTGTTACCTCGTTCAACATGATTAAAGAACAGAAGGAAACAAAAAAGAGAGAAAAAGAGGCAAGGATACCACAACAGCTAGCCCGCGATCAGGCTCTTCAATTTATACGGCGAGCGAAGCGACTGCCCCTGACATTCGCGTCTCCTTTTGCGTGCTAATCTCGCGTGACTTCGCGCGACTCCTTCAAATGGAGAGCTTACTCGCAGGTTACACAACAGTGTGAGCCACTTACAGTGGCCCCATTAACTGAAAGTGGAATTATAATCTGACAATTTCATCACTGTTACCTGTCTAGAAGCTAAAAGAGAGGCCAAGACACAAAGCGCCGGTGTGCCAAAGAGCTTCAGCCGCATAATGATCACTGCCATGACGACGAAGGCGAGCGATTGTAGCACGTGGTAAAAATGCTGCGGTAGATAGAAATACCACCAGCACATAATTATGTGAAATAATTATTGCGGGACGTAATTATGAAAATTATTGAGGGCGACAACAACAATAAAAACCGTTTACACAGGTCAAGTTTCGTTCAATTTTAAGAACTAACATTGTGGCGATTTTGCAGTTTTCAGGCAGCGCTTACCGTAGTGCGCATGTGATGCAAACACTTATCGTATCAAGCAGGTTTTTGGCGATTCTCAGTCACGCAAAAAACCTTTCCCTGAAAACAGCGACTTCGCAGCGACGAATCGCCACGAAGCAGTCGTCATTCTACTACGAGTTTTAGCGAGAATGTCGTAGTGGCGGGAACAAGTTATCAAATTATAGAATTTTTATCATTTTGCCATCGGAAGAGGGCTTAACCGCTTGCAGTACTAACTCTTTTTTATGAAAAAAAGTAAAATGAAACTTTCTGGGGAGTCTTTTTGAGAACGCGCAAAACCTTTAAGTTAAATCCCGTAGTCGTACTCGTTCTCGTCCTCAAATCTAAAGCTCTCTAATGTAACGGGCCTTTTTCACACCAAGTGCAGTGGGTTGGTGCTGTTGGGGGCTTTTATTGCACACAGACGACAAGAAAAAGGACAAAATGTAGTGATTAGAAGGACAAACTTTCAAGGCTTAGAAAGTGATAACGTCGTTTGTTATTATAAAATATGATAGAGCGTTTTCTTAAACTTCTATCTTTTAGACCGTCTTTTTTTTAGTTGTACAAGGAACAGAGGTGACTTAAGTTCGACAGAATGAAAGTATGTTTGTGAACATTACCTCGGCATAGGGTTTGAGATTGACTTCTTTCCTATGTGAGATATAAAAAGAATCCACACTGAGTACTTGAAAAATGGAGATTGAGTATAACTCACCTTCCAATATTAGAGCCGGTGTTGTAACCCGCCTTCCCCAGTTACACAGTTTACTCTATTTCTATCCCGCCTATCTATTTCTCTGCCATCCCTGATATTTTATGGGTCTCCTCCCCCGAGCTTCGCGAGCTTCTGCGATACACGTTTTTCTAGTTAAAATATGATCATCAGCGTGAGTGTCGTCCAGAATAGGACCGTTGTTGACAGTTTATTAATTCCTTTTTTTTTCCTGGTTAGTTTTGCCATTTTAAAGGACTTTTTATACCTATTTGGCGCAAAATTCACCGGTCGAAAATTCCACCAGTGACGTCATGACAATTGATCAAAAGAAGAGTGAGGGATATTTGACGCCTCTCCCGACACAGCATATGTCAATCTTTTTTACCCGAGGGAATTTATAATATGATTCAAATCCATTCAGGCAAAACAGGTCGACCTCGCGACGGTCACTGCGCGACCTCATCGAAGATCGCTTTTAAGAAATTATGAGAGGTTGACTTGGAGTAAGTCTATGCATGATCTATGCATGACTGATGTTTCGACAACATGTGCGCTGCATGTGGTCATGTGGTTGTGTATGGTCAGTTGATGATATTAAGTTGAGAATTAATAGACCTTTTTACCGATACGGCGGCCATATTGAATTAATTCGATTAAAGGAGTATTATAGGATGCCCAGGGGGCATGAGCACATTTCGTTTGTATTTTTGAGCGCTTTTCAGGACATTTTTTCTTAACGTTTTCTTAGAATAAGATTTTAATGAGAGAGAAGATCCTTGTGCCGTGTTTGGATGTAATAATGATCGCCTTTTTCTAGTTTAGTATTAGAAATATGGTCTTTCACTGTATATTTCTCGGGAAAAAGGCGATCATTATTACATCCAAACACGGCGCAGGGATCTTTTTTCCCATTACAATCTTATTTTAAGAAAACTTTAAGAAAAAATGTCCCGAAAAGCGCTCGAAAATACAAACGAAATGTGCTCCTGCCCCCTTGGCATCCTATAATACTCCTTTAATCGAATTAATTCAATATGGCCGCCGTATCGGTAAAAAGGCCTATTGAACATTTTATTCAAATTTGATCACAGGCATTGGCGTGGAAGTCAAGAGCTGTGTCTGCTTACTTCTGTTCAACTGTTTCATCCTCATCTGATTCTGAGTCGGATACTTTTGCTTTGTTTGGTTTATTTTCCGAGGTCCTCCAGGCTTTCCACTCATTTTCGAGTATCTGAAAGCAGAAACAAACACATGTCGAACCTCCTCTTATAGTTATTAGAGACCTTTAGATTCTTAAACAAGAGCAACTACGAGCACAAGATTTTCTCATTACTAAGTAGTACTCGCGCGTGAACCAACATCATTTTTGGCGGGAAAAAGCAGTGGGCGTCGTCATTCTACTGAGAGTTTCAGCGACACTTTCGAAGTGGCGGAAACAAGTTATCAAATGTTTGAAGTTTTATCATTTTGCGATCAGGAGAGGGCTTCAACTCCTACAATAAGGATAACAGTGCTAATTTTTTTGGTGAATCGAAAGTCCAATGAAGCTTTCCAAGGTGTCTATTTTTTTAAGAGAATAGGCCAAAAAATTTTCAGTCAAACCTGGCGCTGGTAGTCGTTCTCGTCCTAGAATCTAATGGTCTCTAATACCTCAACAATACCGACACCTCTCTACTATGGAAAGTTCTCTTTGTCCTAACCTGTGTCGAGGCGTTCTTCATGGGAAGAAGAACCGCCTGCTCGCAGGTTATCTTGGTCCCAGAGTTAATTGCCACTGAATAATATGGCCATGACTTGTACCCAAATATCTTCAAGCTGTTCTACCCCGCCAGGCCCCGGCTTGAAGGAGAGCACTTTATTCTCAAACATCCAAGCATGTACAGTCTGTTCTGTTTTGCTTGGTTACTTTGTTTGTTTTCCCGTTTGGCGTATGTTTTATATACAAATAGTTTCGTTATTTTTACCCTAACAGCGTGCGCTTTCATTGGTTACTTCGAAGTCACGTGACTTCTAACAAAAAAACTTTTTCCCGCCAAAAGTTTCTTACCCGGTAGCATGGCACCACCTATGACATCAGAGCTGAGGGCAACGGTGCAGTATAACCCGCTAGCCGCTCACTGAGATTTACTTTCGTATATCTGTACACGTAGAAGTTTTTCTTCTTGGCTCTGTGCAGCAAATTACTAAGTTAATTTTGTTTCCCGAGAATCTTGATATTCCCTGAGGCGGATTAAATGCTTCCCCCGGACCAGCCATAATAGTGAGCTCCAGCAAAGACATTAGGGACTTTAAGATCCAACGAAGCGGACGGTAACAAGAACGTAAAAAAAAAAACAATAGGTTTAGGCCTGGTTCAGACGCCGTACTTTTCATGTACCGAACCTAACTGAATAAGTTAGACTTTGGAGCGACACTGGCGCGACATCTGATTCAGACGGCGTTCCGTGTGTCGAACCTAAGTTAAGTTCGACAGAAGTTCGACAGAATCTGTCGAACTTAACGCTTTTGCCGCACCAAACTAAAACTGCCGTACCAAATTGATTCAGACGCCACTCTTTTGCCGTACTTAATTCATCAGTTAGGTTCGGCACAAGAGTGGAGCGGCGTCTGAACCGGGCCTTAATTAGCAAAACAACAACTTTGCACGTGCACCACGCTTTTTTGCATATTTCTCTGCCCGTTTTTGCACGACTACGACATGAACATGCCTAATTTCTCGTTTTATGGAGGACGTAAACAATCAACGACGAAATTTTATTTCTCTGTCTGTACTTGGATATGGTGCTTAGGAATTCAACTCCAGGAGGGTTCGCCTACATTTAACAAAGTAAGTGGGTAGGAATAATTACGATAAAGACTGAAAGAACGCAAATTCACTTTTTAAGCGACGCTCTCATTGCCGTCGCGTCGTTGGATCTGAAAGTCTCTATTAATAAGTGTTTAATAACTTCACCTTTATAACAACGACAGTAACTGAAACAACTGCAGCCGGTAAAACTAAGGTCTTGGTTAACTTTCCAGGAGTCTGCAAAAAATAGTTTTGATACTTCGTTATTTAAAGATTGTGTCAGCCAGAACCTTTTTAAATGCAGAATAACGTGAAAGAGTCACAAATTAAAGATTAAAGGCGTGAACAGCCTCAAAAACTCAATCAAAGTTTCAAAAACGAAAAAAATAATAATGGATATCATCGTCTTTTTGGCAAGAAATAATAATAATAATAATAATAATAATAATAATAACAATAATAATAATAATAATAATCTTTCTTGAGGATATCAATTTCACTGATAAGTGATTTACAAAAGAGTCCTCAAAGAAGACATAAGAGTTCAAAGTTTGATGATGATGATGATGATGATGATGAGGAGGAGGAGGAGGATTTTTTCACCTACCTCTGGATCTACAAAGTCAAACTCAGGAGCACAAGTATACAAGGAAGTGTCAAAATTCCTGAAGTTAGTAAACTTGGAACGCAAAATACTGGTAATGTGGGCCTGCAAAATGACCACAAGTTTGATTTAACCACTTCAGCGATGCAAAATAAAAGGAATTCATTACCTAAAGTGTACTGGCCTGTCGCGTCAAGTAACTTTCAAGTCCCGCCTGCGCTTTGTTCAAAGTGCCAATAATTCTCCCTTTTCCTCCTTTCTCAGTTTTGCGCTTGTCACAAACAAGACATTTCAAAAAACTTTTAATAACGGAGCCGCGCGCGAAGCACCATGGGTACTTTCGGTTCTCACGTCATTACAAGTCTTACGCACCACAGGGAAACCAACGATATGGTTCACGCACCTCGACAAGCGACCATACTGATTGAAATGAAAGTTTAACTGACGGGTGGCAGAATGGAGCAAAACTGAGGCTATAGTCACTCTATACCCGACAGCTCTTGCACCGACACGAAAACCTTACCGGAGAGGGCCTCTGTTTACGGTGATTTCGGCGCGATTTCTTTAACGGCGCGAAGCTGCGCCACGCCACGTCGGTCTTTGAAAGTGGATCGTCACATTTCGGACAGTTTTATGCCACTCTATCTCGCAATGTGAACTGGTATTCGGACCGAAGCGTAAGTAAATGAGTAGGAGCGAGGACTGGAATCGACTGAGACGAAAGTGAATGTCTGGAAGAAACGACTGGGGCTTAGTTCACCAAACTCTCTCGGCCAACCGCTCCGGCACCATGTTCGATGTGTGTGAAGGACTTGTTCCAGTTCTGTGCCGTTGCTGCTCATACTATACCGGACAGTTTTTCATGTCGGCACGAAAAGCTTTCCGGTATGGGATGAACATAGCCTTCACAAGCAGTGACTGATCCAGGGGAGGGGCCCGGGGGGCCCCGCCCCCACCCCCCTTATTTTTAGACCAAACTGAGTCCCGAAGGGCCGGAAAAAAATTTTTCGGAGTTCCCTTGCCCTTATCTAAGTGACGGGGAAGGAAAAGAACTGCGAACACTCCAGTAACCAGCCTTTTTGTCAAAGTCAAACATAACTGGTTCTGACACATTTGTTAAAACATCTTTTCTCCTGACTTACATCATCTGCAATTCCCAGAATCTTTGCTATTGCAATCTTGATTCCTACAGTCCCAGCAAGAAACATAACACCTTGTGCCGCCTGAAAAATAGAACAGATTTCTTCTTTCAAATCAATAGATCAGTGCAAAACTTCACATGTTTGGGTAACCAATCAGATGCATGATGATTGGTTAAAAGTTGCTATTATAAAAACCATAATCCAATAAGAAAAACAACTGCGCAAAATTGGTACCCAGTCTCCCCGGAGGTTCCGGAGTGGCAAATGGCAATAGGCATGCACAATTCGTGTACGAAAAAAAAACTCTATTGGACAAGTAAGGTTAGTCGTTGCATACGCAAAGTTGTTCACTACTCAGATCTGTCTGTCATTACTGGTCCTAAAAGACTAAAATGCGGTTCTTAACAGGAAATTTAAGGATATACAACTTTCAAAATATAACACACATTACCCAAATAAGAAGCTGATGTTGAAGACGGTAAATGACAGGTTCAAGTTTAGCAACAACCTACCATGAAAATGAGAAAAAAAAAAAAATCACGTAACTAGCAATTATTACACGAGGCTGAGTTGGATGTGAAGAATTATGCAGATTGAGGAAGAAGGATGTTATCCACCGAGGGTGAAAACCGAGGTGGATAACATCCTACGAGTATACAACATTTATCGAGCAAAATGTTTTGCGTATTCTTGCTTTTTTTTCCGTTCAGTTTTAGTTAGAAATTCAGCTATTTCGTCTTCGGATAACCGTGAAAGCCACTTTCCGAAGACCTTAGATAACACTGACCTCAAGCAGGTTGTGGCGTCCAGCGGTTTTAGTGAAAACAAGGATTTGGGTCAAGGGGTGCTCAGTCTCGCGGGTTCATAAAATCTGGTCTCGGCCATTCTTATTTAAGGATTTTCGCCAGTCCTTTTTTTAGCTCAGTGGTGTATAAACAGCATGGCGGCCGCGCCTGATCAATACCATATTTGGAAGATACCATTGATTCGATGGTATATTGCTCCATCTTCCAAATATGGTAGGCACCAGTTGAAGAATTAACCACGGGCTTTAAGCCAACCAGAAACGGTGAAATGTTTTAAATGAATAATGTTTATCTGAAGTCGCAACTACTTCACTTGTCACAGACTACATAGATGCTACACGATGCCAATTCTCCATTGCTTGTCTACAAACTTCACTTCAAGTTATGAAAATAACCTTGGTTTCCTTCTGTATTTGCAGTGTCCAACTTAGATGCAATTGTTGTTTACAGTATAGATACAATGAACAAAAACAAGCCTTGCAAAAGATGCCTAAAGTTTAAGGCTGAATGTAGGATGTAATCGAAATAAAGGTAGTTGTTCTGAACGTCAAGAGTCTTTTTAAATAAATACGTTACCGATCACTGACAAGACCAAAATACTCACCAAAGTTGTAATGAGAGCTGACAAGAAGAATGAACTGTCCGTGAAAAGAAAAATTTAATTAGAAAACATCAGCTATCTACGTGCCTCACTTGCAAAGCGAGGAGAAAAATAACAAAACTAACGATTTTTTTTTAAAGTAAAATCACGAACTTCAATTTCATTTAAGCAAGCTCCTCTCCGCTATACTATCACTTTATTAAGGTAAGCCAACGTATACGTATGTGGTACCTTTTAAGTCAAAAGGGGTGTAATGGGGGCTAATTGTCTAGAAAGTGGGGGCGAATTGTCTGTATACTGGAGGCTAGTTGTCAGGGGCGAATTGTCTAACATTCATAATAGGGTAAGGGGTTAGACTTCTGGGTGGAGCCTCCCTGTGAAAAAATACCGTAAAATTTCGCGAACTTGAGATTTGCAGACAATTATTTAGGTAGAATGATATATTCCTCACCTGAGAAGCATGGAGTTCCCGAACTGAATTATAAAGTTTAATACGTGTCCAACCTACAAGATACAAATGTTGCCACTTACAGGTCTGATAAAACTTAATTTAAGCGGTATGTAAACACATGCAAGAGTTGAAAACAAAGTTGTTCACACCGCCGTTACATGCCGAGCCCGAATGTCATACGATTACTTCGAGTCGTTTCCTCCTCTCAGCAACTGAGGGAGTAAAAAACGACTCGAAATAATTGTCTGAAATTCAGGCTATTACATTTCCTTGGGTGCCAGAGGTTTTTTTTTCTACCAAATTTTTGATGGTTCAAGGCGAAGCCAAGACAGCGAGGCGCGATTCGCGAAGAGAAAAAAAAAAAAGTCTCGAGAGCTTTATCAAATCGTAAGCGAGATTTATTTCATCCTAGGCGCTTTAAAAACGGAGCTCTGGTGCCAGGGTATCAGAAGCACGGCCCTCGGTTGAAAGATTGTCCTCGAAATTTAACAGCTCATGTCTTATGATTTTATTAACTTCTTTTATTCACCATTTTTAAATTGATTCTTTGAAGTTCTCGTTGTCAGCGACGATGTCGTCGTTACTTGAGCTCCCTACTTCAACGGAGCAGCCAAAGAAAAAGGCATATTTTCCAGCCAAGTAAACCGGCTTTGTTGTAACTCACAGGTTGCACGACAATGCTCTAAGCTGTTTCATTCATTTTCGTGCGAGACATGCTGTCGAATCGTGTCTAAGGTTTTCAGGCTTGAATTTGAACAGTTTTTCGTGAAGATGTCGGTAATATGTCGGTGATGTGTCGAATGTTGACCGACAGTTGGCCGATAGTCGGTTTAGGGGAGTTGTTCTTTACAATTACCTCTGTTTTTTCAGGCACAAATAGTTCTCACTGTCAGTATGGTCCAGTGGTTAACATACTCAAGTCCTGAATTACTATATGCAAAAGACATTAAAAACGTACCAGAAGGCCATACAGAATAGTACAGAGCTTTTGTGAAGTAATAAACTGAAGAAAGTATAAACCAAACAAAGCACAAGTCTGCAATAAAAACAATAATAATGATGATGATGATGATGATGATAATAATAATAATAATAATAAATAAGGTAAATCACACTTCTGATCTACACCTCAACAAAAAAAACTATCCTTAAGTAATTAAAACGTATTAAGTAAAGTCTATTTGGATAACACATTCACAATTTTTTTTTAAATGTATGAAAAGTATTCCTTATGCATACTTTGAAACGTTGTAAAAAATCGAATTCATTTCAATACAAGTTAGAAGGGCTTATATTGGGGGAAGGGCTTTTAACCAGATGTATTTTTTTGTTTACAGGTAGATTAGGCTTGATTACCACCCGCTGTTCGGGAGACGGCAGAAATCGAGCCTACAGGTAGATGGGCCTAAAATAAAATTGGAGGGGCTACTAAGCGGAACTTTAAGGTATTTTATTGTAGTCTACTCCTATTGCTAGAAAGCTACTTCAGTACATTTTGGAGACAGTTCAGTTTATACTGAACAGCTGCATTCTTAAAATCACAATAAACCACCACTCTACATATTGCAAATAATTTTTATCTACATGTACTTCCTGGAATATTAGGTGACCAAATTGCTAGTGGGGTACCTGAGTAAGCAGTGCAAACTGGGCAAACTAAAAATAAAAAAAAGGTATACATCAAGTTAAGAAATATAATCATGAATATTACAGATCATGAAACAAAGTAAGGAAACAAGCATGGAAAAGACAAGCTCCTACTTCCTACCTGCCATGGAATCATAAATAAACTTGTTGTTATGGCGACTAATAACAGATGTCTCCAATCTGCCCTAGAAGACCTACGAAAATTTGGTATAGAAATAAATAAATTAGATACTTAATAATCACAAACACAAGCCAGTTAGCTGGCTAACAAGGCCACGACCTAACCTGCATGTATAATAAATTTATTTTAGCCTGGTTTTCACTATTTCACTGTGAAAATGACCTAGATGCAAGCACAAAGGTCTCCAAGCAAAAAGATCAATATAACAAACTACTTTTCCTCAAACAACTGGATTTGATTCTTATCATCACGGATTGTTATTTCCTTTTGCTAGTACAGTATCCATGCACTGGTGAAGTCAACCTTTCTCTTCTTGGTAATTTATTTTTACTTTTTTCATGAGTAATATTATTTTTTAAAGTTTTCTTTTTTGGTGGTTTAACAAAGCATATTAAAAAAGGAAAATTTTTCCCTTTAGGTGCATGTGCTCATGTAAAGCAGAGTTTGTTTTGAAAATTAATTAGTCATGTAGGCATTAAAACAAAAATTTCATTATTCTACCAATAACTGTCAACTTGTAGTATTATTTAGAGAATTACTTGATTGTTAGAGTAACAGCCAGAAGTTGAAAGACGAGAAATGGATATGAAAAGCTTTCCCGCAGTGGAGGAGTCCACATAACTCTTGTGCTCTGTGCATAGAAAAGAACACAGTCAGGTAAATTTTAGCAAAGCTTGTTAAAGAGAAGGTCATAAACTCACTAATTAAAATGATGAGCTCTCGCAATGGCTTAAAATAAAACCCGGTAAAAGAATCTACCTTTAATTACATGTACTAGAAGGGTCATCATTAATATGCCTTCTTGAACAATGAAACATCCATCTTTTGGCTTGGTCTGATTATTTCCTTTTACTTAAAATTATTAGAAGGTATCTCACCTCACCATGATTGTAGAAGTAAGAAAGAGTACCAATAAGTCCACCAAGAATACTGCCACTGAAATAAGTTACAATGACAAAACATTAGTCCTGTCTGTAAGTTTCAGATAAAATGGGAAAAAAAATAAGAAAGGGATCGGAAGAAAAGAAGCAAGATACAACAGGTGTAGAAGCACGGAACGAAGATGAGATGGAATTAAAGGAACAAAGGGATGGAGTAGGGAACGAAGAGACGATGTCACAAGCAAAGAGAAGGAGATAAGGGATGGGGAGAGAGGAAGAAGATAAGAGTGCTGAGGAAAGCTGGACACTGTTGCTGGGAACCTTAAATAATTCTCACCTCAGATAAAAGCAAAGTAAAAAGAACATGGACATCATGAATCCACTAAGATAAAAGATGGCATAAACATAGAAAAATGATAGCTCCCCCATACCTGAAAAGGTAAACCATATTTTCCAAAGTGAAAAATGAAACATAAGCATAATGTTGATTTTTATGAATTAACCGTAAACAAAAAGGGAGTTAATACTTGAACACCCATAAACCAAATTTGAATTAATAAAAAATAAAAGAAATAAGCAAATATAGTAAATACATGCACATAAAAATTAATAATAACACTTTTACTGTCAGTGACGCTTTGCACTGACAAGTAAGACTTTGCTAAAAATTTCATAATTTAAAATATTTGTATCAATAATGCTGCTTCTATGTAATCACTCGGGAATTTTTTTTAATACTGCTACTAAATGGAGTCCTCACTTCTCCCCAGAAAAAAAGTGTCCATTTATGAACCCATTTGAAGCTGTTACCCTTTAACAACTTGTATGTGAAATTAATAATAATAATTACCCTCGGTGCCAATCGCCTGTGGTAGAGGACTGTTCACTTCTATTAAAATTATGTCAAGGTTTAATACCTCTTTTGCTCCTTGACCAGGTTATAATAATGTCACTCTACCATTTAAATGTCTCGGCAAAATCCCATAGTGTTACCATTCACATGAAACCTCTTTAGCAGTATTTTCCATGGTAATATTTATGTAGTATGTAGTTTTAACTTTTGAGTCTGTGGACGAAATCCTATGTTGTTACCATTCAAATGAAACCTCTTCAGCGCACTTTCACATGGTACTATTTATTTAGTATGTAGTTCTAACTTTACAGTCTGTGGATGAAATCCTATGGTGTTACCATTCAAATAAAAGCTCTTTATTAGTACTTTTACACTGCTTTATTTATTTAGTATGTTGTTCTAACTTTTGAGTCTGTTGATGAAATCCTATGGTATTACTATAATTCAAATGAAACCTCTTTGGCATTGTGCCATTTATTTTGTAGAATTTTACAAAAGAGAAATTTGAATGTTTTGGTAATTTTTTTTTTGGTTACCACTAGTAACAAAAGGTGAGTTAGCTCTTACCCTCACAGCTTTGTACAGGAGGTAAGTTATAGCCTCTGTTAACTGTGTAGCAAGTCCTAGTGTGAATGTTCATGCTTCTTGTTATCCAATCATACACGCGGAAAGCAAATCCAAGAACAACCTGCCAGAGAACAATATCATTTCTTGCTTGTAAAATGTACGGTAATAATAGCTATATGCAAACCTTCTGACGGGTGCAGAAAATATTGATCTAGGAATGTATCTCAAGCTTTATAAAATTTAGTTGAGCCTTTACTCTAAGATCTAGTTATGATAACACAAAGTGATACTCTAAACAATCTATCAGAAGAGAAAATTTATAAAATCTTTGATTAAAATGTTAATCCTTGATTTGAGCTTATTGGCCTTTCAGGAACTGAGACTTACTCGTTACCTATCAATCCATTATTATTATTATTATTATTATTATTATTATTATTATTATTATTATTATTATTATTATTATTATTATTATTATTATTATTATTATTATTATTATTATTATTATTATTATTATTATTATTATTATTATTATTATTAGGGCACACACCCCTTCAACAGACCTTTCCATGGGATTTTTCAAGGTTTTGATAAAGGCCAGTAAGCCAATATCCACTGACACTGCTAGGAACAGCGCCTTAAAACTTAAACTAGCAAATTTACCAAACTTGCCCCCACCAAACAAACATCTATAAACTCCGCGACTTTGCAGAGCTATCTCCTTGTTAGTTTTCAACAAATCACTTTCAAACAAGTTTGGTAACTTTAGCTGATTTTTAGTCTTTCCAGACGTGTTTAATAACAGATTTTTGCCAATTGTTTCCAATCAAAAGTTGAAAAAAATCCTGGAAGGGTCTATTATCAATAAGAACAACTACTTACCTCAGGATATAAATTAAATCTTTTTAGAGTGTTAATGGTGTCTGGATATTCTGTGATATTACAGTTCATTATGGCATGAACTCCCTCAGCAAATGTTGGTGCTTCCACAACAGTTTTATAGTAAGAGTAGTAGAGACCCTGTTACGAAGTAAAAAAGGAAAACAGTAATATTCACCAGTCTGCCACACACCATACATGTACCACCATATTATAGATCTACTTAGTTATAGGGGCTACAAGCCATTTTTGGGTCTGTTTCTTATACTGAGATTTCTTATAATAATGAGGGGATGAATTGTCCCCCGTGGCAACGGCTGGAGAAGTCCAGCCCTTTAGCACATGAGGTAGGGAATTGTTTGAGGCAGGCATGTCCCTGGGGTTCAGGGGGTAGGGAAAATTTAAAAAAAACCTAAGACAATTGCAAATCCCTAGGGGGTTTTCCCGAGGGGGTGGTAATGAACCACGCATTACACGTGAATGTTATAAAACACACTAGATTAATTGAAAAAAAAAAAAACAGAACATAAAGAATACGTAGTAGTTCAAATAAAATGAACATCAGAAAAACTCACCATTTCAGTTCTAAAAGACAATTCCCTCTCTAGAGCAGACAAATGCGAGAAAAAGCGCTCGTTCTCAAACATTCTTGACACGTGGTAGCTTCACGAAAAAAAAACAAAGTGATTTTTGCTACAGTATCGATATTGAAGTCAATATTGACTTCAATCTGATATGATCAATGTACCGTACGAGGTCCTTATGTATTTTGATACATTACATTTTGTAATTCTAAATTTACCAACACTTAACATGAAATACTGTATAAATCATTTCGCAGAAATAAGTTTACCTTTGAAAGATCCCAAAACTTGCAGCTGTTGGAGAACAAATAACGAGAAGGTTAATTTTAAATGTAAAAGTACGAATTAAGCGCACATATTCTTAAAGAAGTTAAAAAGTCAACTCTAGATTTGTGAAATATGTCAAGAAATAGATATTCTATCGTACAAAGAAAAGAATAAACTGCAGACCTAGGATTAGCACCAAAGAAGCATAACCATATCCATACTTCCTAAACGGTTCAAGGACAGAGGTCGACGAATCAATTTTCCCGCTAGCTTCTTTGTGTTTGGATTTAAACTTGTTTCGCCCCGTTGATTTTACGAGGTAACTAGACCCATTACTTGATTTGTGGGCTGTTTGGTTGGAAACTTGCTTTTTCTTTTTCGCGGGCATTTAAAAAAAGCTGAAATTAAAAACAATAACTTTGTAAAAAATAATTTAACAGAACTTCTCAGCAGCTGAACTTCTCTTGATCTGTGGTCCTGTAAAACGTCGCCTGCGATGTGAGTGAGCCAGCGGAAGCTGTTATAGTTAAATTTTGCCTCATGTAATCGCAACATTTTTTGACAACATGGCGGACGAGCAAAGCAAGCATTCGGATGCAAAAGAAGTTTCTTCCGTCAAGAAACATCATAAACAAACTTCATTAAGCTATAGTCGTCCAAAATATCGGGAGGCTCGTTGGGAAAGGGCCGTAAAGGTTTGTACTTTGAAATTTGAGACGTTTTAATTTTATCACAGAAAGAAACATCTTGGCTCTACCTTGAACGAAATTGTAAGATTTACGGTCGCATTCCTAATCTGTAATTGTTAGTATGGAGTTGATTACTTTTATCAACATTTTGTTAACTGTGTATTAACCCAATTTTGTGGGTGTGGTTCTCATATTTATATATAAGCGTATCAACTAACAGTTTTTGTTAAGCTTTAATAATTCTGTTCTTTTGTTTTTAAGGTTTACACCATAAATTTGGAATCTAAGTATGTTTTGGTTCAAGGTGTACCTGCTGTAGGTGCTGTCAAGGAATTACTTGAGCAATTTGCACTTTATGGAGCAATCGAAGAGTAAGCTTATTTAAGTGACAATAACTATTACTATTACTTTGCATAAAATAAAATTTGTGAAGTAATAATACAGTTCTAAGGCAATGGCTTAATTTTCTCTTAATCCAGATTTATTAGTTAAACTTCTTTATCACGAAAGAAAAAAAATAAAAATTTCAGGCTGTTTCTCATTCAGTTTTTGTCACCAAAACTAGGTGAAAGGCATGACCAGAAGGTCCAAGTCCCCCCCTGAATGCTAAGTTCTGTTTCAACTTAACTAAGTTTTTCTCACTAATAAAATGCTTCAAAATTTGTTTTATTATTTATTCATGTTGGAATCTGACAATTTTTGGCAATACTTTTGTATGTTCCTTTTCTTTTTTTAAGTTTAAGAAAACGCATTTTAGGATTTTTTTCAACTAGTCGAGTTTTGGTACTCTTAAACTAAGGCATTTTTAGTAAAATCCAACTAGTGGTATAATTATCAATGTTGCATTCTGATTGGTTGAACTACTACTAGGCTATATGTTATAGCCCACTAATAGCGAAAAGCACGGACTTTGAAAACCAAAACAATGATGGCTGAATCGCGTTTTCCCAGCTGAAGTTGTTTTGTCTCGATATTTTTGACCAACTGGTTGGATTTTAATAAAACATTATTCCTCTGGCCCTCATAACCTCTGAGTCAATAGCGGCCTTCTGCCTCATGGGCTATTGACTCAGAGCCCATTCGGGCTCAAGGAATAATTGTTAATTATTTGCTTTAGATATCGTTTCCTTGATGAGTATCCCGTTGAGCCCTAATGGCCTCTGAGTCATAGCCCATCCGGGCTCAAGGAATAATTATTGTTAATTATTTGCTTTAGATATCGTTTTCTTGATGAGTATCCTGCTGAGCCCTTCACGGAGGTTTACTGGATTAAGTTTCAGAGGATAAATTCAGCAAGGTATTGTAGGTACAAAGAGGTCCTTCCAGGAGGGGGTCCCATGTCGCCCGTCTGAATTTTAAAACGTCTCGTGTTGGTGTTATAAATGCTTGTTGCTTATTGTCGGCTTCGCCGTTAATGTTGCAATTTGGCCGAGGAAGGTTGTCTCTTGTCATGATTTCATTTTACGTGGTGCCACTACTTTTTAAGCCTTGTCGCTTGTCGGAATTTACCCTGGCAGGGCCTTAACAAAGTCAGTTTTTTTGGACTTCATGCATTGTTTGAAGTTGATGTTAACTGTAAGAATACAAATCTAAATGGAGATGGTCATATTTCCAATTTGGGACTCCCACATAATGGAAGGAGGTCAAATATGACTAGGTGTGATAGTACAGATAATTTGCCACCTGTGTTTGTTCCCTGGCATCATTCCAGAGGGCTGCAATACCACCCTTCCCCACCAAAGTAATGATGGAAACTTAATATGACGGTACAAATAAAATTAAGGAAACCCAAACATATGCAAAAGACAGGAGTGGCTCAAATTTTTCTGCAGGGCATGAGAAATTGGTCTGCTGGTTTGAGCTGGTAATTTGAGCAGTGTTGTGCTTAAGCCATGCCTGGTGGCACCTGGTGCCTTATATTTGCTACTGGGTGACTAGAAAAGTTTCATTTTTCATAAAAATCATATGCTGGATTCCCTGTGTTCAGAGCAGTGGGCTCTATTCATTTTTTCTTAGAGCACAGCCTTGTTGAGATTAAAGTTTTTGGGCTGCAGGCATGAGACTTATTTCCAAGGGGAGGGAGAGAGCAGGTAGGTGACACCAGTGGTTCGGGGTGTATAGTATTAACCAAGGAACAACAAAGAAAAGGACCATGGCAGTTAGTAAAGCATGAGTTCATTGTCGTTGTGATTTGTTTTTAAGGTTTGCCAAGAAAAAGCTGGACAATAAATCATTCTTTGGAGGAATATTACATGTGTGTTATGCTCCAGAGTTTGAAACAGTCAATGACACTAGAGAGAAACTTCAGGAGAGAAGAAAAATTATAGCAAAAAAGACAAGAGGTTAGTTCTATCTTTTTAAAAGGCTAAAATATTTTTTGCATCAGTTGAATTCAAAGATAATGGTCCTGTTTTGTTATTTCAGACTATATTTAGGCATTGAAACTTTTATCCTTTTGTCTGTGGCAAAGGATGGTAAGGATGGGCATGGACTGAGTTGTGAGCCAACTTTTTCAAGTTTTAGTGCTATGCCAGCAAAAATTATCAAAAAAATATTATTGTGGTTAGTACTCCCTGATGCAATTTTCTTAAGATCTTCTTCATAACTCTACGGGAACATTTTGTGTATTCAGTACAGAATTGCCCTAAAACAGCAATATCCTCGTGACAATAGCCCCTTTAAGGGAATACGTGACATAAATTATTAACCCTTTTTTCTTATGCTAATGACATGTTTTGCAAACATATTTGCAGAGCTTTTTGGTGAACAACAGAAAAAAACAGTGAGCAAAGACTCCTCATCAGTTAGCACTGAAGACTATTTGCCAAAGAAACCTGCAGAAACAAGCCAAAAGATTCCTGAGTCTTCTTCAGATGGCCAAAGACTGCAAACAAGCCTCACTGTGGAAACATCAGGCCTATCATATCATACAAATTATACAGACCACACGCTGCAGTCAAGCTCATCATTTCCAACCTTACCACCACCTCCACAACATCTTTATCCATTCCAATACCCTCCACCCCCTCCCCCATGGGATTTACCTCGGGTGCCATCAGCCCATGCAACACTTCCAGAATACATGCAAAATTTCCATCCTCCGCCTCCCCCTCCTCCACCACCGCCACCACCACCTCCTTCCACTGAGCCATCTGTTCAAGACAATGTTAAGACAAGTGAAGAAAGTCAACAAGAAAGGCCATTTACTGTTTACATGTCACAAGTCATGATTGGACCACAACTCGAAGAAGGGTGAGCTACACGAAGCTGTAAAATTTGGTGATAATTGAAATTTCTGATTAGCTTCAATCTAGGCTGGTTAATTTTTTTCTTGCTAAGCCAACACTTGATGAGGGTGCATTTGATTAGGAAATCTGGATTTCTCATTTAATTTGTAATCAAATGCAAAACTGGAAACAAATTTTAACTTCGAGAAATTTGTCCATTTCAATAAGAAATCCAAATTCAATTGGAAAGGTTAGAAATCTGAGAAAACAACAGTACTAAAAGTGACTTTTTGCATTGTGCAGTGACAACTTCGCCTGGGATAAAGGAGTTAATTTTATTGTCTCTTTCTTCTTTTCAGAACATCTTCTAATCATTCTTCCTTGGTAATAATATTTTTTTTGCTTACTTTTTGATTTTTTTTTCAAAATCGTAATAACAGTAAGGAGAATGACCATCATTATACTGTACATGTATATTAATCGTGTGTATGCTTTTATACAGTGTTGTTGCATTTCTTTTAGCAATGAAGTCACAGACTGAAGCCTGCACATTTAAATGAAACCTTTTCAGCAGTAATTTCATGTGATACTATTTATTTTAATAGTGTGTAGTTCTAACTATTGAGTCTGTGAACAAAATCCTATGGTGTGACCATGTAAATGAAACCATTTTGGTAGTACTTTCACATGGTACTATTCTGTTTTCAGCATTTCAAGACATGGAATTTGGAAATCTGTTGAATTTTGACTTCTGGCACTTTTTTTTGGGAGAAAAACAGTTAACATGCGCATTGATTTTGCTTGTGTCATCTAGGTTGTCTATTTTACTCAGAGCTAAAAGAATTCCTTACCAAGTCTAAGTAATATGGTTGTATTTGTTATCTGTCCTGTCTTTAGCTTTGTTATCACCAAACCACATTAAATTGTTTTGAAATTTATTTTTCAATTTTCCAGACTGGTAATGAATCACTTGATAAGACTGCAATTTCTATCAGAAATAGAATACACAAGGTAATGTCATTAATTCATATAAGACAATAACCCTTTCTTATCCTTCTGTTATTATTCATTATCATCTTCCAATTTTTGTTATTATTAATTTTATTTCCCTTCTCCTTGCTTGCCTTTCTTCTGCTTCACATTTGATGGGGCTCCAAGGCTTTACTTTGATGAGCACGGTCCATTTAAGTTTATATTTTTTCCTAGAGTTATTCAGAATGTTAGATTTCTTTGTAAACGGTAAAATGTAAAATCCCTCAAAGCTTTCACACAAGTGAAGATGTGATGGCCTGTCAACATGTTGCAGTTTCTTATAATGACATCATTACTAAATTTCATTTCTGCCAATCAGCATTTTGCATCCACTTTTTCAATGCAGAAAAACAAAATCCTGAGATGTGACTACTGCAAGCTTTCGTTTCCCTCTGTTCCTATTCCCCTGCACCCAGCTTGCATGCTATTGATGGAACTAAAGTGAAACCCTGTACAAGGCTGTGCTCTTGAAGGGAGCCCAGTGCTCTGAAACTGTAAAATCTAGGGTGCCCAGCATATGATTTGTATCAAAAATCTGAGATTTTCTAGTCACCCGAGGGTAAAAGTTAGGCGCCACCAGGCTCTGCTAGAGCACAGCCCTGCTGTTCATATGACCACTAAGGAGCCAAAAATATGTATCAGGTTAACAAGGTTTTCATAGGACTGGCCTTGTGTTTTTTGTTAGTATTTAGACCAAACAAATCCAGCCATATTAAATGACGAGGCAGTTGCATAAATGGGGTGGCTTATAACAAATTTATACTGCTTTTTGTTCTCTCTTGCAGTTATCAAGAACTCATGAAGAAGCAACCTCTGTTACTACCGAAAATATTCACATAGTTCAGGTACATTCTATGAATTAAATGATTGAAGAGAAGGTAGCTTACCGGTATTTAATGATACAGTGCATCTTCTGCCCTGTACATTCACATGTACGGTAAATCTTCTATGCAATAATGGACACCTCACAAAACAGACCTTACTGTTTTTTTGACTCTCTATAAGTGGGTTATTCTCTTTTACACAGTTTTCACCATGATTATTATTATTATTATTATCTTCTTTAACTTAATATTAATATTATTGTTATTATTGTTATTACTATTATTATCACCATCACTGTCACCACCACCAGCATCAACCACCACCATCCTCATTACCCTTATCCTCATTTATATACTTATTTTAATTTAAATGTGAAGTTTTGCAATCTAGATACACACAGGTAGCCAACGCATACCTGAAGGAAGGATCACAAACTAACAAGTCTCCAATCTTTAGAGCTAAATAATGCTAGAAAACGTTAAATATCTTTTTCAATTTACCCACATTGGCCAATGACGCAGCATTGTATATAAAGAAGGTAGTATTTCTTTTTCATTTTTTTTTTCGATAGAATCCTGAAGAATCAGCTACATCGTCAGTCCCGGCAAAAAAGAAGAGGAAGAGAATTTGAAAATCTGAAAAAAGAAAATTGGCAAAATCTTGCAGCCCACCTTTCGCTCTGTGTTGGCAAAGTACTCCAACAGATACTGAGTTAAAAGTCGTGTGATTCACTCTTCTCAACCTTCTAAGGGGTCACTAGATCTTGATGACTTTTTCCAAGTCAAACTCTTGCTGTTATTTTATTCATTTAACTCTGTTGTGGGGCCGTGGTGGTCATTTGCTTAATAAAACTAGCGTAGACTTCCAGCTGAAGAGGCTTCATTTCATTTTAATTTGTAGCCTACGCAATTCCAGTGTAAGAAAGACAATATTAATTTACATGACTCCATATTTTACTCTGCCAAGAGGTTGGAGGATTGTGACATGGTACAGAAAGAAAAACGTAGACCAGGAGAAGCACTGAAGGACAATGGTGGAGAAAGAGATAAATGAGTTTCGGTGAAACAACTCAACTCCTGCTTTGCAGCCAGCCAAAAGTAGAGCTCAGTTGATGACATTTTGTTTTCTTCTTGTGCCGTCCATCGCGGGATAAAAATGACGACGACGACGATGATGATTATGACAACAATGACCTCGATGGCGACGAAGCGGATGGTGATGATGGTGATGATGATAATGGAAGTGATGATGGTGTTGAACTTGAGCACTAGGATGATGATGACGATGATGATGATGATGATGATGATGACGATGATGATGATGATGATGATGATGACGATGATGATGATGATGATGACGATGATGATGATGATGATGATGACGATGACGATGATGACGATGATGATGATGACGATGATGATGTTGATGATGATGATGATGACGATGATGATGATGATGTTGATGATGACGATGACGATGACGATGATGATGATGATGATGACGATGATGATGTTGATGATGATGATGATGACGATGATGATGACGATGACGATGACGATGACGATGATGATGATGACGATGATGATGACGATGATGATGATGATGCTGATGGTTAGACTGGTGCTGGTGCTGGTGCTGGTGCTGGTGTTGGTGATGACCCGAGAC
Organism: Porites cylindrica; assembly: GCA_964035525.1. NCBI lineage: Eukaryota > Metazoa > Cnidaria > Anthozoa > Scleractinia > Poritidae > Porites > Porites cylindrica. The sequence goes on along the minus strand of OZ037777.1, from coordinate 3,434,782 downwards.
AAGCATTAGGATGATGACAACGTCGATAAAATTGCAATGATAATGATGACGACGGCGAGGATGACGGTGATGATAACCACGACTATGATGGCGTGTGTAAATGACGTTGACATTGCCATGACAAGGAAGACGACGACGAGGATTACGATGACGATGAGGAGGAGGGTTTTGACGAAAAGGTCGAAGGCGGCCACGATCGCATAAAAGGCTAGGTACAAGGGTAGGAACAGGCGATGCCCCGTGCTATGATCTCGTCGCTCATGAGGAATTACAGCTTTACAAGCAGGTATTACAATATTCCAACCAACTTGAGCCGAGTGGCACTTTGGGAAACTTCCTTTCTTCTTCACCAGATCCTGATAGGGAGCTTAAGCAAAGGCGTTTTTGAGCGACGGACGTCAACCGAAAGTGAGGTATTTTCCCTCTTAACATGCCTTGATGATATAAAATTTGTATTCCTTAGCTTCTTTACTGTTATAGAGGCGATTTGACTGAAAATTTGCGCGAAACCACCGTCAAAAAATCAAAAAAGGCCACTTCCGGTTGACGTGCGTCGCTCAAAAACGTTGATGCTTAAGCTCCCTATTATCAGGGAGAACCACGAGAAACCCCTGGAAGAAGGATTAACGATATTTACCTCAAAGTCGTCTACTAACAGAGCCAAATGTCTCATCAGGTACATGTTTTAAGGTTGTTGCTGTTGCTTAGTAATACAATAGATACCTTTAGATTAGAGTACGAGAACGACTTCGATTTAAAGTTTTTTCGCGTATTGTCGAAAAATATACGCCCCGGAATCCTTCATTGTACTTTTTTTCACCAGAAAAGTTAGCACTGTTATCGTTATTGAAGGAGGTTGAGCCCTCTCCAGAGTGCAAAATGCTAAAACTTCTAACATTTGGTAACTTGTTCCCGCCACTATGACACTCTGGCTAAAACTCGTAATAGAATGACGACGACTACCGCATTTTCCCGGAAAAATGACGCTGCCTCACGCGCGAGCACTACTTACGATTGAGAAAATCTCGTACTCCTAGTCGTTTTCGTCTTAGAATCTAAAGGTTTCTTTTAAGTAAAGGCAACGTTCACACCAAACCGGTTACCTGAATAGCAATCCGGTAAATTATCAGAGGCAGATCCAGGGGGAGGGTTGAGGGGATTGCAACCCCCCCCCCCCCCCTCCTTTGGGAAGTTTTCGAACTTGTCTGGTTACAGCTGGATGATGAAGAAGAAGGCATAATGGGAGAAGGACATTTCATTTCCCCAAAAAAATGGAAATGAGGTACGTAGATGGAAAGCACTCTAGCAGTCAACAGATGAGAAGCTTCCAAACAACCTTTTACTAGCAATCGGTGATTTCGATGAAGATGATTTCTCCAACATCCATCGCCTTCTGGTCAGTGTCTGAAGACACCTGCTCAAAAGCGATTCTCTGATCTCGCAGTGATCGCCATGCAATCGTCGAGGTAGACTAGATATGAATAGTACCACAAATTCCTCTGAAATCCAAAATAAAACTGAAATCTACATATTCCGACGTAACCCTAACTCTAACACTTCCCCCACCCTACCTCTCCCATTCCTTTGGCCCTGGGACGTTTGCCTTTGAACTCTCATACTTACAACCCCCTTTTTGAAAAAAATCCTGGATCCGCCCCTGGTTATGAACAGCAACGGCACGGTAGTGCAACAAGTCGTTCACTGACATAGAACACCGTAACGGAGCGGTTGGCCGACAGGGATTGGTGCACTAAATCCCAGTCTTCACTCCTGAATATCAACTTCCGTCTCAGCGGATTCCAGTCCTCGTTCCTACTTGTTTACTTCCGCTACGGCCTGAATACCTGTTCACACTATACCAAAGTGTGGCACCTCTCCGATATGTGACGCTCCACTCTCGAGATCAGCGCGGCGCAGCTTCGCTCCGTTACAGAAAGCGCGCCAAAATCACCGTTCTTATGTGTAAACAGAAGCCCAAGTCGGTATGGTTTTCACCCGGGGGGGGGGGGGGGGGGGTGGGGGGTACTCGGGATTTCAAGTGACGGGGATGATCGAAGGATTTTTTTGGGTTTGAAATTTTCGATTCTGGGATTTTTTTGGGTACGAAAATTTGGCAAGTATTTTTTGGGGTAGCTTGATTTGAGTAGGGATTTTTTTGGGGGTATTGAGAAGAATCGGTAGTGCCCTGGCTGCGTAGTTCTGCGAAGAAAGTATTTTTTGGGGGGAGGGGGGTTAATTTTTGGTCCAGGGATTTTTTTGGGTTTTGCTGGAAGCCTCTAGGG
>OZ037777.1:3225000-3430000 GCA_964035525.1 Porites cylindrica | reverse complement strand
ATAAGTTAAAAATCATCGTTCATGTAGCTGTCCATTTAATAATGAGAACGTCTAAGGCATGTCAATAAAATTTCGATAATGTACAAGATTAAGTATCTGTTAAAATAGGTGTCCAAAATTCCTATAGATATCTAACCGCTCAGCTTGAACATTCTTGCTATGTATCATGAACTAGAGAGGATTGCCTTTTGCATTTGGCGCATAACTTATTCACACTTGTCTCCTACAAGCTCTTTTACAGTTTGCTCAACCTCTTTCGAACAGCCTCCAACGACATCCATGATGAGGTTATACTCATTGACCTTGTACTTAGGATATCGGTTCGTCAGCTCTAGTCTCAGTTGACTGTACTTCGTTGTCTTCTCGAAATCTTTAGTCACTTGTGTTAAACAAAGAATTGTGGGTAGAAGAAAAATAAGTGGGGGGGGGGGGGGGGGGAGATAGCATGAAGTCTGTTTACATCCACTTCTACACAAGTCCCTAACCACAAAACAAGCCAAAAATAAACGACATAAGCAAACAACACAGTAAACAAGCTATTAGACAGGGGAACTTGAGAAAAATTACAAAATGTTTGCTAACCTGGTTTTCATAACTCCAGGTATAATTCTATTGATTATCTAAAACCGGTCTGTTAAAATTTGGTCAAATGAGTTTCAAATGGTAATGATTAATTATAGTAAGCTGTGTGCAAGTTTATAAAAAAATCTAATACACGAATCTTATGTAAACTGAGCAAACGCAAAATTTTAATGTTGAATTCAATCGTTCATGTTGCCATGGAAACTACGAAAACGTCACATTTTGCTCGTCAATCAAAATCTTTCAGTATATTTTTCCCTTGCCAAGTTTCAGCTTGTGAGCTGCAGCCTTTCTCAAGATTGGCAAATATACGGAAGCCTGTAAGGGACATTCGAGATGCGAGATAAAAATGCGAGATAAAAATGCCTGATAAAAAAATGCGAGATAAAAATGCGAGATAAAAAAATGCGAGATAAAAATGCGAGATAAAAAAATGCGAGATAAAAATGCGAGATAAAAAAATGCGAGATAAAAAAATGCGAGATAAAAATACGAGATAAAAATACGAGATAAAAAAATGCGAGATAAAAAATGCGAGATAAAAAAATGCGAGATAAAAAATGCGAGATAAAAAAATGCGAGATAGGAGAAGCTGAGCCCGCAATCTTACTTGCGACTGCTTCGCGTATGTCTGGTTAAAGAAAATGGAGTTCTGTGTTATTTTTGGTATTCTTCTTGTTTCTCACTTGACGAAGTGTGTGGAGGCTGTTCTTCCTAACTACTTACCAGCACTATCTATAGAAACACAACTGTATGTCGGATCGAAATTGCAAAAGACTCACGTCATTGGCCAGAATCTATGGACCAATAGAAAAACAGGCGCGCATTTTCGATCCGTTAAGCGTTATATAAACGGCTGTAACCTCTTTACGTTACCACTATCCATGAGATATACCTCTAGCAACTGACGAGATTCCCTAGAAGAATCGAAACTGCAGTCTTGCTTCAGCTTTTACATCTACACATGGAATATTCAATTCTCACCAAAGACGGTCAACTTAGACCACCTCAGCCAGAAGAAACAGATGAGTCTCCAATGGACGCTGAAGAGGAAAATCTACTCCTTGACGAGACAGAAGGTGAAGGAAACGAAAGCGCCATTACTGACGACTCTGAAAGTATACCTGACTCTCAACCTACCCGCCAGAAGACAACAAGAGTTCCTAGAGAACAGTACCATAACGATAGAAAACGAAAACGGGACCAATCTAACGATCAGACCCATAAAGGCAAAACACCACGCAGAGCCGCCGAAGCCGCCTCCTTAGAGACAAAGATTGAAAAATCAGAGACAGCCATCACGAAACTGAGAAAACACATGAAGGACAGAACATGTCCAAAGACACTAAGATACAACGTGCGTGCAAATATCACGCCAGACGAAGAATTTAAACGAGAAATAGGCTCGATTAGAAAAACTGCCGAGCAAGAATTCATTCACTCGTTAGCGAAGTTTCACCAAAGACGCATTGATCGTCTTCAGAACAAACGAAAAAAGGTTGAGAAGGATAAGCCTCACTTCAGAAAAGCGACCAATGTTGTTCAAACTAGAGAGCATAAGACGCCATCGGCGACTAGAGAAAACAATGTAATGAAAAGCACTGATGTAATTAAGTTAGCATCAGACCTCCAAGCTAAGTTCGACAAGTTCTCACAAATGATGTCAAAGTTTACTGATATTGAGAATAAACAAAGTGAATCGTATCCCAGTGTTCTCTCTGTTTCTAACAAGGGAAAAGAGAAGGGGATAAATAGTAAAACACTCACTGAAAGAAATCACAGGAGAAGAAAGCGGAAAAATGTCAAACACATTAAGCTATATAACGAAGCCATAGAGACACGCAAAAAACACATTAAGAACCTCTCAGACACAGAACTTACAACAGAGCAGATCAATTTACTCTCTCGGGGTTTGAAATTCATTCCAACTCCTGTGGGTTTTGTCTACACCCAACTCCTGTCATGAAAGAAAACCAGATAAGGAGCCAGCTAATTTCAGACTTTAACCAATTTGCCAGAAGGATGCGCCTCAAATACATTTATCATGGCAAAGATACTATACCACATCCCTTCCATGTGAAGTCTAGTTGGATTCCCCCAGTTCAACGGTCAGTTGCTCTAGAATCCTATTTAGAGGAAGTCAAACTACGGCTAACAGAAGTGCCACTAAATAAACCTAAAAACAATCTGCCGCCTGGGGAGCGCCGAGCGCTCCGTGAACTTATTCAAAACAAAGAAATAATCCTTAAGAAAGCAGATAAAGGCACAACAACCGTCATAATGAAAAGAGAGAACAAAATAAATGAGGGACAAAAACAGTTGGATGATAGAAACAACTATCAACCTTTGGAAAAACCAATGGTTAAGGACACATCCCAGAGAGTTAAACACCTCATTAACACTCTACATAACGAAGGTTTCATTGACGAAATGACAGTAAAATGGTTTAACCAGACACCAGATCCGCCACGAATTCCAGTATTCTACACTCTCACAAAAATACACAAACCGACTTTAGTTGGAAGACCTATCATTTCGGGGTGCGATGGCCCCACAGAACGCCTCTCATCATTTGTAGACAAGCTACTTCAGCCAATAGCACAAATACAAGACTCGTATCTTAAAGATACGACACATTTTATAAGATTTATCGAAAACACTAGGGTGCCTAGTAACGCTTTCTTAGTCTCAATGGATGTCACCAGCCTTTACACGAATATCCCACAGGAGGAAGGAATTACTATAGTATGCAACGCATACCAAAAATTTCATGACAAAAACCCTCCTATAGCTACACACCTGCTTAAAGAAATGCTCAGAGAACTCTTTCCATTTCAATGGGAAAGACTATCTCCAGACTCACGGAACTGCTATGGGCACGAAAATGGCAGTAGCTTTTGCCAACATTTTTATGGCAACAATAGAAAAGGAGATCTTACAACAAAGCAGAAGGAGACCACTAACGTGGAAAAGGTTTATTGACGACATATTCTCTTTGTGGGACACAAACAAAGAAGATATAGATCTTTTCATTGAGCAAGCCAATTCTTTTCATCCTACAATCAAGTTCACTGCTGAAATATCACAAATTGAAACCACATTCTTGGACACGACAGTCTATAAGGGAGAGAGATTTGAGAAAGAAAGAATTCTCGACGTGCGCACACATTTTAAATCTACTGAAACGTTTCAGTACACTAACTTTAACAGCTGCCACCCACCAGGCGTTAAAAAAGGTTTTGTCAAAGGAGAGGCTCTTAGACTTCTAAGAACTAACTCTTCTAAAGTCATATTTGACAAGAATATTAAAAACTTTAAAACACGCCTTATCTCGAGAGGCTACCCAGAGAGTATGGTAGAAAAGATCCTCTCAGAAGTTAAATATGCAGATAGAGCGACAGCTCTGACACAAAAACAGAAAGCGCAAAAAATACTTTTACCCTTTGTCACGCAATTTCAACCGTCATTACCAGGTTTGAAAAACATACTAATGGAAAAATGGCATTTAATAGAAAACCAGCCACTACTCAGAGAGATATTCAAGGAACCTCCCTTGATCTCTTATAGAAAAGGAAAGTCGCTTAAAGACATGCTTGTTAAAGCAAAACTGTAAAGGCTTATAACAACACAACGGTCACACAGCAGGAGCCGCGCAGGTCTGTCAACCCCATTTTACCATTTTTTTTATCTCGCATTTTTATCTCGCATTTTTTATCTCGCATTTTTTTATCTCGCATTTTTTATCTCGCATTTTTATCTCGCATTTTTTTATCTCGCATTTTTATCTCGCATTTTTATCTCGTATTTTTTTATCTCGTATTTTTATCTCGCATTTTTTATCTCGCATTTTTTATCTCGCATTTTTTTTATCTCGCATTTTTATCTCGCATTTTTTTATCTCGCATTTTTATCTCGCATTTTTATCTCGCATTTTTTTTATCTCGCATTTTTATCTCGCATTTTTTTATCTCGCATTTTTATCTCGCATTTTTTTATCTCGCATTTTTATCTCGCATTTTTATCTCGCATTTTTTTTATCTCGCATTTTTATCTCGCATTTTTTTATCTCGCATTTTTATCTCGCATTTTTATCTCGCATTTTTTTATCTCGCATTTTTATCTCGCATTTTTATCTCGCATCTCGCATTTTTATCTCGCATCTCGAATGTCCCTTACAGGCTTCCGTACAAATAACATATACTTACAAACTGCCAAAACTGTGTTAACCTTAATTTACTGATTAATGAAACTAAGAATACCTCCGCAAATGAATGGTGCTTTGATGAAGGCTGTGAAAAATCGCCTTCTGCAGTAATTTTAGCTTTCTTCACCGGTACGTCTTCGTTGAGAAACAAAATACACGCTCTTCAACTGTAGATCGGGCCCTTTGAACTAAGAGGTCATGTGGCATCATTTTTATGAAAATGAAAGTTATATGATTTTGCCCTCAAAAAACGATTAGTAGGTCATATCTTAAACAAAATGATAGTGATTTAGTTTTTCCAACCCGCACCAATTTCTTAAAATGAGTAAGATCGTAGCTGGTCACGTGACTAAAATGCGATTTTTTTTTTTTTTCTTTTTAACTATGAATTACCTCTTTCTGAGCAAAAATTTTGCATTTCAACTTCAAGAAAATTGTTGAAAAGATGATGTGGTAATGTTTACAGCACATCTGAGCGTAACTATCAAACGTTTAACAAGATACAAGCAAAAAGTAGTTTTGGCCGCCATGTTGGAGGGCAAGAGTATGTCCTCCAACATGGCGGCCAATACAAATCACACTACTGTGTTAAAAAAATCAAATTGCCATAAAATATCTCCCTTAAATGCGTTTCCTCTCAAATTTTAGGTGTAAGATAATTTTTTTGCGCTCTGACAATTTTTGTCATCAAAAGGATTCCAAGTCATTGTTTAAAGGAAGCATTGGTCACGTGACCTCTTAGTGCAAGTGGCCTATTTAATTCAATATAATGATGCAGGGGGGAAGGTGTCTCCAAGGAAATCTGTGGTACAGTCCGCCTGCCAGTATGACGTCCCGTCTCGCGTAAAATTTCGATTTATCACTGAAATACTGTTCCGATATCTTGGTTTTGGAGATTATAAGGTTTCTATTGTCATAGAAAACTAGAATTAAGTGCTTTTTTGGAATGAAATGCCCATCGTCGAGCAAATTTTACGGCAATCATACCGACCGGTCACGCTTTTGAGGGCCATTCCACAGAAATAGGAGGTTGAGGAGTTTAGACACAGCAACAGGAGGTTCATCAAAGGATGTATTATACTTTACATTGTGCGTATTTTCAGCTCTTCAGAGCTAGTGGAACCCCATATCATTCCTCTGAAAGTTCGCTTAGCTGTAGCGTTGAAAGAGGAAGCTGAATGACAGGTACGTATTTGTGAGAGACTGTGAGCATTGAATCTTGTTGCTTTACCGCATTTTAATACTGTATTGGACATACACCTGTAATTCTGATCTGTAATTAAATCCCGAAAACCAATAAAAGGTTTCGTTTAATTATTTTTGGGGGGCAAACCCAATGGAGATTTTAGTGTAATAATATTGATGATTAAGACGATGTACAAAACGGGAAGGCAAGTTTAATTTTCGCCAGTGGGTCACTGTTGGGTGTTGGATGTAAATTAGTACAGTTTGTGGTGTACTGTGTGTTGTTTGTCATGATGTCAACTAACATTGAAAAAAATCAGCTGTTTCAAAGGAGGGACATGTCTTGACAGCTTATGTCTTTTTCTGGTCATAAGCTTGGGCAGTATGCAGATCAAGCGCTTTTGAAATCATCCCTTTTCCAAAATAAAACTCCGGACTTAAGTTTAAAATACATATTGATTCAAGTGCATGACCAGCAGGGTCAGCATTAAGAACAAAGAAAAAAAGGGCAAAAGGAAATATAGTGTTAAAAAAAGAGACTAAACAGAGAAAAAACGGTACAAAGAAACAGAAAACAGCGTCGTCGAGAGTCGAACCCGGTTTATCTGCACGTTCAAAAACTCCTTGACCACTGCACCACAGTGACACACATGATTAATTTGAAAAATTAATTTTGTCATATGAAAACAATTTTTCTCTGCGGTAGACGTTGTTTGAAGCTGGTGGTGCTGTATTTATCATGAATTGAAATATACATTTGAGGAAAATTAGCTTAAGCGCGTATTTCAAAGCTATTTCGCATTATTTCGGGTTCAACGAGCGGACTCGATTTAGATAATCGATCGAACTAGCTTTACTGAATTTGGTGGAGAATTTTGCCTGCGTCGCAGACACTCTAAACCTTCTGTATAGAGCTATATTAAAGGTTTAGACGAGTGCGTGGGCCGGCTACAACGCAGGCTATGGAGAATTAGGAGATCAACAGAGGCCCACACTCGAAAGGAATGATATGAAGTTAGGCCCGCTTAATTAGCAAAAGAATAGATGAAATATAAACATGTGTGATCTATGAATGGAATCTCCTATTCTGGAGACTAGACCTTGCCTATTTCAGGGAAAAAAAAGATTTAAGTTTTTTTATCAAGCAGATCGCTTTAAAATAGTTGCTTAGCAAAAATCTCTGTATCTTTTAGAGTTAAAGAAAAATAGAAGTATTGTTCGTTTTTTCGGGGTGCATTTGTATTGTCTGCAAGTGAGCTTGTGAAATGCTCAAGTACAACATAATCACTGGTAATTGTTACTGTCTCAGACTTTATCCATTCTTCATTTCCTCAGTGGAATACTTTTTACTTATTTTTCCGCGAAAACGTTCGAAAAACTGTGTTAAACAACCGTTCCATAGATTTAATGTTTAGTGGCAAATATAAACGCGTGTCTCCTCGATCCAGCCTCCTCCTCAGGCACTTCGTTTTTTGCATGGTTTCGAAAAGAGGCGAGCGCGAAACGCGAGTGACTGGTGACGAAGTGCAAGGGACCATTGGAAGGGTAAAGAAGGGAGGTTTAGTGCCGTCTTGCCCGTTTTCCCCTTCCAGCCTTCCTTTGCGCGCCAATTTTTATCGGGAGAGAGACGTATGAGTACGCAGCAGTCCTTGATCAGTTTAACATGAGACATCGCGCTAATAAATAAATCTCGCGTAGTAAAATAATTTTTCGCTTTCTTCCTTGATAAGTAGACCATGAGTTTTGAAATCAAACCATAGAAATGCATTGCTTTGTCAGTGAAAATCAGACTTATACGCAGGAAAAGTGATTTTTGGAGTTGAGTCTTTAAAGTCTTTAAAAGGTCAAGAAAACCTACTGCTGAAAAATCTACAACTGAAAACCTGCGTAGAAAAAGTCCAATTTTTTATCATGGAGAACATTTTTGAGACCGCCTGGGACCATAGCCGACCATTTGGGGAAGACACACGAAAAAAAAAAAAGAAGAAGAAGAAGAAAAAGAAAAAGAAACGCCTGCATTTTAAGAGTCTCAATCTGCTGAAGCAAGCTCGACTAACAAGGTTCTCAGATAACTGTACTTGTATTTTTCTTCTTTAAAATGAACAAATGTGATCATATTAACCTTTTAAGCTCCAAAAGGGACTAACATCAATTTTCTCCCAACAAGATCCGTGCATCATCGTCAAGAGAAAAGGTTGTACAATAAAATGATCATCAAAAGGAAAAATGCTTTGATCTAATTCTCTGTCAACTATTTCTGCAGGAAATGTATGGAGATGATCCTGGAGAATTTGTTTGTGGATATTGGAGTTTAAAGGGTTAAAATAATGTTAATAATGACAATGGCACGATTTAGTTATTATTGTTCTGCTTTTTGCTCTGTTACAGTTATCAGGACCTAAAAAACATTCAGCTTTTGCAACAGCAAATGTTTATATTATTATTATAATTATTATTATTATTATTATTATTATTATTATTATTGCTATTACTACCACTTCCATTGGAGTAACCTTTGTTCTTACGCCCCAAATGTTTCGCACTTCTTTTGCAATGATACTTTGTAACTTTCTCATCTTCCTTTCCTCTCACCCATCCATTCTCCAGAATTTCCACATTTATAATTTGACCGCTTTTATTTCTCTTGTCAATGCTTACCAAATCCGTTTTTTTGGCCCCAATTTCATCATGTTCAAACACACAGTCCTCAAAAGTTTGTAGATGACATTTTCAAGCACATTTTTTCTGAGGCTTACCATCTTTCGTTCTGCTCAATCCACAATTTCCAGCCAGATTCCAATAGATCGCCTTACCTACTTTTTCAGTCAATTAATACTTTAAGTCATGTCCTGTCTCGAGACGTTAGACTTCAGGACCTTTGACCAAATGGTAGCTGTTCCAAAAAGTCAGCTCTCTATTCATCAACGTGACACTTCCAGTTTTTGTTTTACCGCAAACTCGTCACAAAGTTTTAGAGCAAAATAACCCTAGACACTCAATGTTAAATATCTTATTTGATTTCTATACATTAGTTTATAAGACTAAACAGAGAACTCATATTTGTTTTTTATTTTAATCGTTAGAGTCCTGGCCCCAGTTGTTCGAATAGTGGATAGCGCTATCCACCGGATAAATCACTATCCAGTGAATAACGCAATGGGCTCCCCTTATATTTAAATTCTGCAGCGTATTTGTCGCTTCTCGTGCTGGCAACGAATCCAAAAGCTGCGAAGCCAAATGTATTGTGAATCATTATATCAGTCTGTTTAACCTTGTAAGAGCTAGTTCACTAGCCCATATCTTGTTCCAAGTTGAGCTCTGCTGTTAGTTGTCCATTCATCTCTGTAGTAAAGTTGTGGTGGTCAAATGTGAAAATGATAAAGGAAAATAGCATCACGCGTGGAGACTGCCACCTGAAGAGGTTTCATTAAAAGGTAACATCTTGTAACTCCAGTGTTAGAAGTACAATATATACATTACACCATAAATTCATCTCTGCTGGGAGGTTGGACGATTATCATAGATGATATCAGCCAGTCTAATTTGGGTCGGCAACGGATATATCATTAAAAGATAACTTATATAATCGCGAATATTTTGATTTATCATCATCACGACGGCGAGGATGATGATAATGCTGACGACTATTTTGATGGCTAAGGTGAATGACGTTATCATAGCAAAGACAATAAAGATGATCAGGAGGAGAATTATTTTGAGGATGAGAAAAAAACAAACAGCGACCATGTACAACGATGCCACCATGAATAAAAAAAATGGCAAGAAAAGTATCATGGCGAGGCCAGTGGTAAGGTCGTTGGGCATGATGATTTACCGCCTACCCCGTACAGGTGTTCTAATCAGATATTCCAATCGGCTTGAGCCAAGTTGCACTTGAGGGAATTTCCTCTCTTCCTTTTCAAAACCTGATGTCGTGTGGAAAGAAAACCATGAGGACCTTCATCAGGTAAAGTTGTTGCATGTTATTGTTTGCTAATACTATGTACTTATTGACTGAGTGGGAAGGCCGGACGGGAAAATATCTGGCTCGAGGTCAGGACGCACGGACCAAGTGCAGCGAGGTCCGTGCGTCCTGACCGAGGGCCAAATATTTTCCCGTCCGGTCCGACCTAACTCAGTCAATAAGCATTTTATCATATGACCGTGTGTTATTGAATTTTTCTGACAGAGCGAACCTGCATCGATCAGAACGCTTTTTTAGCCGGGCCGTACTCGTTTTCCCGGCCCTAGCAATCTGACGCGTACGGCCCTCATTTGAGCATTTTTTTATATATGGTTTTCCATCGAAATCCACCGTACCTAAAAAGATGGCGACTGGTACATTTACCCACAGTTCCTAGCGCATGAAAACAATAAAATTGCTCATAAAAACACAGAGAAAAGTTTTATAAACTTCAAACCTAGGATAGGCAATGTTGCTATTAAATGGACGAATTTCGCACCCCCAAAATATGACTTTATGTGTAATTGGCGGTGTTAGGTTCGAAAGGAATTGTGGTAAAATGTACAGCCGCCATCTTTTTCCGTACGGCGAATTGGGCGCGGGGCCATACAGGTCATATAATGAATTACAGTCAAACCAGGTCAAGCGTTCCCGTCGCTAACAAACTAATGAATTCATTAATGGCAAAATGATTTCGTTTGTTGATTCAATAATCCATTCATAAAATGAATAATCCAACAGTCAAATTGTACCTCGATTCAATAATCAAATGTTGATTTGGTTTATGAACAAAATCTACCTGTTCTTTATTCTTGTCTGTTATGTTCAATCGTATTTGCTTCCCTTTTCCTGCTGTTTACGATTGCGTTTTTCATTGCCTTTAATCAAAATAACAGCTAGAATAGACAGACCGCAAACGCAAAGAAACTGACAAAGGCCGAGGATCGAAATCCACCAATCACCGCACATACACTGACCTCAGTTTGACCGTCGTGTTTTCTAAGAGGTCAGGCCTAGGTCTGTTGCACTGATTACTGGCAGCAAACTGGCGTACATGTAACAGTTTGTTTGGGTTTGAACTTCAAAACTCGCCAGCACTCGACTCTCAGAAAAAAAGAGGAAAAAACAAAATTCTGAGGTCAACTTGTGGAAAGTGTAATTTTTCAAAAAACAGTAATCGAATCAACATTCGATTATGGAATCGAGGCTAAATATGACTATTGGATTGTTCATTTTATGAATGGATTATTGAATCAACAAACGAAATCATTCTTCCGTGAATGAATTCATTAGTTCGTTAGCGACGGGAACGCTTGACCTGGTTTGACTGTAAGGTATCTATCTGTTGTCTATAAAATTTCCGCACTGTATGCTTATTAGAAGTCAAGTAAAATTAGACTCGTTGATTTATATTATATTTCTTATATTTTTCTCCTTATTTTCAATTTGAACTTTTCAGGGTGTGAAGAAAAAACAAGCACCCCTTCTTATTAGACGATATGGCGACGCACATAATAAACTTATATCTCAAAAGCTTTTTTCAGTGCTGTACGATTAATTAACTTTGAAGTTTATTTTTTAAACTAATTTATTTATTTATTGATGAAAAATATGGTAGTTCGATTGATCGTCTCCACTCATGATCACATGGTTAGCAGACATGAGAGCAAAAAAAGGTTTTTACTTGAGAAAAGAGGCCAGTAGCTTCTAATTTCATTTAACCCCTATGTGTCGCAGCTCTTTTGTTTTCGGGCTGGGTTCGATTGCTAACTTTGTTCTTTCATGGTTTTCCCAACCTATCCCGCGAGGCCTTGTTACAGCTGCAAGGCTCCTCAACATGGCGGCCGTTCATTGGTTTGTACACTAAGGGCCTGTTTACAAGGAGAGAGGGTTACCCTTGTGCTAGGGTTAAAGTCAGCTATAGTTTAAAAGCAAATTTCACAGGAAGCTTTAATGACGTGTTTCTTCATGCGTGACATTCTTTGTAACGTCCAAGATTTGAAATAAAACTTGAAGTTCTCTATGGAAAACACATTAATTTTACGAAAAAGAAACCGGAAAATATTATCATCGTATGCAGAAAATACCTTATATTGTTCAGACTTTTATAATTTAGCTCAGAAATTGGATAATTCCGTTCAAATTGTCAAGATTACTGGACACGCATGACAGAGGAAAGTTGTCCCGGGTAAGCGAGTTATCCCTAGCAGAGCATTTAAAAGGCAGGTAGGCTCTTGCTAGGGTAAAAAAAGAAGGAATGTGCGAGTGCCAGGGTAACCAGAGTTACCCTTCCTCCTTGTAAACAGGGCCTAATATGGCCTCCGTGACGTCATGTGAAACGGCGATCTATAGGTCTTCTCCGCGAAATACTGCAATACTCTTTAATATGCAAGCTGAGCCACACCGGTGTATATTTAAAGAAACTTTAGGCTTATTATTCTAATTACATGTAGCAAGAAATGTTAAGAAGGTTCAATTCTCAATTCTCGCTTGGGTCTCAAAAGGTGACTGTACCACGGAAAAGGAAGAAACCGTGTAAACTAGTTGGAATTACAGATTAACGAAAAGCGGTGGAGGTTTTATTAGGAAAATTAAATAACTACGACGACAGAGACAATCTCAAGCACAATTTGCTTTTTGAGAAAAACAACAACTGTTCACTGTCCAGATTCGAGTGGACATGGCGTGAGTTGCATTCTTGTTTGTAACACTTAACTCGTGAGTATTGGGCTGCCAGTGAGAGCAACGTCCAATCAAGAATTACCATCCGGCTATGTCGAAAAAAGACAACATAGCGGACGAAACTCCCAGAAGCTGAGTTTGCGTGTCCCATTCCCCCCTTCAATTTGGCGGGGAGGGGACGGTGTCACAGCGTTTTGGGCATCCCCGCGTTTTGGGCATCCCCATTCCCATATCCCTAGCGTTTTGGGTATCCTCTTCTCATATTACTGCAGCGTTTTGGGCATCCCCCGGTACCCTCCCGGGATGCCCAAATCCCTAGCGTTTTGGGCATCCCCTCCAAAACAATTTGGGATTTCGCGGGAAAATCGAAAACCTTTTAGAGATGGATTCCGCTAAATATACAAATCTGTTCCGGTATCTTAAAAATAAGGTTTATCCGGAAGGCTTTACAAAGCAGGACAAAACAATTCTTAGAAAATTCGCCAAAAAGTTTGAGTATGACTCAAAATTAAAGTCCTTGTTCTACGTGGCCAAGGAGATAGTCTGCTACACAGCCGTTTTTAGTGTCGTCACGCAACGTTCCTCCTCGACACTAAAAACGGCTGTGTAGCAGACTACCAAGGAGAAGGATGGCACAGCGCTTCGACGTCTTGTTATCGCCGAGGAAGATAAAGCGAGGGTCTTCGAAGAGTGCCACTCTGCTCCTTTTTCTGGACACGCCGGCCGCGATAACACTCTGAGGAAAATCAAAGAGCGGTTTTACTGGCCTGACTACTACAAGGACACGATAGAAATGGTTACAGTGTAGTTACAAATGTTATTTATTTGCCAATTGATCGTGTTTTTAAAACACCCGCGTTGATAATCGAAAACATACGCTAAATTTCTTCTGTTTTCAGTGTTCTTTGAAAGGGTGAGGCATAATTGCATCTTTTGGTAGGTTGTCGAAGGGCATTGTAAACGGGAGTCCTTCTTATAGATCCCGTTTGTTATTATTTTATGTGAAGCCAAAGATCAGAAGTTATATTTCTGAAGGGTCAAGATGACAGATTTTCTGTCAGTTGACCTAAGTGTGGCCTTGAACATCCATTTATGTCACGCCGGCTGTCACGCCCGTGCGCCAAGCACAACATCTCTTCATCATTGAAGCGTCCATTTATCATAACTACATAACTACAGGATTTTTTTCTAGACATGCCTTTCCCTTGCACTGCAGGTTTTTTTGGGGGGGAATTGTCACCCCACCTCCGGTTATTTCTGATGATTTGAGGCCTCTGTAATTGTGTGACAGCCTTTCCTGTATCAAGTAGCGCTGCGGGGTTAAGTTGTACAGGCCTCAAATGTCATGAATACTATGAATGCAACACCGCAAAACGCAGTTTTATTCATGTTTACCTTTTGATTCCTTTGTTTAGTATTCTTGTTTTTGGCTGTTTGGAAGCAGACGATCGCAGCTGCCGGCGATTGCGGCATTGCTCGCTTGTAAACAGTTCTATTAAATAAAATTGAAAGCTTTGCAAACAATGAAGTGTTGTGCATCGAAGCGCGGTTGTAAATTTCAGTTTCGTCATGTTTTGAGCCAACGTTTACTGCCTATGGGTTTTTTCTGCGCAATTAACCCGGCAAAAAGTGTCGGACGATATAATTCTAACATACATCTACACTATTTAGCCGTAAATTCGTGATTAACAATCCCGACTTTTCCCCAGTCTGAAATAATTTAGGCAAAGTCGAAGTGATCAGCGTTTTGGGCATCCCCCACCGGGGATGCCCAAAACGCTAGGGATATGGGAATGGGGATGCCCAAAACGCGGGGATGCCCAAAACGCTGTGACAACGGGTCATTTCAGGTGGTCTGGCGAACAGTTTTGTAAGTCGATACAATATTCGGATGAGGTAGTTAGCCTGTACGGGAGCTGCAGAAACAATGCCCTCCCACAGTCCTCTTGGGTAAAGCTTCAGCATCACCTTGCGTGTGAAAAGTCTTTCCTTTTATCACAATAAAGGGATATGCTATTTGTCGGTCGCCCCGTTAAATAGAAACATATTCACTTGGATAGTTAGATGGGCTTTAGTTGCAATATCCGACAGAAATCAAACTGAAATTTAATTTGCTTTGCGAGTTTCAAGGAGCAGAAAATACGGCTAAAAAAGTATTTTGAACACCAAAATTGACCCTTTCACATTTTATAAGGTAGAACAACAACAGTTTTTGGAATTTCCGGTTTAATCAGATTTGTCACGTTAATAATGTCATGCTACACTTTGGGGGGCAAAGGGATGGGGGAAGGGGGGGAGTTGTGGAAATGTCCCTGTTAAAAATAATGCCAATCGTTTCTTTCTTCAAAAGGCTATCTTTATCCTATTCCACGGGTTAGGAGTAGCTATACACTCAAGACGGTAAAAAGTGTTTCTATACTTCACAAAATAATAAACCACTGCATCACGCAATCGGCAGCCCAATGAATCCCCACTATATGGGGGTCTTGTTTAGATTTAAAGTACCCGAACGTATTAAAGCACAAGAAAAAGAAACGATTTTTGTTTATTCGGGAAATGGTTCACGCCTTTTCTGTACATTTTAATAAAAATTCGCCGGGCAGGTTGCCCCATTTGCGTTTTCGGGTTCGTTCTTTAGAAATAACTGAAACTGATACAACTGTTTTTTGTTTCCTTGTTTGTTTTATATAAACTTACCTTCATATCAGTTTCAGCTTTTAATCAAAGTTATTTGGTTGTAAGTGGTATTAAATGTCAAGTTTAGGGTTGGAGAAGTGAACGCGCGATTTTCTAAGAAACTTAACCGGAAACTGGGAAATGAGCATTTAAGAGTGAGTCCATGGGTGCACCAGGCAGGTGCGCTACATGCTATCTCTCCGATTTCGATGAAACTTGGCCAGTTTAAAGGGTCTACCCCAAAACTCAAAATGACAAACTGGTTCATAGTTTGGATCTTTATGGTGGGAGAAAGCCCACCCAACTGGTTTAATTAGATTTTTTACCAATAAAAGTGCATTAATAACAGGCAAAAGTAGGAAGCTCTCAGGACAACTGTTTTTAACCTTTGACTTTGAGGGTTTGTATATACGTTGATGCATCTTTAACAAATGTAAGAATATAAGTTTCAGTCAATTTGATTGACAGCTTGTCAATCACCGGCCTTGAACATTGGACCACCTTTTTAGCCATTCAAATATTTGCTGATTTTGAGATCAAATATCTCTCCTTGCCAGAAAGCTATGACAATAATTTTGCTATTTCCTGTTTACCAACCCTTTAGTCTATAATAAACATAAAAAACATTTCTGGGCACTGCCTTTTTTGGGCGTCAGATGCCAATTGAAAACTGCACCTAAAACAAGCTTATTTCCACTTCACCTGTCTTATAATTCAGCAATTAAGGGCCGTTGAAGTTACTAAACCGACACTTTCCAGCCCGTTATACAAGAATGATAATTGAGGAGTTTAAAGCATGCTTAAACCTTCGAGATTTTGTGAGAAAATTAAAGATTTCACACTGATTAGTAATGCACGTCACCAAAATATCGAAGGCAAAATCGTAATGTTTGTGACCTCGTTTTGATTTTCTTGCAAAATGAAAGATTATTCTTCTTACGAGTTACACTATACAGAAGTCCTTCATTCAAGTGTTTATGGTCTTTACTGCGACAGAACCAAGCTGTTTTTAATTTCTTGGGCAGAATTTTCAAGGCCACATGGCGAGTGGTTGTTGACAAGCTTTGAATCACGCCAGTATATGCCAGTCATAAAGCAACGTCAACTCGCTCATCTAAAAACAACATTCAACGATGGGAAATTCTTCCTTCTAGTGATAAAGAAATTACGCCCTTAAAAAGTTCATTAAGTTTAGGCTACAACCTAAAAGAATAGCGTTAGTTTTACTTACCGCAGTCGATCTACGCCTAACTATTATGTATGCTCCGTGACCAGCCAATATTTGTTTAGAATCCACTTCTTTGCCTCCAAAAGGCTTTCAGAATGTCCTGCTTATCTCTATTAATAACTATATTTATCTCCTCCTAAGTTCATTTTTTGTTCAAATGCAAGTGGTTCGAAGATCTCTGTTACTCTCCATCACGATTATTTACTACCAAGTATTACGTGACAAAAAGAAAGAGCCTGCAATGTTTTGATCAGCGAATTTCCCGCGCCTTCCCCGGCAATTTACATAAATCTAAACAATTTTCGGTTGTCTAAACTGGAAGAGAA
Source organism: Porites cylindrica (assembly GCA_964035525.1). Lineage (NCBI taxonomy): Eukaryota > Metazoa > Cnidaria > Anthozoa > Scleractinia > Poritidae > Porites > Porites cylindrica. The sequence continues at coordinate 3,413,153 of OZ037777.1, read as the reverse complement.
AATGAATAAAAATAAACAAAACAAAACAGAACTAAAAAATAGGTATTTACATTTTTGTTTTCGTCTCCCTAGGGCCAAAACTGAGAAACAATAGCCTGTATACAGACCCCTTCTCCCCTCACTGAAACACCCGACCTTTTTTCACTAGATATTCCTTGTTTACTTCCTGTTTAAAAGCCATGACATCTATTGTCGATTATTCGTTAAAAAGGCGTTTATTGTCATTACAATGATAAAAACAATATGTAGGATGAAAGGAGATATTTTACATAAAATGCGCGGTCTACTAAAAAAACTATCTATAGCCAACTGATAAAAATACTGTCTACTAAGGGACCGGTCATTATTTATCGCCTGGGGGGGGGGGGGGGGGGGGTCGGAGGATTTTGGGCTAAACACGATGAAATTTAGCCGATCCCCCCTTTAAATGTTATTTTATTGAAGTGATCCCCCCTAATAACTATATATAACTTTCGTGATCCCCCGCCCCCACCCCCATGTCTTTGTACCCATATTCACCTTTCGACGTGTATATTTAGTGTTTTAAACGTTCATATACAGGTAGTATTTCTAACTATGATGTACTTACAGCATAATAAAGCCGTTATCGCGCAGTCTTTTTTTAAAAATGTCTCTTGATCCGTGTCTTTTTCTAGTCTGGATCCAGACATCTGAATTCAGTTGACATACAAGCAATCTTGCTTAAAACTGCAAAGTGCTTGAAACTGCAATCAGTGCTTGAAACTGCAAAGTTACTGCAATAAAAGGGGGTGGTAGCCCTACACGATTTTTACCTCATGCCAAAATGCTGCTTATTCCAATAGAATTGTTTTTATCTGCTGGGTAGATTATGCTCTGGAAGGTTCTGCATTTAAACTGAGCAAATGTGATTTTAGCCGCATGTTTCACACTGAGAGGTCATGACATACATATCGACTGACTGTAGTTATTGTTTTCTGGTCGGCAGGATTTGCCCTCCGATGCAAGCGCATTTTCTTTGACCTCTTTTGAAGCGTAAAGCTTTTTTATTACGGCTGAATAAGAGAATGATAGAGTTACTCCTGTAGATAGCATCAATGCTGACTTTGCTAACAAACTAACAAGGCGTTTGCATCTAGACCCTTTGCTATGGCTACTAGAAAAGGGTATTTTTAGCACGACCCTAGCAAAAAATCTAGAGCAAGTAGCGGCCATTTTAAGGGCACAAAGTCCAGGGTCAACCTGCCGAAGGGGACTAAATGTTGCTGTTGAATCGGATGACGAGGCTCAAGAGGCAAATGAAGTTGTTGAATGGGATGATGAGGCTCAAGATGAGGCAGATGAAGCAGTTGAATCGAATTTAGTATAGAGCTGACACAGGACGCCCATTCCTGGAGAGGCGATAAATGGTTTATGTTTAAACAAACACGCTTTTTACAACGTTTCAGTTATCAGAAGTTTATATAGTTCACAATTTAGAATTCACCTGTCATGTTTAAAGGTGAATATTAGCTAAGTCATGAGCACGTTATAAAAGGAAAAATATAAAAGCGTTGAAACAAAGCTTTCTCGATATAAATTGAAATGCACACATTCGCCAGTGTGACAGACTTCCGTTTTTTAAATAAAGTTGTGTTAGAACAAATTGAGATCGCAAATGCTATCATCTCCCAGCAGAATGGGCACATTTATGTTGTATGCTTTCAAACTGGCATTGTTCAAGCAGATTTGAGTGGTTCCCCCTCTGAATCCTTCCAAAATTTTCAGTGATCCCCCCCTTTTGGGCTCTCAGTTACGACTAATCCCCCCCTCTGTTCTCCTAAAAATCAAGTGATCCCCCCCAAAATCCTCCGACCCCCCCAGGTGATAAATAATGACCGGTCCCTAAAACTGCTCTAAAAAGCATACTAAAACTAGTTTTAAAATGTCCGCATTCCTCGTATTAAAACTAAAATCATCTAAAAAGTCAGCATTCTTCTGAAAAAGGGTTCTGGACCCTCGTACACATGTGTGGACGGATCTTAAAATTTCAAAAGATATGCGTGTTTTAAGCCAAGATATGGCACTGGCATACGACTTGCCGTTTATTTCGGGAAAGTTTGTCCGCTAGGTTGCTCAGAAAAAGTTTGCATTCTCCCCCATTCCTCCATTCCTGCCAAAATCCAGGGGGATAAAAGATCCCATTTCCACGTTAATAACTCTTTGTTGGTACTTCCTTTTCTTCTCATTCTCATGCTCCACGAAGATCAATTCTGTGGATTTGTTCTGGTTACACGTTGAGTTCACATGCGTAAAACATACATAGAAGAATGCTGTCCCTCCTCGTGACCAGAAATTTCCGCCTTTATGTCCAGTCTAGCCTCAGGACGGACTTGTGATGGTGGATCTTAGGTTGAATACCTCATGGTCGATCGGTAGAAGGTGGGGTTCTACCTCGACATCCTTGCAGATTTTGCTGAGCAGAGGTGTGCGAAGGTTCTGGATGCCATCATGTCTTCGTGCAACAAAACCCGTCTTCTTACACGACAGAGCGTGGCTGACTGTGAATCGATCTCCACACGCGCAATGGCTCGGCAAGTCCGCTAGTTGCAGATTGTAATGCAAGCGTAGAGAGTCCCTAAATTGTTGCCTATTCAATGTCAGGTCCTGCTCTTTAAGGGTTACGGCGTTGAGCCACGAGTTTGCATCATTGTCTCTGGCCTGCTTTGTTGATCTTAGCAGGTCTAGCTGCTACATGTGTTGCTATTATTAACTTTGAGGCAGCGTATTGCTGTGAGACATCAGCTATCAGGTCTGGTATACCCAGACCCCCCTTGTGCTGGCGGAAGGACAAATAGTTATCGCACCTTAGCAGGGAGGGGCTCCGTCTGGTGAAAAAGGACTGGAAGGAAAATATCATTGATCGCTTCCTAAATTGGTTCCACATAGTCATCAAATGAGTCAATTGTATGCATAAAATATGGAAATTTCGATTTGTAGCCCTCTGTGAAGGAGACGCAGGCGGCATGGGTATGACTCTTTACGACCTCCGCCAGCAACTCGATGTTTTCCCTCTAACCCTGGGCTTTTCCACTACATCATTGGTCTTTGTATTACTGTGATCCAGTGACTGTTTCGAGGTGTCGTTGACCTTCCGATGTTATAATTGTGACCTCCTCTCCAAACACCAGCTCGGCCTCGTCTGCTAGATCTTGTGTCTGTACTACCCGGGCTTTACTATTAGCCAACTTTTGGAGCCATTGATTAGGTAGCCAGATTTCTTTCCCTCTTGACTAAAAAGCTTATACCAGTTGTATAACAGTTCCATTAGGCTGCTTCCTGCCGAGTCATCAACCAGTTATACTTGCTTAACTTCAGGTATACGCGCTTTTAGGCTCGGAATCAAGATGGATGTGTTGATCGCATACCACCGCATGGCTAGAGGGTCACTCTATGTTGTCCCTTCGTGGGATAAGATCTCTACTCCTCCACAGGTGAACAATCTCGAGGGACTTCCGTACGTGTTGATGATATACATGGAAATTTCCGCGCAAGTTATTTGGTTTTTGCTAGCGTCAACCAACAGGATTTCGTCTGTACCATCATCATCTTAAATCTCGGCCATGGCATGTATGGCGACCTCGGCACCCGCACTGTAGCCAATGCAAATTTGCCGGGGGGGGCGGCTGCCAGTATGATCTCCTCCTTTAAGGCCCTGTTTACAAGGGGGGAGGTTAACCCTGGTGCTAGGGTACCGTAGCAAGAGGGTTACCTTAGCACTCGCTCCTTTCTTCTTTTTTACACGACGTGTTTACACGACAGGTAGGGTTACCCTAGCAAGCGGGTTACCCTACCTGCCTTGTAAACGCTCTGCTAGGGATAACTCCCCTACCCTGGACAACTTTCCTCCGTTGACCCGAGTGATAGGGTAACCCTACCTGTGAACTGAGGTTAAAGATAGGGAGGGGCCGGGGCGAAGGGAAGAAGGCAGAAAACCCTGAGTTCAGCTTTCGTGTGGCTGTATATTTTTCTGTACGAACTACAAAACACGCCCTGAAAAACAGCCCGCATTTTTAGTATGCTAATGAAAAGGAGTAACAAAAAAATATTGTAGCTAGATTACAGAAGCTGAACCCCTGAGTGGAAAATGAACACGTGAATACGCGAGGCGTGTTTTGACAAGTACTTACTTTTTCTTGGCTATATTATTTCAGCTTAAAATAAATGTTATATTTTATTACTTGGCTTCCCTGTTTTCAAGAAAAAGCATGCACTAGTTCCCCATAGTTTTTACTTTAACTTAAACTTAAGGAAGGCAAATTTCTTGTAAACCAGAGCTAACTTTACCCCGCTTCCTAGGGTAACCCTCTCTTCTTGTAAACAGGCCCTAAGAAGGTGGATATGGTCTTATTCGTCTCAAAACCTCTCCGACTCCTATTGGTCAAATTGATGGGTTCTTATCCAGTGGAATGAGCCTGAAGGAAGTGTAGCTTTCCAAGAGAGAAGGGTGCTAACTTCATTTCAGCAGATTTCTGGTCAACGCAGCTATTTCTTTTAGGCTTATTATTATTATTATTTTTATTAATTTTTTTTTCATCCTCTCCTCCAGTTTAGACAACCCAAAATTGTTTAGAATGTATTTAAATCGCCGGGGAAGGCGCGGGAAATTCGCTGATCAGAACACTGCAGGCTCTTTCTTTTTGTCACGTAATACTTGGTGATTGAGAGTGACGGAGATCTTCGAACCACTTGCATTTGCACAAAAAATGAACATAGGAGGAGACAAATTAGTTATAGAGATAAGTAGAAAATTCTGAAAGGCTTTGGAAGGCAAAGAAGTGGACTCTAAACAAACATTGTCTGTTCACGCAGCATGCATAATACCGAGGCGTAGATCGACGAATTAGATCGACGGCGGTAAGTAAAATTAACACGATTCTTTTTCTGAGGTTGTAGCCTGAACTAAACGAACTTTTTAAGGGTGTAATTTCGTTATCGCTAGAAGGAAGAATTTCCCATCGTTGAATGCTGTTATTAGATGTGCGAGTTGACTTTGCTTTATGACTGGCATATACTGGCGTGATTCAAAGCTTGTCAACAACCACTCGCCATGTGGCCTTGAAAATTCTGCCCAGGAAATTAAAAACAGCTTGGTTTTGTCACATTAAAGACCATAAACACTTAAATGATGGACTTCTGTTTAGTCCAACTCGTAAGAAGAATAATCTCTGATTTTGCGAGAAAATCAAAACGAGGTCACAAACATTACGATTTTGCCTTCGATATTTTGGTGACGTGCATTACTAATCAGTGTGAAATCTTTAATTTTCTCACAAAATCTCGAAGGTTTAAGCATGCATTAAACTCCTCAATTATCATTCTTGTATAACGGGCTGGAAAGTGTCGGTTTAGTAACTTCAACGGCCCTTAATTGCTGAATTATGGGACAGGTGAAGTGGAAATAAGCTTGTTTTAGGTGCAGTTTTCAATTGGCATCTGACGCCCAAAAAAGGCAGTGCCCAGAAATGTTTTTTATGTTTATTATAGGCTAAAGGGTTGGTAAACAGGGAATAGCAAAATTATTGTCATAGCTTTCTGGCAAGGAGAGATATTTGATCTCAAAATCAGCAAATATTTGAATGGCTAAAAAGGTGGTCCAATATTCAAGGCCGGTGATTGACAAGCTGTCAATCAAATTGACTAAAACTTATATTCTTGCATTTGTTAAAGATGCATCAACATACATACAAACCCTCAAAGTCAAAGGTTAAAAACAGTTGTCCTGAGAGCTTCCTACTTTTGCCTGGTATTAATGCACATTTATTGGTAAAAAATCTAATTAAACCAGTTGGGTGGGCTATCTCCCACCATAAAGATCCAAACTATGAACCAGTTTGTCATTTTGAGTTTTGGGGTAGACCCTTTAAACTGGCCAAGTTTCATCGAAATCGGAGAGATAGCATGTAGCACGTCTGCCTGGTGCACCCATGGACTCACTCTTAAATCCTTCAGTTCGATTTCAGTGTTTTTGTAGAAAATAAAGACAACGATTTTTATTTGTCCATGTTCTTAAAGACCTTAACCTAAATGCCTTCAAAATGTTTCAACTTTGCAGTGAAATCACTCATCTAAAGATCTTGGCTTGTTACGATCATGTTGAGGTCATTTTTCTAGGGAACTTTGATTAGTCTGGCTCGGTACACCCGCATAATTGAATTTTTTGCCGGACTTCAAATCGTGATAGGCTTTTGTACATTATGCTCGCCTTTTTTCTTGCATTTTGGTGAGGCAAAAGCATTAAGCATTGATCAGAGTTATTCGAGCATCGACGTTTTCCTGGAAAACTACTATTTTTCTCCGAGCATTTTAATGACTTTTTGGGATATGTCCGAGCATTTTATAATTAGTTTAAAAAATGGAGCATTAAGGTTGAGTATTTGAGTAGGGGAAACAAAAGCATAATATACAAAAGCTTAAATCGTGGTCTGCTGGTTGTTGCACGTCATTACGCATGTAACAAGGCGTCATTTAGCTTCTAAATGCATTCAGAGCCGTATAGACTTCCCTACGTTTTCGATTTAAAATGTTGAGTGAAAATAAATGTAACGTTTCAATGCAGAAGGTTACTTACCGTGCGCACAAAATGTCGAGTTCTCGTTCAACAGCCAACCCCGGATTGCGGAAGCCACCAAACAACAGGCACAGCAGAACGTGTGATCACATGGTTTGAACGTGAAAATGAGGCAAGACCTGCGTGAAGACGAGGTAAATTTGGTCGTTCTGGACCCAAAGTTCACTTTCCTTCTGATCAGCTCCTATAGAAAGGAACCTCTGGGACACCCTCATATCCAATGGCCCCAAATTGCCAGGATATAGAGGGCCTAACATATAAGGTTTGGCGGGATGCGAGATAAGCCATTTTTCGCTGCCGGAATGCGGGATGAAAGACAATTGGAAGGCGGGATGCGGGATGTTTAAAAGCGGAAGGGAAGCAGGAAGTTAGTCATTCTCATGGCGGGATACGGGAATTCTTGATTTTTTCCGGGCGGGAAACGGAATGGATGACGACAATGCACTCCAATATTTCACGATTCCACGAAGCGGAAAACCTATTGTAGTCTATGTTAACTAGCACGTGATTATTTAAACCGTTTGCAGAGATGCTTAACTCTGGAAATTTAAAATCTGGAGATTTTTTCTCAGCCTCCTTACACTCCACCCCACCCCCCGGAAAATGATTTTTCCCCTCCTACCCCCCCCAAAAAAAACACCCCTCCCGGTGAAAATAACTTTTTTCCACCAAATCAAATCGAGCTATCTTAGTTTAATTTCTAAAATCAACTATATCACTAAATGCACCAATTAAATGTACTCAATAACATTATGACCAAATGTCTTTTACATTTCTTTCGTCGTAAGTACGTCCCCGGGGGGGGGGGACACTTGGGTATTTTTTGGGTGGGTATGTGCCGCCCGGGACTCCAAATTGGCACCCCGTTCTAAAAAAATTTCCCCTAAAATTGATACCCCGTTCTAGAAATGGGCCAATTTTTTATGCCCCGTTCTAGAATTCGCCCTAAAACTGATACCCCGTTCTAGAAATGGGCCAATCTTTTATACTCCGTTCTAGGGTGCAACAAGAGTACAACAGTTTGCTTGTTAACGCATTGAACCGTATTTTTAAAAGCAACCTGTCCTTGAATAAAAAAAGTGAAATGGCTGCTTACAAAAGTGGAGCTTTCGTACGTTCGAAATATTATACCCCGTTCTAGAAAACGCCTCTGAAATGGATACCCCGTTCTAAATCTGGACCTTCAAAATCACGACCCCTTTGGGCGGCACATACCCGTATAGCAAGAGACCATAAAGGGGACAGAGAGGGCATCCCCCATATACACCCTATTCCATAGGTAATTCGTCTCGAGTTATTTTTAGAATCGGGATAAAGTTACCTCGCGCGAGGCGTGGATGTTTCGTGGAGGTTTCGCATGACCAAACGCCGTGCAAAACATGTCGGGCGAGAGGCATACATACATACATACATAAACTTTATTTATCCTCGGATTTTAGTGTAGCTTACATAGCTAGTATTTCCGATCCTAACTAATTTTAAAAGTTACAACATATATAATATAATATTAATTAATGTAGTATTAACTAAAACCGTGCACTAACAATTTGCGCTTAAATTCACTATAATCTACAGTCTTTCTAAAGTGATCAGGTAGAGAATTCCAGTACTTATAACAGATAAATAGCTAAAGGAATTTAGACCATATGTGGTTGCAGACGGCTTAGGAAGTGATAAAATATTAGTACCCCGTAGGGAGTAAGCAGTAGATCTTAACTTGATCAGTTGTTTTAAATAGCACGGATATTTACCAAAATGGAGACATTTGAATATACAAATCATCATATTTTGTATCCTCCTGTTGGCTAAACCACACACACCAGCCTTGTCTAGAAGAGCATCATAGTTCGAGTCCCACTCCTTTAAAACAAATCTTAAAATACGTCTGTTTAAGGTGTCCAGTTTGACAGAATCTTCTGAATTACAAAAGTGCCATATCATTGAACAGTAGTGAAAATGGGGTAAGATAAACGCTTTATAAAGGCGAAGCATAATTTCAGATGAGATAAGTTTGCCAAATCTTTTGAAGACACTGAACTGATTATTTATTTTTTTGCATACAGAGGATATGTGATCCTTGAAATTAAGTTCATTGTCTAGAGATATTCCAAAAAGATCCAGGCATCTTTTGGTTAAAAAGGAGAAAGGGTAATCGGTTTTGCCAAGAACCATCCCTTGATGTTTAGCAGGGTTTGCTTTCATCCCATTGTCTTCGAACCATTTATTTGCTATTTGTACATCATGATTGATCCGCCGTTCCAAGGCCACTGGGTCTACATCAGATGAGTGCAGTTGGCAGTCATCGGCATAAGTGTTTAATTTTACAGACTTAATGTGAAAGACGAGGTCGTTGAGGAACATGTTGAAAAACATGGGCCCCAGGACGCTGCCTTGAGGCACGCCCCGCTTCACACTCATCCAATCCGAATAAGTATCACCAATTTTCACTCGCTGCCTTCTATCCGTCAAGTAGTCACCGATAAGGGCGCAGCTGGATTCGTGCAAGCCATACGCTTTCAGTTTTGCTAATAGCAAAGCATGAGGTATGGTGTCGAAAGCCTTTGACAAATCCATTGATATAACCGCCACGATCTCTTTGAAAGCGTAAAAAGATCGAGAGCATTCCTGAATATTGAAGCGAAATGAGTCGGCGCTCACCTGGGAAAAAGGAATCGCTGGACTCTTTGACAACCCGTGAAATCAGTTTAACTCGAAGTTGTCGTAACCTCAGTGCTTTAATGAAGTGAGAAATTTCGCCGGTCTATTGAAACCGGTCGTTTGTACAATTTAGGGAGTTTAAGATCCAGCGACGCGGACGACAACTAGAACGTCAAAAAAACAATAGGTTTAATTAGCAAAACAACAACTTCGCACGTCAGGAGCCCATCAAATTGATGGGCTCCTGCGCACGTGCAACACACTTTTTTGTTCATTTCTTTCCCGTTTTTGCACGACTACGACGTGAAAATGCCTAATTTCGCGTTTTATGGACGACGTAAATAAGCAACGACGAAATTTTATTTCTCTTTCTGAGCTTGAATATGGTCCCTTGAAATTAAGCTTTAGGAGGGTTCGCCTACAATTGACAAAGTAAGTGGGTAGGAATAATCGTTATAAAGACTGAAAAAAATAAACATCAAACCAGAAATTGCCCTCTTCAAACTGTAAATTATAAATAATCCTGAGAGAATATTCAGTGTGTTAAGGATTTCCCTGCTCTACTGTTAGCTCTATACAAGAGAGGAAGGGCGATTCTTTTTTAATTTCGGTTTCGCTGACACAGCTTTCGCAGAAATCTCGCTGTAGTCGTTTTCGTCGACAAAAGGAATAGCAAAATCGCTCTCCGCGTCTTCCCCCATTTTGTTCTGCGTCATTTCGTGAAGGACGCGTGGCTCTCAGCGTGGGTCATCCACGAGGAACACATTCGCGCTGTGTGATTGGCTGTTGTCTAATCCCCCTTGAGATCTGTGGTGTTAAAAATAACTGGAGACGAATTACCTATGGAATAGGGTGTATATGGGGGATGCCCTCTCTGTCCCCTTTATAGTCTCTTGCGTATAGGTAACGTATGGGAGTACCCCCCCCGGGAAGTACGGACAGTACCATAAATTGAATCTCTGTTGTTGCTACTTACGGCAACTCACGACAGACACTTGTGACGTATTAAACGGAATTGTTGGCACACAAGAACAGCTAGAAGCCAACTAGAGTGTTTTGAATAATGAAAGCAATACCTTTACAGTTTACTAAATATGTGGCGAGATTGGCCAACCTTCAGCAATTTTTGACTGGAGCGAGGGGTTTACGAACTCAAGGTTGTAACTGGAACAGGAAGTATGCACCAACACAATTTTTTTCTTCGCAGTGTCACAACTCTTGGCTTCCTGGTCCAGGGTGCTTGATGTGCATAACTAATCCCTTTAGAGCAGTGGTACTTCAGCTTAATTTGAAATACCTACATGTGAAAATTACAAACCTTTTGCGGGTAGTAGTGTAAACAAATAATAGCATGATTTGTAGGTGATATTTGGCACAAATACCACTCGTGATATTTCAAAATTGTCTCAAATTTGAAATTACGTATAACAATTTCGAAATATCACTCGTGGTATTTATGCCAAGTAGCACTACAAATCATGCTATTGCCTATACTAACGGAGTGTTAATTTCAGATCTATGATGCTCTTCTGAATCGTCAAGCACCTCTTGATTGAGATATCATAGTTAAGTTTGGATAGCTAAAATAAGTTCTTTTGATTTTTATAATAATTGCAAACAATATCCGGCTGCATTTCAATCGATTACAATTTGTGGCAAAATTAATGACTCTCACGTGTGTCAGCAGTGCACCTCATGATCTAGTTTAAGCTGTAGTCACATTCTCGTTCGAAAGCCATAACACCACTGACCAGCATTCGCTAATCCCTATAGTTTAACTTATATTTTATGATAATCTATAAAAACGAAAAAACAAAAAGCATAAGCCCCTAATAAGGAAACAATCAACTTGACCTGGTCCACACGTGTCGTGACCTTCGACCAGTGATCGACATCGGTCACATTGACATTGTTATTCTAATAATTGAATTATTCGGTTGGAGAGCCAAGGGAGGTATGGTCTTGATCTTTTCATCGTTGAAATTTCCGTTACCTGACTCTGTCGAGCGTGTGTTGGAACCACGACGATTTTTTGTTACCTGGGTTAACATGCTAAAATCAGCTCCTTATGGTCTTCTGGTGGCACTTGCCTAGTATAGTGTCTAGTGTTTAGTATTTAGTGTTAGTGTATAACGATGTAGGTGTGTTGTGCGTTGTGTTTTTGTTTAGCGTAGTAATGATGTAGTGATAGTAGTAGCTTTAATACTTCGTTTCCTCGCCTTTCCGTTATTATATGATATGGTTTTTTTTCGTTAATTTATCTTATTTATTTTTTCTCCATTCTTTCTTCATTTATTTTATTTTTTTGCTACTGTTGTAAGAAATCTATAATAACATTAAAAGAACCTGGCACCAGGTTAAAAACGAAAAAAAAGGTCCTTGTGTTACCAAGTAGGGGACGGAAAGTATAGATGGCGGGTATTATCTCCCTAGGGAAAGCAATTTTCATGGTGCTAGGATCTTTCGCGCACTGGGATCTTTTACGATCTTCCTCTGAATACAGAAAATATATGGCGGATGTTCCGCCATAGGATATTCCGCCTTCTAGGCTTCCCAGATGATCTCTCCCCCCCCCCCCCCCCCCTCACCCTGTGAATAGCGCCTAAGCTCCTTTCCTAACTAAAGGGCAACAAGTACGGAGTCAGGTTGTCCGGTCAAACGCATTCTTGTTCGGATTCACCAAAATTTAACAAATTGAACGGCACAGAATTAGTGCGACGAATTTTGAAACTGCGTCAATTTGATTTTTTCGCCACCGTCTTTTAGTGTCGTCACGCAACGCTCCTCCTCAGCAGACCACCGTCTTCGTTGTCGTTGCTTAAGCTCCATATTAAGTTTACGAATCATTCCGGCCCAGCTCCACATGTAGCCTGTAAATTTATCCGGAGCGGCATACACTTCCATGTGACTTTAAGTTTTAATTAAAATTGCGTATAAAATGTAAAGGTTACTTACCTCGCGTGTAAAATGTCAAAGTCGACGCGGAAGCCAACAACAACCTCCAATTCAAATGGAGAGCGTAGTGATCACATGGTTGTTACGTGAAAATGAGGCACGACTTTTAAAAGTGAAAACGAGGTGTTTGATTGTTCTGGGTTTTCGCAGAGCCCGCTTTCCTTATGGTCAGCACTTAGAAAGACGAGATCTTCGGAGACCCAGGGCTTCTACTATTGGGACAGGATATTTAAAGGTTAGATCGCTACGGACAAAGTTTACGACAGTAACGAGGAAACCTCGTGCCAGTTCCAGAAGTATTTCGGATTAACCAGAAAGTATCAGCAGCGAGAATTTAAAACGCGTCTGGAACTTGGTTTGGTAGGATTTAAGTACCCATTATCTCTCTACCCTTGGTGCCAGAGACGTTTTAAGCGCGGTTTGAGGTTTAGATCAAGTAGTCACCTGCTCGAAAAGCCCGAGGTTTTTCTTTCCCAAATTTGCCTTCGGCTGAAGACATGTCGACCTACGACCGACCCCGAAGCATCCCGCGGCATTCGAGGGAAATCCTTCGGTACCCAAAGTAGGGACTCTGGCGTTTTCACCTGCAGCGATTTGGCCTGAAACCGCATCCAGTCCCAGTAAGTCAAACGAAACCATCCCATGACAAAGCCCTTGACCCCTTGTTAGTCTCGCTTGCGTAAGCAGCGTGACTCATAATCTGCAACGCGTTTTTCGTCGTATTTTGTACACAAATGGAAGGTCATTGTGCCAGGCGTTCCTTGAGGAGACCGTGGAAACTAGGAATACTACGCTGGACGCCACGCATGTTTTGCTAAGAAAGCTTAGGAGAGATTATATTTAGAGCTTTCCCGAGACGTGTCGGTCCACGAATTCTATCGCTTGAAAGCGTTGATTACTTTGGAACAAGCGAACACTACTGAGTGGTCGAAAAAAATAAGAATCTTAATTAACAAAACTGCGATGGTCGGGTATTGTAAACTTTCATTGCATGCAAATGGGTCTTGTGATGAGCAAGCGGTTTATTTCGGCAATGATTGAAATGACGTGCCATGTAAATCACTCTTTTGATCTCTGGCAACGATGTAATTTCTCTGGAATCGAGGCCCTTGAATTTTCGTGTATTTATACACGCGTATAGCCTGCGACCGCAGACGTATTTCGGGTCGTTGCTAACGCGCGAACTAAATCAATTCAGAAACAAATAAAAAGTTTCGACGTCGATAAAGTAGGAAGTAAAAAACCTTTAGCGAGTAAATCCTATTTCGTGTAGAATTTATCGCCTCCTCATTTCTCGAGATAATCTAAGGGCAAGCGAGACGGACCGCCGCTGTAAGCGCGTTCTTGTTTGAGAATGGAACTTCGTCACCTAAAGCCCCATTTGGTCATGCTCTAAGCATTTTGTCCTTGGTACTGAAAAACGAAATCGGCGCCCAGAGACAAGATGGTTGAGAGAGAAGATTGCACGTTCAATAAACAAATATTATCGTCGTCATCATCATCATCATCATCATCATCGTTATTGTTATTAATATTATTATTACATTGACACCTCTCTTCCCACCCTTAATGCTATCTATTCTTTGAATGACACAGAATTATACTTCCATCTCTATTTTTCTTAGAAGACTAGAAAAATTTTGCAGCCCTTTTTCGATCAGTTTTAGCTACCAGCTGGGTTTTCCAATTAAAACAATAGCAACAATTGAAAAATAGTAAGCGCGCGGTGGGCGATGGGAAGAGGGAAAAGGCGGGAGCCTTTCTTCCTTTCTTTCCCCTTCCCATCGTCCCCCGCGCGCTTTCCTTCCTCCCTCTTCCCAGCCTCCTCACGACACAAAGAGGATTTAGCTGTTGGGGAGAGAGAGCCATACTCCCAAAGTCAGGGAAGGCCAGGGAAATCTTCGAGATAATATAAGGAATAATTTCGGCCATGCAGTGCATAACACTTTCATCAATTCGCTTATATCAGAGGAAATGGTGAGAAATTTTTAGCATTTTGACAAATATTTTCCTACTGGCATACTGCTCTTGCTTTTCGCTCAGGGTCGACCAAGTAAAGAGTGGACTAACCCACTCAGGCTAAAAGATTAGCTGGTGTTTCTTCAAAATATTAAAAAATTCTATTTTATTCATAACCTCTTACTGTGCTAAGTACCGCATTATTCATATAACTTAACAAAACAAGGTAAGTATGCAGACATTGTAGACTAAGTTCATAAAAGAAAGGGTACCCTGGGTGCCAGAGACTTTTCATGCGATACCGCTCGTAGCTTCGGGTCTTGGCCGAAGCCGCATCATCCTACGGCCGACCCATTTTCTTCCCCAAAGCCACTCGGCTTGATTTGTCACGGACAGCAAAAGAAACGACGGGCTCTGGGGACCAGAATGCAGCCTACCCCGCAGCATCTCGTCAAATACAAAATAAGATCGACCTAAGGGAGGTTTTGTGAGCCCGCAAGACTGAGCAACCCCTACAAACCGCTGTTTTCACTAACACCGCTGGACAAAAAACCTCCCCTGGGTCAATGTTACATTGTCACAACCCAGCATCTCAGTCGCACAGGAGGGAAAAAAATACAACACTGGTACCCAGGGTAAAGAAAGAGTCGATAGAGGTAAGATATCAGTTAACACAAAAAAAATCTGTTTGCTATTTAAATGTAACAAAAATAAAATAAAAGACCTTTTTGTTTTCACTAATAATCCTTTCATTGATGACGTCAGCGATATATTCGTACCTTATACGGTAAACATCAGAGATGACCACGTGACCATTTTCCCCGATTAACCATCGAACTTGCCTTTTTCCGTTGCCCGATTTCATTTTTGAGAGAACTGTTGTCAGGTTGAAATACATACGCGTGAGAATTAATGCATGACTTTACTTATTTGTCTTTTTCCGATAGATTAGACCACCTCTGCTGTTTACCGCACACATGATGAGGTTAACATCTGTGTTGTTTTAAAAACCCTAACAACAGATGTGTTTGCTAATACCAATGAAAAAAAAAAGGATCTTGAAAGCTCCTTGGCTCTACAAAAGAAATCTTAGTCCGCGGCGCGATTTATTTTGAAGAAGATTAGAAGTTACCGTAAATCTGTAGACTAAAGAAATGTTGTGGAATAAGTTAAAATAAGCTTCTAAATAAGTTTTATTGTTCGAGTAAGATTTCTTTTGTAGAGCCAAGGAGCTTTCAAGATCCTTCTTTTTCATTGGTATTAGCAAACACATCTGATGTTCACTCTAACAGCAATAGCACTATAACGGCTTTAAATTCTCATAAAAAGTTCATTTAAAAGGGCTGGGCTACACAATTTAAGGTCATTTCTCTGAAATGGAACCTCCAGTGTATAGCATTAGACTGATCTGTTTGTAATACGCGACCGTGATTGGGTGAAAAGACGACTTTGGCTTTGTATAAGTTTGACAAACGATTTCGCACGACTATGTGGAAATAAGCTTATTAAGAGATTTCACTTTTACAGATCCAGGCGATTGCGATTGTCTGGATTGCCTAGCATCATTGTCGCGATCGTCTGAACACATCTGGGACGATTTGAACGATTGAGAAGATCCGGACGAGTACATGGAAAAACAAGCCCGAGTAGGAGAGAACCCTGCCAGGGTTGCCGCTTACCAGAAACTAAAAAATTCCATGACTTTTTACTGACCTCTTAACAATTAAAATAATCATCAAAGAGTTTCCTTGACTTTTCCCTGACCTTCAAAATTTTTCGTTTTTCCCTAACTTTTCCTGACATTGGATACCCTGCCTGGGAACGAGGTTAATCGAAAAAGGGCAGTGGAAAAAGTCGTTAACGAAATGAGATAAACACGATTTAAAATTCAGTGGCCTAACCCCGATACATTATTTCTTTATTACCAACTACATATCCGAAAGCGTGAGGCAGCCTTCTTTCTAAATTATGTGGAAAAGTCCATTGCCTATGGGTTCGGTAACCTCTTTAAAAACCTCTTTAAATGGCGCAATACCACAAACGTGCTGGTAACTGGTAACTGGCTAGACTCATACCAAGTATTTACTCATTTATTGTCACAAAGAAGTATGAAAAGGAAAATTTATGCGCGTTAAGGCGTTGGGAAGGATGGAGAAAAAGTGAGTTTTTCTTCCTTCCTTCCCTTGATGCACCACGAACTCATTAAATCCTTCCCATTAATCACAGCGCGAAACAGAGACGGGACTGGGTAAGAGTCTTGTAACTGGCCACTTTTTCCAATGTTCTACCATCTAATCTGGACTCATAGCTGAGTTCACCTCTGCCGGGTTAACATTAGCAACATTTTCGTGGATGAGGTATTCCTTAGGTCTCTGTAAACACTGTCGATAAAGACCAAGAGAAAAACACTTGAAAAAAGAGTCCCCTGAAAGAACATGTGCTTACTGGCTATGAATACTCCAGTAACCATAGAAAAGAAAAAATAAGACGCGAAGAAAATATGGGCGATACCGGGTATCGACCCGGTACCTCTGCTCCGAAGGTGCCACAAGGAGATTTAATTCCAAACGAGAATATTTATATTACTTAAATAGTTTGTTTCACTCAGTGTACCTTGCTTTTTAAGCGAAAAAACAACAACAACAACAAAAATAAAACAACGTTAGCAAAGTCCTCAAAAAGAAAACTAAAGGCGCCACTGAGTATAATTTTCTTTAGAATAAGGAGTGTTCTTCACGGCCCGTTTAGCAAAATTGGCAGGGCTTCACATACCTTGAAATAATCTAAGAACGTAAATCCTAGAGCTAGGTAAATCTAAAACACAACGAAATAAAAAAAGTTATTAGAATACCTCACCAAAACAAAGTTCAATTCAGACTCGAGTGGCACTCATTTAGGGGTGAAGTTGACCAGATCAGATCAATAGTGGGCCAATATTAGCAACCTGTGGAGACCACTATAGACAACCTTGTTCTCATTAGAGAAGCATATGACATTAGCGTCATGTGCTTCACTATGAATCAAAGGGAGAAACAGGGAGAAGATGAGTTATTTGTATCCTTGATTACTGTCAAATTCTTCAGCTAATAGCGCGATTCGCCTTTGTTTACTGTAGAATCGAATATGAACTAGGCCGATCAAACCGACATGCGATCCTGTTCTACACTCAACAAAGGCGAATCGCGCTATAAGCGGAAAAATTTAACTGCAATCAAGGACACAATAACTCCTCTGCTCCCTGTGCTATTTTCTCTTTAGAGATCGCAAGCGCGCGTATAGAGATAAAATCCGCGAAGGATTTATTGTTTGCGTTCGTTCTCGAGCTCTGCGCTGGTTTTCGCTCGCGAGCTTCACATGCAAGCTGTTGAATAGTTTTAAGGTGTACAAGTCTAGCCTGGAATGAGTATCAAATCTGCTTAGGGAACGGGGAACGGTTGTGGAAGGGGCGAGAATACGACAATTGCACGATGACGTCATTTTACTACAACTAACAGAAACCTTGAGTTTGTTGTTTTCTTGTGCAAATTAAGGCTATTGTTCTTTAATCCTCAGCGGGATTGGCAAATTTAAATAACAAAGCAAAACCGAAATGAATTCTGGCAGTTGTAGTCAAATATCGTCATCGTGCAATTGTCCTATTCTTCAGCTACAGTCAGTAACACAGTCTGTCAGAGTTAGCTTATCATTTACCCAGTCGATGAATTAACCAATCAGTCAGTTATTCAGCCATTTGCTCGATCAGTCAGTAAAAGAGTTATAAACATTCAGAGAGTCGGCTGATGTGTCACAGACCGTTCGTCTGTTCGTAGAGCCACTCAATCACTTAGTGACAGTCATTTATAGAAGCCTGCAAATAGAGTTTTTTTTCGAGAAAGAACATGTCCAACCTGGTCTTGTTGTATTCGGACAAACCAGAAAAGTTTTCGGAAATTCATTATGTTGACCTTTTTTTAAAAAATTACTGTGCTAATCTTAAGCTACAAAATTATAAGTATTTGAATTGTCCGATCACCACGTCCGGACGCAGGTAGAATTTATTCGGACAAGGGAAATTTTTAGTTAGATATTGTCCTGTGAGCAACCTTTATCATTCACCCGATGTATTTTATACGTACCAGTATCAAAAGGAAAGTGATATAAAACAACAGAATCACTGAGACTAGAATGTAGTAGCCAACATTTGACGGTATTTGTTGCTATAGACAAAATAAAGAAAGAACAAAACATAAGAGATTTTGCATTTTACACTATTTCCTCAGTGATTATACTCACTACAAAACTGATACAATAATACTGTAAACAAATAGAATAACTGCTAGTCTTCAATAATCTGACAAATAACTAGCCATGCCAAGGTATGCCTAAGAGCGGAGCTCCAGCATAATACATAATTTAATACTTACCACATACTCAATGACGAAGAACAAGTTAATTCCTATAAC
This sequence comes from Porites cylindrica, assembly GCA_964035525.1. Taxonomy (NCBI): domain Eukaryota; kingdom Metazoa; phylum Cnidaria; class Anthozoa; order Scleractinia; family Poritidae; genus Porites; species Porites cylindrica. The sequence continues at coordinate 3,394,550 of OZ037777.1, read as the reverse complement.
TAATATTGACAACACCCAAGCCACAGTTTGCATAACCCTGTAAACAAAAACGCAAGCTTTCAGAAAATTCTTTTAATTTTTCAACTGAAAGAGCGCGACTCATTAGCATTGAAAAATTTGTCTCAAGAATGACTTTTACAAGCTCTATTTATATATCTAGGAATATTTTTAAACAAAATTCGATCGTTTTGTCCTGTTTAGTATCCTTTCCGACAGCTCACTGTTTGTGGAAATTTGACTTGCACGTAGAATTTCTTTTCCAAGCATCTGAAAATGGACTGCACTACGCTAAATATGGTTTTTGGTAATCAAACAAAACACTGAAAAAGAAAAAAAGTATTTCAACTGTGAAATCTATGTATTCACCTTCCATTTGTAAAGGATTTCATTAATGTTGGATCACCAGTAAACTGTAACACTGGAATTAAAGCAAACGGCAGCTGCAAAAGATAGAAGGAAGCAAGTTACTTAGAATCCAACAAAATTATGATCTATAAACCACATGGTAGAGTCTTGTACATTGATATCACATTCTACATTGCTTCTAGTGTTTTATTCTATTCAAGTCCACTTGTACGTGGAACTTCTCATCTTATGCCCGCCATACATAGCGTCTGCTATCTGGACGTTTTTGGAGCAGGGCTGGGATGGGGAAGGCAAAATTATTGTAACAACACATGTGATATTGTTAATGATATATGAAATAAATCATATATGAACTGCGGAAATGAAATCAAAATGAAGAAATGATCGTCGCAGTGAACGCAATTTATGCAATTGCGTAAAGAAGCCCGGAAAAAAAAATTCAGGCCTTCAACGGGGTCTGAACCCGTGACCTCGCGATTACCAGTGAGATGCTCTACCAACTGAGCTTGACTAAGGTTGATTCTGTTTGTTTAACTGGACCCATGCAAGAATAGCTTTAAACAATTCTGGGCTATTTATTCAACATGTCTTGATTAACAGAAGTAAATACCACGCAATCGAGTAATAACTGCGCGCCGCGCGTTCAACTTTTTGTAGTGGTTGCTCAAAAACGTGACCACACCGTTACAACTACACCTGAATAGAAGATGTGTTGGATACAAAGTTTCAAATTAATGTTTCTTCATCAGAACACACCTGCAAACTCTGCAAAACGTTAAGGAAATCGTTCATTCCCGTCAAGTCCTGAACACCTTCAAAAAATGCTACAAGAAGAGTGGGACCAATGGCGATTGACCTGGTAAACAACACTCGCTTCCAACGAGCCCAAGAAATCTTCAAGAAGCCCTGCATAATTAAGACAGAAGAGTGTTCAACATGGAGAGACAACTAGGAGAGGTCTCGGGTTAGAATACATTATGGGGCCTTTACTTTCTAACTGCCTAACAAACAAAATCGGCGAGAGCCCCTTTTTCTTTGCATAATTATGTAGTTCCCTTGAAGCCGCCCGAGCCCCAACTTTCGGGGTAGTGAGCTCGTCAAACTAGTTTTTCCAGTGTGAGCATTAATCAAGCTAGTGGTTAAGAGGGAATTTGAACTTGGGGCCTCCAAATTACAAGTCCAGCACTCTAGCCACTCCATGATTGTGCAATTGGAACAAAATTTTATTAGCATAACTTGAATGAAAACGTTACCTCCATGGCAAACTGTCCAGAGTAAGTTCCCTAGTAAGAAAGACAAAAAAACTTTTAATCTCCTCAGAGGTCCATTAAAATAGGCACTTGACCAACTGCATGTGGCTACAAGTAATTAATAAATGAAGACAATAAAAGAATTTGTATTCATCAATGTGAATTTTTTCCCCTAACTTTCATGACTTTCCAGATTTCCCATGACCAGCACAGACCCTGGTATTTTATGTAAAAATATAAACCAAAATAATATCTCCCCACGAAGTGAGTGTTTTTTTGGTAGATTCAGTGCTTGTACATTTGATCTTGGTGAACGTTTGTTTTCAGTCCAGCATTCATAAACATTAACTGAAGGAGTGCAATAATTATTACTATGTCAACTTATCAGAAATCCTGACCAGATTCTGGACAGATTAAGGACATCAACATGGAAATTATGGGGCTACATTGATTGCCATCTACTCACACAATCGCAATTCTAGCCCCCACCACCCTGGTTAGAGGCCACTAGTTGACAGACTGCAAGCAGTCTCTTTTTTTCTTCAGATTTAGCAAGGGGAAAACACGAGCAAGGGAGCGGGAAGCGACAAACGAAGGCGGCAGTCGTGCCTCTCCCGCCTTGCTCCTTCAGTCATGCACGTAGTCATTTACCAGAGCTTGAAAAAAGTCCTAACTGGTAGTCCTGGACTACGTAGTATATGTTTTTGCTGGGCAAGTTACGTTTTAAAGCTCACTTGCCCAATGGGCAAGGATCCATAAAAGGAAATAAAAATTTATTACAAAAACTTCCAAGAAAAGATTACAGTATACAAGCATAATTAATTTTAAAAGTCATAATAATAAATCACTCTCCAACAAAATTAATAACAGAAATAAGCAATAAGTGGCCCTGGGCAAGCAAAAGTGAGAGCTGCTTGCCCACAGGACAAGCTTGAATTCAAGGTATTTTTGCGCCCTGAAATAGACCAGAGGTTTCAGTCATAATCTAGATCTGGAAGGGCTGAGGGATTCTCACCGTCATAGTAGAGCTTTGACCAGCGGCTAAGATTCCTATTCCCCAAATATAAAGAGCTGGGGCACCAAACATGCAACCAAGAAACACGCCCTAAAAATAAAACAGACGCTGTGAAGTAAACTGTATGCCTGTGTCTGAAATCTGAAACTCATTAACAAAAGATAAAGTTGTCCAACATAATGCTGAAGTGCGATCGACAGGGAAGAATAGGGCAAATGAATGATTCTGCCTAGTCTTTCACCAGAGGCTCAATGAGCGTTTAGGAGAGACGGTGGATATCCTGTGGTTCATTGACGTGACTACTGCATAATTCAACTGAAGGTATTTTTGGTTTGCAACCACGTGACAAGGCAGCCATGCAGATTGCTGGTGGTCAATATAATAGAATTTTTTTTCTTAAAGAATTTACATGAAAATGGTGTTTAGTTCCCAGAGGAAATGCTTTCTTCTTGACCATCAACATGGCTGCCGTGACATCACATGCAAACCAGCAATACATCATAAATAAATTGTACTTAATAGCAATTTAATCAATAGACCCTATTCGATTTAAGGAGTATTATAGGATGCCCAGGGGGCATGAGCACATTTTGTTTATATTTTCGAGCACTTTTCGGGACATTTTTTCTTAAAGTTTTCTTAGAATAAGATTGTAACGGGAAAAAAGATCCTTGCGCCGTGTTTGGATGTAATAATGATCGCCTTTTTCTAGTTTAGTATTAGAAATATCAATGGTCTTTCACTGTATATTTCTTGGGAAAAAGGCGTTCATTATTACATCCAAACACGGCACAAGGATCTTTTTTTGCATTAGAATTTTATTCTAAGAAAACTTTAAGAAAAAATGTCCCGAAAAGTGCTCGAAAACACAAATGAAATGTGCTCATGCCCCTATGCAACCTATAATACTCCTTAAATCGAATTAATTCAATTTAGCCGCCGTATCGGTAAAAAGGTCAATTAGCCTGTATACGTTTCCTTACCCCTTTGTATAGATCTCCTTGTATGGTTGAATTCCAGAAAATCTGAAAATAGTATAGAATAACATTTTATACTAGTTCGGGAGACTGTTAACAGTTATCATTTACATCCTTCATGTGACGATAGATGCCATGATAAAATGAATCAAGGTCGTATGCACTCACCAGTTCAAAGACCCGTGTAGGAAAAAATAAAATTAATAGTGATTACTGTTTCAATCAAAATATTTCTCAATTTTCAATTGAGATAAATCCCTTGGCTTATAATTTATAACGAGTTAGCATTGACAAAATCTGCATGACGTTTGCTACGGAAAGAGAGACACAAGGCGCAGTGGCTTAGCTAATTTTGGCAAGGCAGGTCTGGAAAAAATGGCGAAGATTTCACATGTTATGGGAAGTCTAAGCAGTCATGTAAAATAGCTGTCAAAAAAGCAAAGCAGGGGTAGACAAAAATACAATGCGATGGATGACAACAACCAGGGCCAGGTTATGAGAAATAAGGCATTTCAGTCAAGGCAAAGGAGAAATACTTAAGCAAATCAAGAGTGAAAGCCATGTAGCACTGGGACAAACTTATGCAAAGCACCGTTTTAGAACAAAAGTGTTTTGACCTTTGATCTATCTCACCTGTACACCCTAACCCTTTGTTACTACTAGTATTTTATTGGAAGTGCTGACCGGCGAGAATTTCTCAGCAAATCCTTAACTGTGGGCATAACCAAAAATAACTACTTACAGAAGGATCTTTGATGTCATCAACATTGAAAATTGAATCTTGGCTAATATTGTGTCTTGTGCAGTTACTGTACTAAAAAATATAGAAAATAAGCGTGTTCAAATTATTACAAAAAATTCTCATAAACAAAATATAACATGGCACACAACAACAACAATCACAGATAAAGGCTTTAAACAAAAAGTGATTGCACAGGATCCCCAAAAAGCCAATACATTGTTGGAATTCGGTAAAATTCCACATCCTGTGCAGTTACTTATTCCATACAGTTTTCCTTTGCTGCAGATGTTTGTTACAACATGTATTGTTTGTTTTTTGTTTTGACTTCCTTGTTTAAGACAGACTTAAGCACATTTACCAGAATCTGCTACTACACCATCACAAAGTTAATGTGAATGTAGGTTGATTTCAAGCAAGTTTCACGGATCAGTCTGAATCTTCTGTTTCTTCTAAATTTTCTAATACAGAAACAAAACATACGCCTGCTCGCTGAAATCCCTTGTGTTTCTAAACATGCACACAACACAAAACAATTACCTACAGTGTTTTAAAACTTACCACCTGACGATAAGTTCTCCCATAAAAAGCCTAAAGGAGCAGAAAAAGAATGTTACCGAGCATAGAGGACATCGTTGATACAAAAACGTTCACCATTTTAAGTAAGAGAAAACAAAACTTGCTTAAAGGTAACTAACAGGTACATGGGCTTATAAGCGAAAGTTCAAGGTACACAAATGAGATCAATTTAGATTTCTGGGAAACTACCCACCTACCCCTCCCCTAAACTAACATTAAGTTTAACACTTACTTCTCACTTAGGGCAAAATGATGGCTTAAGGGACGGGTACGTGGGCAGTTTCCCAGAAAGCAAAATAGATCCCATGTATTTCTGTCTCCCAAGCACTATATCAAACTTTACAAACAACAAAAGTGTGGTTTTCCACTGGCTCAGGAACGAAAGAAACGGAAAACGTTTTTCTCACACGCGGCTGGGAGTTTGGGTTCAAGTGTGCATGGGGTCTTCAGGTCACATGGCATTTCAGAGTTGCCTTCCCCACTGACTGTTGCATGGTTGGCTTGGCATGGTTCCCAGTTGTGTGTGAAAAATGAACTTTGAAAACCTGTTAGGATTACAATTTTTGTCAAATCCACAATATCAATGCAGTCTGTTTCAGTCTTTTTTTTGCTTGCTGTAGTTTCTTGCCGAGGTGAGACTCAGTGTGTTGGGGATGTGCATAACCAAAGCAGTACACGTGTTGCTGAGTTCGACTTCCTCTCGGGGAACCTCGATAGTGGGTTTTTAACTTGTGCTTACTCACTTTGATTTTCATTTAAACGCTTTCTTTATCACATTGTGTCCTAAATGTGATATCTTGATGTAAATTCTGTAAAAACGGATTTTTTTAATACTTTCTTCCCCCTTTCACATACACTCTATTTTGAAACTCGCCCCAGTCCTCTCTCAAAAATCAGAGAAAATGCATTTGGTGCGCACTTTCTGCAGCTCTACCACAAAAACGAGTACGGTGACCCCCGTTTTTCATTTCATGATTTTAATAAGGACAGTGCTTTCGGCTTTTGATGAGAAAAAAATTAGCACAAATCTATGTTCAGTTTTTGGCAGCTTTACTAAATTTTACGGATTGAGCTATCACGGGTCGAATAGCGCGTGTCCAATTTAATTCTACTTTGGAGCGTAAAGTAAAAACAAGGGAATTAAAAGACATTTTTCTGGTACATAAGTGGATAAACAATACATTAAAGTCAAATTCTACACAATACCACATGCATCATCGAAAAAATCTCTCCTTTTTGTCTAGTTTTGGGATGCCCGCGGTTTTTGTAAAAGGGTCCTAAATAGCCGTATTTGTCAGCATTGTGACGTCAGAACGAGCATGGTGACCCCCACTTTTCATTACTTTTTTATCATCTTCTTGACTTGTTACATCAGTGTACCAAGTTTCATCTACAGTCTATGTTAGGTTTTTATACTAAGGAATCCCCTTAAATGCCGCTGCTTGGACCCCTAAAATTAAATAGATGCCCTGGACATTTATTGGTCATTTAAGGTTTGTTGCCTACTAACCTGCGCAAATACTGCAACAACAAATATGTTGATGATAAATGAAACAAACAGGGCAATGGCTGCAGGAACAGTGATACAAAAATATAACATCAGTAACCATCAGTAACCAGCAACCTACCAAGACTGAGTGTATGCAGAGGGTAGTAATGAATGGGCGAAGAGTCAAATTGAGCATCATGTGATCACTCAATCCTCTGCCAAAGGTACTCCTCAGTCTAATCCTGCCAACTACGTAGGCTAACGATCATCAAGGGAACTAGTCATTTTTAGTCCCCAGTTTGGGAAATTACTGTTGGTGAATAACAATCAGCAACCCACAGCTCAGAAGTCCTTACTACAGTCAAAGTGAGTCGAGTAGCACCAGTGAGCCCGTTAAGTAACCTGATTGGTCAATCGAGTCCTGATGTTGGTGTTTAGAGTTTTTATGGCCAATAGCATCATTGCTTAACTAACAAATGACCTCCAATAACTTTGAATTTGAAATGACCAGTCAAGAAACCGACTATTCAGTAGACAGGGGCGGATCCAGGATTTTTTTTTAGGAGGGGGTGCACTCGTCTCTTGCTCTACTTCAACACCAATACACCACATAGTTTTTTTTTTTGCAGAATACCAGGGGGGGGGGGGGGTGCGCACCCCCTGCACCCTCCTTCTAGATCCACCCCTGGTAAACTGTTACAAGACATTATTGTTGTTTCATGTATAAATTTAATCAATTTATGGAATGTGTTCTGATTTTATACAAGTATAGAAACTATTACACTTTGCTGTTTTTTTAAGAGATGGGTCGCTTGAGAGCATTCATTTATATCTAACGTTTTAGTTGGGAGAAAAACTTTAATCTATAGCGAAATTCCGTTACATGACCTGCTTTTGCTCTTGTTTACCTAGTGTACTTTTGTTTATTTATCTACTTAGTTATATTAAGTTAATTATTTTGTTTAAAATTATGTTATTATACAGTCGTATCACAATTAAACTTAATGTATCTAAGAACCCTCACCTGATTCAATAAAATAATACATATTTGCTTCTTTTACTGCTTTCTGGTTGCTTCTGTCAACCTCTCTTGACTGTGGTAGTCATAAAAACACAAAGCAAAAGAGGCCTGTTATCTTTGATGCATTGTAAGACAAAACAGACTGCCATGTTTGTTCATAATTACCCTGTCTTCCAGAATTTAACCTTTCATCAAGGTTCAGTGCAGCCCGGAACCTAGCCATCTTGGGTTTTTCTCCTGCATGCCTAGATGTTTCAGGATTAGCCATTGGCCACAGGTCGAGGAGACTTAGAAAAGATTGACTGGATTCTCAATAACCAATTCTAGATTCTAAAACCTCATTCTCGGAGAAATTGTGCATGGAGTACCCTGGTTACCGGGGACATTTTAAGAGCAGTTTCTGGTTTCCGTCAAATCTTCATAGTGAACTGCTTTTTCACTCTCCCGAATTCAAGCAGCTGACCTTGAAGGATCCTTTGGCCAAGGAGAAAAAATTTCTGGTACCCTGGGTGAGCTGTAGTAACTTTTTTCGAATTACGACACAAAACAGACTCAAGTAACTTTTTACAGTCTTGGTTTGTTCATGTGTACAAAATGGCATCTGGGGAATAAGCAAGGAAATTCCATACTGATGATGCATCACTACCCAGATCTCGATAGTGCTTCATTTTGGACAAAGCAAATATTTTAACAAATCAGAAGCACTACCCAGGTGTGCGTTATGATGCGTCATCACGATGGAATTTCTATGCTAACTTTTGTCTGGACTAATTCACTACCTTTACTAAAGCTGAGTGTAGATACATGTTATGAGGCATGATCACGGCTCCAACAATTCCCACAGCCTACCACAAAAGAAACGAAAAGAAAAATAGTAAATTTAATTTTTGTATTTTTGTTGCCCCTAATTCTGTTTACTGATAATGAGAGAGCCAATAACAAATCCTTGTTTGAATCAGAAAAACAATCATATGATTAAAAATCAACATAACACTCTAACATAATATAACTGCCAGCAAGCCCAGGCCCCACCCTAACCCACAAGAGATTGCTCACAGGCTAACTCTAACACTGTGAAAATAATCATCTTGACAATTTTACTACACCGGCAGATATATTAAACTGTCAATTAACAGTACCACAATGCTTCTCAAGTTTATGTTTAGTGCTTAAACAAGAAATCAAAATAATTATCGTTCGTCTCTAATCTTAATTTTAAACGTACTTTACCTGCATAATACTATCCTTATCACAATTTTCACACCAAGGTATAAAAAGGCCTTTAACAACCTCACCCTGATTTGGGGAAACTCTGACATACTGAAATAAAAAAGAAGAAACACAAAATAAAATTTTAAACAAAGTTGCAGATTGTATTTTATGCTTGACATAAATATTATTATTGTTGAGGCTGAGCAATTAAAATAATTTTATTACTAATTTATTAACAGACTAGGGTAGATTCTTATTTTTCACCAAGATTTTACGATGCCCAGTATATAAAAGTTATAGATATACAGTACACTGTGTTAAATATCCCCACTGAGTGCTCTCAGGAGTCCAATATGAGATTCTAAAGGCTTTATTCTACTTCTATTAATGATGGTTTTCGATTACAAAGAAGAGACTAAATCACCTGACACTGAGCTATTGTTCATTGTTCCTGTGCTTACTCAATTAACAGTAGTCATGCAACTAACTAACGTAACACAACATAACACTGCACAATGTAACACACTGTTAAGTGAAACCACACAGCAAACCTCATATCCAAATGCTATGGCCATTACTGATATTAAAAACCCAAAAAAGGCCTCTAGCTTTCTAAGACCTGAAAAAGAAAAAAGAGATGGAAAAAAAATTTGAAACTACAGTGTAAGACATACATAGCCTCTACAATCATTTATGATATTAAAATGGAGAACCAGTCTTGACTAGAACAGCATTACTCTTGAGATTATTAAGGACTGTTGGGGGCAAAAGTTGTGTTAAATAATATCATGAGAGTGTCAAAATCAGAAAGGAAGGGCAGACAGTATTTAGAGGAGAAAATTTGCTTTGTCCAACCAATCAGAACCACTATCCATGTACACATTTCACATACAAATTCCATATACACTACCATACACAATACCAGTCACCTACTCTCTAAGTATTGTAGCACACTAAAATTTTCATAACAATGACATACAACATACCATATTTATCAAGAAATAAGAAGACGAAAGTGTCCGTGATGGTTATAAGCACTCCACCGTACAAAGGGATTCTAGTGATGAAACAATAGTGAGGATTAACTTGTGTACATGCAATTTCAAGAAAAATAACAAAAACCATTTTAATACATAATATCCATTAGAATAATGTTTGTTTTGCAGGAGACCTTGACCTGATAACATGAGTATGTACTTTTCCCCTGCTAAGGTGTGAATATATTAGGAAATTATGAAAACTAATTATTATTATTTTAATAAGAATATTAAATTTGGTTAAATGTAATTTCACTAAGTTAACCACCATGAGCTTAGTGGTCAAGCGGTCCACGAGCTTAGCAGTCAAGTGGTTCATGAGCTTAGAGGTCAAGCAGTTCACAAGCTTAGCGGTCAAGCAGTTCATGAGCTTAGCAGTTAAGCGGTCCACAAGTTTAGTGGTCCACAAGTTTTAAAAGCTTAGTGGTCAAGTGGCCCACGAGCTTAGCGGGCATCCAGCAGTCAATCCCATAAGTGCAGGCTCACATGGTATGTGGTAGCTTTGTACACTGCTCGGTTCTACGAGTTCTTCATTGAGTGTTTGTGCAGTGGTCTGTGGAATGGTTCATTTAAATAGCATCTCCACCCCCCCCCCCCCCCCCATCCTCCCATCCCTTATTTTTCTTCCTTCCACTGTTTCATCAGTGTGACAGGTGCCTGGAATGGGGGCTCATGGCTGGGTTGCAGGGATTTGCCAGCAATGGGGGCAGTATTCTATATAGGGGCTGGCTGGCCACAGTGGAAGCCTCTGGGTATCCCAGGCACCTACCTTCCACTTAAGCAAGGTAGTTGGTTAATGATTCATTCCTGTTTAACAAGCAAAGTAATACAAACTTAATTAACATATCAACAGTATACTACTTACTTTCCATTTGATAAGAGGTTAAAGGCTATTGCTGTACCAATTACTTCCTACAGACACAAAAGAATATTTTTGTTTTAACTATAATATTTTGTAAGCAAAAATGTACATCTTGTTCACTAACAGCATACATTCTTAAATGTAATTGACCCTCTCAATTTTTTTTTACATTTTGACATGGACAAGCCAGTAAAAATACATCAACACTGCTGGAAAGAGCTTCTCAAAATCAGTAATGTTGCTTAGTGTGGAAGTGATATAATAGCCAGCTTATTTCAGCAGCATTTTTGAGTGACTGATGTCAACCAGAAGAGGACTTTTTGCATCCTTGGGCAGTGGTTTGGTTGAAACTCTCACATTTAACTGTCTTTATAAGAGAAGTGAAACTTAGCAAAATAAATTTCTTAGCGTCAAGGCACAAAAAAAGATTTACTGTAGCTCTGCCATTGATTTTCCTGTGTGTAATTATGATAATATTTTGTTCTAATTATCTAACTGAGGAAGCCCATTCCTTATAAGCCCGGTGGCTTCTCTTGGGCTTCCTTGCCATGAGAGTTAAGGTAATTAGATTTTATTTGATTTGTTTAATTTTTGGCAAACAAAAAAATAAACAATAAACAAGGCCTCACTTCCGGTTGGATACCACAGATACACCCCTACAAATAAGTTGCGGCCTTTAAGATAAATTGAGGGCACACAAAAGTCTGCAAAATTTTGCCCATTTTAAATTTTGTTAGGTTAAATGAAGTGAAGTGAAGTTTTTGCTTCCTTCAGACCTATCACTACCAAACGTGGGAAGTTAACTGCTCTTTCCAGCACTGACTCATTGACTGGTCCATACAACAACTTCAAAAAATGAAAAAGACTTGAATGGTCTATTTGAAAACAATAATAATTATTTAATCAATTTTGTGCTATTAACAAAGACTTTTAGAAAAATACCTGCATGTCACTACCAATAATTGCAATCTCAACCATGATCCAGAGAATTATGCGCGGTATCTTAGGGTACTTTTGATAGCAGACCTCGGCAAGATGAAAGCCTACAAAGATTAAAACATTCAAGTGAGACACGTAATGATGACATGGGAGATAGATAAATAAATAAATAAATAAATAAATAAATAAATATAGTTTATTTCACTTTCTTGCAGTTAAGAAATACTGAATGAACAGGTGATATGTATACAATCTAACAAATACAACATAACTATGCTAGGAGTGTACAGTGTTGTACTAGTAATCAAGTTTAAGAGTATCTGAGTGTAAAAAATTTGTCAGCTCTCTTAGTTCTTCATATTTTGTTTATTGATCTTTCACTACCAGATCTTAAATCATAAGAGACAGTTCTTGTTGCAGATTTGGGAATGAGGAATGAAATTGGGTTATTGTAATGGCTAGCCACAACAGCGACAAATGGGTGACACAGGGAAACCCTTCTACGACTAAAAATCCTACAAAGCTCTGCTAAACAAACAAAGACAGCATTCAGATGTAGAGGGAGAGTGTCAGTTACTGTGGTGTAGTGATTTCAAAACCTCCCCACAAGGCAGTGTCTGTCATTTTGTCCCTGGAGAAAGGCTGCACCAATTTGGCATTAAAGTCTAGTTATTATAGTAGGGTATGCTCCACTCAGGGACATATCTATGCAGGGGAATAGACGAATAAAACAAAATCAACAGCAACAGAATGTTTAACGCCATAGCATGACAAGAAAACAAACTATGGTGGAGCACTGTACATGTACATGAAATACGTTTAACCCTTTACATGTTAGTGACCAACACCAAATTTCTCCAAACAATATCAATACACAATCAAGAGAATAGGTTGTGAGAATTAATACAATAATCACCTAAGGGGAAATGCTTTGATCTTTTATCAAATTCTCTCCACTTACTATTTATGAAAATAGATCAGTTTCGAGAATTTGCATGTGGGTATTGGAGCTTAAAGGCTTAATCCATGGACCGTAGTGATACAATGTGTCTTGACCTACCCGTTACAGTTCCCAATCTTAGAGACAATCTCTGATGATTAAAAAGAAGTAATGATCAGTGCACAGAAATAAAAATCCTTACATGAAAGATTACAGACAGAAAGGCGTTGAAAATAACCCTACTTTCCCCACACCCTGTACCCGACCCTTTAAAATTAATAACAGGGGACTATTCTAGTGCTCACAACAATGTTTTGTTTAGAAATAAAAAGCAGTAAAAATGATATCAAAGGGAAAACTTGGTGACGTGGTACACCTGTACATAGTAACGTTTCCTGTTTGTTGTCAACATGATCCAAAATCTCTCTGATCATATATTGGTTCTCCCCCATTTGACAATGTTATGGCACATGAGAAGTTCCCCTAACCCCCCCCCCCCCCCCAAACTATGTAGCCTGTCAATCAAACCTTAGTTACCTTAGTTTCAACCAACAGCTGACCATTGCTGTTATGGTGCTGGGAGAGGGTAAGTTTATTTCTTAACAATATTAATATTAAAAGTAGGTTGAGTTTGATCATCCAGATGAACGTAGTCCTGAATAACTGTTGTTGTTGACAGTGACTGACATTTCGACAACCTGTGCGGTAGTCATCTTCAGAGTCAAAGTGAGTTGTATCACGTCAGTTGATGGTATTAAACTCTGGTTAGTGACCTGATTGGTCAATTATGTCGCAATGACATTAGTAAGTAGTCCTTGACATTATTAAGTAGTTGTTGTAAAGTGGTTATTGGTTTGTGTGCAACACGTATATTGTAAGGTAATGTCAAGGACAAAGACAAACCGGAGGACAGACAGGGAGCAGTATCCAAGATCAAATGCTGTGACTACCAGGCTCCTTACATTGGTGAGACTGGCAGAAACCTTAGCACGTGAATGACCAAACACAAAGGAGCGATGAGAAATGGTGACGTCAACAATCACATTGCTAAACACCATTAATTTACAGGCAAAACATCAAATCGACTGGGACTCTGTGACATGTATTATGTATTCTACAGACTACTATCAATGACTCACTTAGAAAGCTGGTTTACTGACTTAGAACAAACGCTATTGAGTCGTACTCAACAGTTGCCGGCACCACACAAACGACTGATTGATGAAATCAAGCAAAACTAGCTAAGACAGAAGGACTGGAGAACTTACAATCTGACTAACAATAGACAACTGTTTAACTGTGACAATAGATGGATCGAAACACACCAATTACATTATGAGTCTTCATGGCCAATAACGTCATGGCTTAACTGACAGATGACCAATAACATCGCGATGTAATTGATCAATTAGACTAATAACCAGAGTATAATACCATCAACTGGTGTGATACAACTCACTTTGGTTCTGAAGATGACTACCGCACTGGTTTTTGAAATGTCAGTCACTGTCAACAACAACAGTCCTATTCAGGACTATACGTCCACCCAGATGATCACACACAACCTACTTTTGAAATGACTCTTGGATTCACACCTTTCACAGTATTAATATTAGTTATACCTGCATGAGAAGTCCCATGAAGGTTGAACACATAAGAACCCAAAGCAGCTGTGAATAGAATTATAAACAAAACTACCTCGTTATCATGACAAATTAGTGACATGCTTGACTGTATGAGCCTTCCAGCCCACAAGTAATTTCTACCTACCAGTGATTTTGTCACAATTTGCTAACAGAGAGTCCTCGGACTCATCTTATGAAAAATTATGATTCCCAGTCCAGAATCAATGCGTTGCAGTTCAAAAAACAATGGTTCCTCACTCCTATATTTAAAGATGCGACAACCCTTATGAAACCAGACTATCGCATTTAATCTGTAGAACATTATCAATAGAAAGCACTTATCTCCGTTACACATAAAAGTCAGTTTACTGAAATCAAATTACAGTCTTACAGTGAAAAAATAGAAAACAGTAGTAACGCTATCACATTCTCGTGGAACCCACCATTCATTCCAGCAAAGTAGTTGGTTGCATGCCCTTTTTTTTCAATTTTTGGTGTCTCCCATTACACCCAAGCATATCCCTATTTTTGGCAGGATCACAACGACTTCAACTGCACATGACCTCATTACCTTAAATTTTGCAACTGCTCCTGACTGCAGATCAGACTCAATGTTCCCTGGATCAAGGTAAGCTATGCTCATTAAAAATCCAGGACCTGTGAAGGCCCATAAGCGACGGAAACTGAATTTGTATCCCTGCAAGAGGAAACAGAACGTATCATACATTACCTCAAACAGCACCAAAACAAGGGAACGTACATGTCATGTATTTATACTTAAGTCATTTAGATGTAGTTTTCTTCAATCTTCGCAAGAGCTTTAACCCTTTAAGCCCCAATATCCACATACAAATTCTCCAAACTGATCTCTATACATTTCCTTAAAGAATAAGTTGAGAGAATTTGATAAAAGATCAAAGGATTTTCTCTTAGGTGATCATTTTATTAATTCTCATAACTTAATCTCTTCACATTGTATGGATGTTGTGAGGAGAAAATTGATGTTGGTCACCATTGGGACTTAAAGGGTTAACAAGATCTTTAGCATGCATCATACTATACATAGAACAACACTAACTCTTGAGACCACCTGTAACTCCCACATTCATCACAGGTTTAAAGCAACAACTTACATTCTACAATCAGAGTAAAATCTGTTCTGGATTTCAGTATTTTTTTAATATATATTTGCCATCGCTCAAGAAAGACAATGCTATTTCAGTGATGCCAACTCTCCTGCTTTTGGCAGGAGACTTCCACTTTTTTGCCTCATCTCCTGCTCTCCCACTTTGGTACATAAATCTCCCGCTTTTTACGTCCACTATAAATATTGAATACTTAGTAAAAAATAAAACAGACTTAGTTTGAGATTTAGCTCATTTTGAGCTCAAAACTTGAATTTTTCTTATTCGCAGTACGGTTTCTGGGGCATAATTTTTGCACGAATTTTGATAGTATGTCCATCATGTAAGAGGCCATATAATGTCCTAAGTCACTCCCATTGGGGGGTGGGTCAATTTTTTTTTTGCGGGGGGGGGGGGGGGGGGGGAGTAGTGAAAAAAAGACAGTCTCCTGATTTTAGGTCTCCAGAGGTTGGCATCTCTGCTATTTGCACATGTAGAGAAAGATGGTGGCTTGAAATATAATACTGATCAATTAAAACAGTTTAAGCATTAGGATGTGAGTTGGTCATTATTTTTGAGCTATTTTGAAAAAATAGCTCATATGTCAGTGGTGTGAGCGTATGTATCTTTGTGGCTTTGTATCTTTGTAACTTTGTAACTTTGTATCTTTGTAACTTTGTATGTTCGGATGTTTGTTGCAAGAGCCAATAAGGTTGAAGGTACTATGAGTTGATGCTAAGGAACCAATGAGATCTTGGCATCTACTTAAAAATCACATTGCTAAAGGTCGAACAAGGGCACTTTAAGACCGCCATCTTGATTCTTTACAATTTGTTCGTCTTTTATTACGGCTACAGGTGTTTGGAAACATTATATTAAATATCTTCATGATTCAAACGCTGTGTACAGTGATGCAGCTGTTTAAGGGTTCATATTTTAGTGTGGATGCTACTTCAAGACATTTCTGACCAAATTCGGCTATCGCGAACGGTACCACGCACGTATTTATGAGTTGTGTTTCACCTGCTTCAAGGTAGAGTATAAACGATCATATATTTTCAAAGCTCTTCCAGTGAAGCAATAATTGATATTTAGATAAGGACTTTAATTCGAAAGTATGCGGCCTATAAAATGTGGTTTTAGAAGTTTGAAAAGCAGCTTATTTTTTTAAAAGCTGTACCGAGTATTGTTAATCCTGTAAACAAGCTGTAGAAATATTATTCTGTCGCTTACAAAGTTCAACAGACCTTTTTCGTTCCGCCAAAACAACAACAAAAAGGAATAATAAGTGAACAACATGATACATCCTTCCTGCATACTAAGCATTATAGTTATTGAAACGTATTTTATTTAGTAAAGATGCGTATAAACTTAAGTAGAAACAGTAGCGTTAGGGAATAAAATTGGAAGAAGCTAGTTGACACAGTAATTAGATACTGCTTTATTGAGTGGAGTAACATGATATGAGCAGAAATATATTTCGGCAGTTTGATAATTTTCTTGGAAGTTAATAAATGTTAGGCTATCAACCTTGACGTTGCATGAAACATAATTTAATTGCAGATGTTGTAATAAGGCCGAGGTGATTTCTTAAAATCGCTTGAGAAAATTTTGTAGTAAACAATTTGCGTTTTTTTTAAGTACGAATTGTAAAAGGGCCAAAGACCAACATCTTCACATGCAAATCGTGTGCATGAGTTATTTTTATAATTCTGTTTACTCGATTACTGTGTGATAACTCGAATTCCCTCACGTACGAACCACGGAAGGGGGCAAAGTCCAACACTTTCACGTGCCATCTGTGTGACTGTACATCTCATGCAGATTGGCTTTTCACAATAGTAATAGTGACTTGAACGTATAAAGACCTGTTTCGTTTAGTAACCAATGCCCTAAAAAAGGCTCTTGTCTTTTAAGAAGCAATAGCTTTTAAAACATGAAGAAATAAGTTGTCGGAGTTAAAGACTGTCTCACAAATGTTAATAAATGTTAGGTTATCAACCTTGACGTTGCATGAAACATAACTTAATTGCAGATGTTGTAATGAAGCCGAGGTGATTTCTTAAAATCGCTTGAGAAAATTTTGTAGTAAACAATTTGCCTTTTTTTTAACGTACGAATTGTAAAAGGGCCAAAGACCAACATCTTCACGTGCAAATTGTGTGCAAGAGTTATTTTTATAATTCTGTTTACTAGTTTATTGAGTGATAACTCGAATTCCCTCACGTACGAACCACGAAAGGGGACAAAGTCCAACACTTTCACGTGCCAGCTGTGTGACTGTACATCTCATGCAGATTGGCTTTTCACAATGATAAGTAGTAACTTGGACGTATGAAGACCTGTTTCGTTTTGTAACCAATGCCTTAAAAAAGGCTCTTGCCTTTTAAGAAGCAATAGCTTTTAAAACATGAAGAAATAAGTTGTCGGAGTTAAAGACTGTTTCACTGAGTAGAATCGCACGTGAAAACCTCGTGAATTACGATGACGCAACCATCTACCTCAATGATAAAAATCCTGGTATTTCGTAACTATTCAGTATTCGATGAGTCACATTTTGGCTTAAGAAACTCCGAGGAAACCTTAGAGTTTTCCTTCTAATCAACGTTTGGTGAGTAGAAATTTATTTTACTTTAGCAATTTGTTTAACTTGCACCAGATGTAACTGGGAAAGACAGAGGAAAGTGAATACATAGGTTGAGGATCGACTCAGCTGAGCGTTTCGCGTTTTCATTTATGTAGCGCAATACCCAATTTCGCACAAAAACCAAATCTACATTTAGGATGAAAAAGGTAGATTCATCACTCTTGGTAAGGTTACACCGAAGTATTATAGTTACACTGAAGCATTCAAAATAGCTCATGCACGTTGAACGTGCCTATGTTTATAACAAGGATGCGACAACATGTTGCTGTCAGTGGACCTGAATGGCTGTATTCACGTCCTCAATAACGGCTATTTTCCTAAATTGTTTTTTTCGAAAAGTGTGCGGGATGTTTGATGATCCCTGTTATTTGAAGATTTTGGTTGTTAAGGAGAAATAATATTATAACTAAAACAGAAATAAAGCAACTGAAACCTTATATGTATCAGTTAATTTCATTCAAAATCATTCTCCACCTCCACCTCTTGCTTAAAAAAAAAAAAAGGTTAAAGGCTTGTTTATAGTGGAAATTGCACTTAGCTTGTCCAGCTAATTTACAGGCACTCCACTCAAATATTTAGAAACAAATAATTCAAATACAACATAACAGGATTAAAAACCTCGACTGGCAGAAGGCAACCAGTTGGCTATTTACAAGCGTGGCCGAGAAATTGAACTCGGGACGACCGAGCACAAATCCAGCAAGTGGCCAGAGCGGGACTCGAACCCAGGACCGCCGGATTGCGAGTCTGACGCGCTGACCACTCGGCCACGCTGCCTCCCTTATGACTAAGCATGCAAGTTGTGTTTGTCTCCCAGAAATTTAAGAACTATGGTTGGAGGGTCTTTACCCAGGGTACCAGAGGTTTTTTCTTGCACGCGACGAGGAGCTTCATCCGGCCGCGAGAAAAAAGCTATGGTGCAGAGCGTCTTGATTTACCGTGCTAGATGGACCTTGACCTTGTCTCTAATCTGTCAATCAAACCAGCACTAAAAAAGTAATTTCCAAGGCAGGAACGACGCGCTCCAGCCCAAAGAGTCACATTATCTTTAGACAAACAAGCTGGAGTTTTTAAAAAATCATCATTGCTCAAAGAGCAATCTTGCCTGAGTCACAGTGCAGTTCTCCATTATTTATGTAGCTTCAGTTTAAGCTGCAATCCATTCTTCGAAATTTGGAAGAAAATTAAACAACCTAAAATTTTATTTAGCTGCAATGGAGAACGTCACGTTTCAAACAGGTCAGAGAAAATGCTATTGCATCAGAGGGCAAATCATGCCGACCAGAAACAAACCATAGAAAATCAATATGAGGGCCACGACTTCTCAGTATGAAACAAGCACCAAAAATAATGCAGGGGCGGATCTAGCGGGAGGGTGTAGGGGGTGTGCACTCCCGCCCCCCCCCCCCCCCCCCCAGAGATGACCTGCAGTTTTCTAATACAACTGGTATTCTGCAAAAAAAATCTATGTGGTTTATTGGTGTTGAAGTAGAGCAAGAGACAAGTGCACCCCCTCCTAAAAAAAATCCTGGATCCGCCCCTATAATGCACATACGTAGAAACCTCCAGAGCATAATCTACCCGCTAGACAAAAAATTCATTGGAACAAGCAGCATTTTGATTTTCCATAGCTGGTCAGCAAGACCACCAATATGACTTTTCTTTGAATATAATTCACAATGCCCTCTCTTAGTTCTGTACTTATTTCCTCCACACCATCAAATGTTCCAATGACTTTGGCTTTTGCCTTATCCAAGAGATGGGCTCCTGCCTTATCTAAATCTTCCGTCCGTACACAGACTGGTTCGTAGAGGAATCTGATATTTCCAATTCTCTTCCAAGAAGTGAAAACATATGTGATGTGCGCTTGTATTGTTTGGATTTGACCTTTGTCACCTTCAAACCACCTGTGTCTCGATCACGCACCTATTGTGATCATAATCCAATCAGAGCATTTGAAACACTCGCCATCTCCAAGGAACCAATCAGCAAAACATCCAGATTCTGGATGTTTTGGTATAAGCGGGGTTGTCATTGGCTCGGCGCTATCAAAGGGATGGCCCTATGGTCCAGAGGCTTTTCGCGCAGGTGATTTTTGAAGACTTTACTGAAACTAAAAACTGCGGGTGAAAAGCCACTGGCACCCAGGGGAAGAGGGCCTTACTTGACAATAATTTTATAAATTGTTATTTTCATGGATTAGAAGATGTATCTTGCCCTTTAAAGCATACTATGATATAATATATAAACAAAACTTTTCAATATTTAATGACTTACATCATCATCTCTATCTTCTCGAGGTATAGGTATTCTTTGATCAAAGTATGTGCTTGCTATGTCTCTTCTTGCCCCAACTTTTCTTCTTTTGTTGACATCATCCATTTCACCACTTAGTTCATAAGAATTGTCTGAGGTTGCTGTGTCATTGTCTGTTGCTATAAAAGAGACAAAATTGAAAAATCTCCTGTTTAACTCCTCTTGTACATCCCTGCTGAGCTTAGATATTCAAAAAAAGTAATTACAACTCCATTGTCTTTTCACAAAGAGCCTCAATAACAAAATCACAGTCACTAAATTAAAACACCAAGCAGTATCAATTAACTAAACTAGCCTGGTCTAAAAAATAATGAAACCCTTAAAGGCCAATAAAGTCTGGATTTACATGTTCTAAGAAATGAAATAAGCGTTTTTTTCTTCAATGTTATGTTTTGGCTGAAAGAATATCGTTCTAGAAAAAGCAGAGAGCTTATAGCATAATTATTGTAGGGAGAGGGGCCACACTGTGTCGACCCCTACACTCCTAGACCAATGGTCAGATAATTTTTCACTTATTTTTGTGCCATTAATATTATTATAATAATTATTAACAATTATTGTTCTTTGTCGTAACATAGACATTGTAACAAGAAAGGGAATTACATGACAATTACGTAACCATAATCCCCATTCTCAGTAAGTAACCATAACGCCCCATTATCAGCAACATTTTATGTACAAGCAATTAGCTCTATGGTTCTTCCATGTCAATTCAAAAAGCTTTACTTTTCAAGTAGTTTCTGGATCAGGACATTAAATGTGGAGTTGCTGTTAGCATTTGCTCGCCTCTCCATTTTTCTGAAATCTGGTGGTGTTACATGGACCATTCAAATGAAACCCTTTCAGTGCAACTTTTAAAGAATATTACTATTTATTTCTTAAGGTTTTACCAGAAGAAATTTGAAATTTTTGTAAACTTTTTTTCAGGAGAATTCATAGAGAGAGTTAGAATTGCACTTACAGCTGATGGCAAACATCTAAGTAAAGGGGACCCTTACTTCAGACTGAATGGTACAAGGAATCCAAACAAAAAATGTTACTGGTGAAACTTTATTAACATGATATGCACAGATGTTTTCAACTTGAAATGACTATGTGAATCTGGTACAGCGACCAGAATAATAACTAGTAGCAGAGCTCACGCGTGCGTAAGCCCCATACCCAAGAAAATTAAGTAATCTATGCATCTGAGACAATCATGTGGCCGTATGTCTGCCAATCCGCCAATCCACCCATCTGTCCGTCGATCTGCACCAGATGCGGATGGACTTTCAAACTTTCTAGCTAATGTGGGAGCCTACAACCTGATATTGCATATCCATGTTGTGGTCAATAAAAAAAGCTTTCAAAACAGGGAATTCATCTGTTGACCAGTATCACATGACTGTATTGAAGGCTCCAGTGTTTACATGTTTTTGTTTTGCAGGTTACATGTCTTTTTTCCTCCCCTGACGATTTATTAGTTTTGAATTTATTGCAGGCTCAACTTTAAGTGGATTTCTATTTATTAACGGGAGCTTCACCTTTAGCCTTGGCTAAATTTAAATATTATACAGATCTACAGCTAGTAAAGATTACACAAACCAAATGCCATGGCAAATACAGTCAACTCCTGTTAGAGTGGACACCCTTGGGACTGTGGTTTTACGTCCATAATAAGAAGAGTTCGTAATGGCGGGGTGGGAGAAAAAAGTGTTGTTAACAAACAACAATATCATAAATAGCATTAACTATGTTCACAAGGTTTAAATGTGCTACTTATGCCAATACTAGCACAATTATTCAATCCAGTTCCTTAATTTTTGCATTGAACAACAAAACATAATGGAGTGAACTGAAACTGTAATATTAAACAATTTCTCATCAAAAACAGTGTCTGATACCACATTATTTTGTTCTGCTTTTTAAAGAGGGACAATTACAGAGGGCTGGCCATAATTTGCGGGAAATGGATTAACAGAGGTGGCGGGCTGTGGCTTGAGATTCCAGTTATTTATGAGCCACATGGCAAGTAACCCAAAATATGTATACAAACTTATCAACAGTACCGAAACTGCTGAGACAGAGGCTGAGCTCTCCTAAATAGCCGGGAAGAAAAAAGCGCAAGCTTAAGTGAAGAAGTGAGGACGACTGTGCAGACAATTTAAGGAACTGATGTGAAAATAAACATTCTGGAAATCTTTTGAAATGTATTTTAGCAAATGATGAACAGCAGACTGTAATGTACATAATCATGTTATATGAGAAGTACAGCGTGTCCGCTTTATCGAGAGTCAAAACAAAAAAATTGTCACTTTGGTACCAAGTGTCTGTAATTCCGTGATAGCATGAGTCCGTAATAGTGGAAGTCATTTCCAGTCAAACCCCTTAGCTTTTGCCGAGGATCTGGATTTTGTTAGTAATAGCAAGCGTCCACAAGGCAAGAATTGACTGTAACTGGCAGGTGATGAACTTGTTCTCATCAGGGTATCTTTGTCATAAAGTTGGTTAGGTGATAACAGTAACGTCTATCAAACAAAATAAAACAAAAAAACTACCATCACTGAATTCAAAACGCTCTACATTATCGTCCATATCACCCAACTGAATGTACTCAATAGCAGTATTTTGCATAACAACTGTTTTGAACATTCCATATGTCCTTCATCAGAGCTGACTTCTTGACACCTACAATGAATCACATACAACAGTCAAAAACAAATCTGATTAACAAAATTCACAAATATGTCCCACATGAATATTAAAAATGGTGCTGGAAATTATAAATCCTGTAGAAAACTACTCTGGAAGCAGGGCTCGAAAAAAGTAAGGTCTGGTCATCTGGGACATTGAGTAGTTTTTCTTGCTCGGAAAGTAACTGTTAACCCTATTATTCCTTGAATAATAGCCCTGCCTTGATTAATCAAATAGTCTGGAGTCTGATCCAGCAAAACTGATCAGTGACGATTCAAGCTCTGACGCCGAGAATATTGACTTTGAAAATTAATAATAATATTAATAATAAGTACATTCTTATGGCACATTTACAAAGCTCAATGCACCTTACAATGATTTGCAAACAGAAGATAAAATCAAAATCCCTATCTAATTATGTTCACCATAACGTTAACTAAAATAAAAAAAGCTTTCCTAAAAAGATGAGTTTTCAACTTGTTTTTAAAACAGACTATAGTCTTGGCACTCTTTAAATCAAGGAACCAAATTTGGAACACTTACAGTGCAACCAGCAAAACCATGAATACTTAGTGATCACTCATGAGAAATGGCCAACCCTTGAAACATTATTAGAAACAATTTAACGAGAAAAGAAGATCGTGGCAATAAGCTATAGGAGTATCCATAACAACAATGATGTAAATTGCAGTGTAATAGCAGTGTTTTATCAGGTGTTTTATATTGATCTTTAACTTCCTAGAAATTATGCAAAATGGAGAAAATGTTATTACAAAAAATTTGGACAGACATCTAACAACTTTTTAAAACTGGGACTTCATGATAAGGTTTGAAATGTTTGTGAAACGGTTTCACAAACTCCATCCAAAAAGGGAGTTTTAATAGTTTATTAATAAGTGTTCCATTCGAAACAACTAAATGACAATCTATAACAACCCCTGTCAGAGAGATACGAAAAAGAAGGGCCAATTTTTGAAACAACAACCGAACAAAAAGATCTGTATACTATCGCCTGAGCACTGTCGTATCAAATCACCCTTAGGCTATTATAAAAAGCGAGGGTTGTATTGCCAAGTTTTATAATGGAATCTATGACAAGATTCAGAGTTCTCAGTGAGATGAATATATCTTAAGAAAGCCTCCTCTACTTCAGTTTAACATAAACTAAGTATATGACAGATATACGCCACAGAAAAGCTTATAAAGTACGACCTACCGGTGAAGTTGTTGATCACACCGCCATTTTGTCATTCCTTCCTTCGACCAATGACAACATCCCTTATAACAATCCCTCAGAGACGGCCTGTTCTAAACTTGCGTTTCATTGGCTGGGTATTTGCAATTTCTCGAGAGTCATTTGCTCATCAACGAGTTATTTATCGGTCGATACGTATAAAAAGCCAATCTCCATCAGAACTTTCTTCAACACTTTTATGAACCGACTTGGGGTATTTTTTAAGAAACGGCAAAAAAAAAAGGAAAGAAAAAGAAAAAGAAAAAAATGCGGCGCAGCTCGAGCTAAAAATAGTAAATAATATCGCTTTATGACTCCTGGCTGGCCTTCAGCACACGAAATTACGTAACATTGTATCATATAAAACGCACAATCCTCGTCAGGTTAAAAATTCAAAACTAAAAATGTATCTATAATTTTGGCCCAAAAAGTAAAAAATCTTTCGTTGGTTTAATATGAATCCAATATGAACTTTGCACCACGAATTAGACTGGCGAATTTTACCAGAGAATTCCACGAAACCGCACTGTCTGAGTAACAATATAAGTAAGGTAAATGGCAGCTCAAGAAAACATATAGTGTGCCTAAGTTGACCTTTTCAATACATGTATTGAGAAAGAGGGACGTAATGAATTTCATTATACCTTCGATTCTTAGCTTCACATGTGTATTCAATTATGTCAAACAAAATTCAATTTTTTGTAAATATCAGTGTCGGATACGGTCACATGAAATACACACGACGCACAAAAAGATTCATGCATGAAAGTGCGACATAAAACAATACTTCAATTCCGTGTAAAAAAGTTAAGAAATTTGGGAATAGAATACCTTCTTTCGCTGAAAATGGTGGCGTGGTGTCCATTGATTTGTACATAGTGCAGCTCTGACGAACCTCCGACAGCAAGCCACAATGCGTTACACGAGCCGCCTTTATCCATGCGGCTGCATTATCATTGCGTCACGTACTTGAATGTCCACACTGTCACTCAAGTTCAATTTAGGAGATAAGTGGAAAGCAAAACAACCTTCTCCATATCACACTCACAAGACTGAAAATAGACTTACTGTAAGCTTTTCTTACTCAAAATGCTGATCTAATTCTGCGTCGCTATGGTATAAGGTCCACATTGGAAGCATGTGATAAATTTTCATGTCCCTGAGGGAATTAAATTCCCTTATTTTCTTAGATATGAAAATTTGTCGCCGCGTTTTTGTAAAATTTCCTGTTTATCAAGACGATTCAGCATCTAATTTTTTTATATTACCAGATTTGTTACATCTTGATTTATGAGTAGCTTTCATAAGAAAGCTTAGAACTCTCAAAAGAGAGCGAGCCAATATATTTGTTTTGACATCTGGTAAAACTTACTCGTGGCACCTGTGACAAACTCGTGGAAAACAACCACCTCAATTGCAGATAGGATTTGGGAATTAATTAACAAAAATGTTACGCGAGAAAATATTAGTACACAATACACATCCTTATCGAATCCTTTTGTTCACCTTCGTACCTTGCACGAAGGCTGTTTTCATCACAGGATCCCCAAGTTCAGTTTGAGGCATAATTACGTAAACCCCTAGCGGGGGGGGGGGGGGGGAGGGGTACTCCCTTATACTGCTTGCAGTCCGCCTTTTCTCTTAAATCCGTCTAGTTCTTATCTCATCCAGCGCGATTGCAAACCACGACATTGTTATTACAATAAGGGATTGAGACGTAGGCTTTTGTACATTATGCTTTTGCTTCCCTACTAAAATGCTCCACATTAATGCTCCATTTTCCCTACTAAAATGCTCGGTCTCCCCAAAAAAGTCACTAAAATGCTCGGATAATGCTCATTATACAAAAGGTTTTTTTAATTAATTTCAAAGGTTACACTCACAAAAACGTGCAAGTGTTGCAAGTAATAACGACAACGTGTACAAGTTCATAAATACAGCCCAAAAAACCAGCTGTATTAGGTTTTTTGTGAATTTTGAATTTTAGTCTTCATTTTGTTTTAAAAAGCTGGAGCTCGTGGGGCATGGGCTCCTAAAAAAAGTTAATTTCTATTTTATTTTCTCGGAAAAATTAATTTTCCGGGGAAAATGCCACTAAAATGCTTGAATAATGCTCAATGCTTTTCCCTCACTAAAATGCTCGAAAAAATGCTAGCATAATGTACAAAAGCCTATTGAGACGAGACGAGAAAAGACGGACTGCTGACTCTTTTGTAGTAAACAAACCCTCCGTCAACCCAGAAACGGAGTAACCGATTGTTTAATTGCACAGCTGTTAACAGATCATTGACTGGTCTGTCGTGAGATTGCAAGCAGTAAAAATAGTCACCCATCACAACCAACTGCAAACAATAGCGAACCAAGCAGTTATCTCAGTAATAAGATATCTTACAGAAGGAAACTGCTGTAAATTCCTCAAGGGAAATGAATTCAAGGCAATCTTACCGGATTTAAAGAAAGAGTAATTTTTTCAGTTGTTTATGTTCTATTTGTAAGGGACTGTTCGTTATTTATGCCTAAGGGGGGGCCGGTGTTTAGAGTGGGGGGGGGGGGGGGTGAAATTTTCAAAATCAATGAAAAAGGGTTTTTTTTTTAAATACAAATAAGGGGGGTAAGCTTTTAGAAACTGTTGTTTCAACACTTGTGTAGCCGTTTTGCAGACATATTTAAAAAGTTGAACTCTGTATCGAGAATTCTATTTTAATACAAAGCGCCTGGTCCGTATAGTTTGAAAAGCCAAGAAAACGTGACGTGGAGTAGGTTCCAATTGATGGTTTTCACGGTGACGTCATCAGATTGCAAAGTCAAAAAAGCGAGGTTTTACGAATTCTTATTTACACTAGGTTGAAGATTAGTAGGAAATACATCTTTGTACAAGTTTCCAGCCCCGAAGCATGTTTCATTTCGAAAATACAGCAGTTTGAAGTTCCGAGTTTTCACAGTGCGTGACACCAAAAGAGGAATGCTATCTCCTTGAAAAAAAGTCTCTCCGCTTGATTTTCGGCAGTTTAACCATTTCAAGTATTAGAAGATATGTTTATGCGCAAGTATGCTAGTTCTCGAGTGAAAAGGAAGAGCTTTTATAGAAAAAGTGAACTCCAGATGTTTTTGTTGATTTCCGGCGGCCATATTGGTGGACAGTTTCTGTCCACCAGTATGGCGTCTCCATACAAAGCTCTACAAAGGTGCGTGAAATATTTCGGTAACTAACTCAGAAACTGTGGGCCACAAAGACCTGAGATTTGGACAAATTGTTTATATATTAGTCTTTTATAACATTTCATTTTCTTGGCTTCTTCCACTGGACGGTTTCAGATGTATTTTTTTGTGCCGTGTTTATTGCGTGACAGTGAAAACGAAGATTTAACTTATTAAATCCCTTTACATGCAATCTGATATTTAATAATAGCAAAACCCACCCACGTGTCATTTGCCGGGGCCAGTTGTAGTTGTAATACAGTATTGTCAGTGCGTATATAAAAATAAAAAAACGAACCGTAAATGTGAAATGCTTCTTTAAATAACATATAAAACTGGGAACCATGCAGCATTGTTTCCATGATCGCGCGAAGCCCGTGAGCGGATGCACGCACGTGCATGTCCTTTGCCATTGTTTATAATTTTTGTCTCCAGTTTCAGAAGTACATCCTCGTGGTTCATGAGCTCCTTACAAACGTTTACCGTTGACTTCTCTCTTAAATCTGATCACGTTAACACCGGCGCTGCAAATTCGCTTTCCTTATTTAGAGCTTCCATAGAGTACTAAAGTGTGACGTCATAAAAATGAAATTTCTGAAATTATGGGATTTGTCAGGATATTCTGAAAGAACAATGTCCAAGAGGCCTACTTGCCAAAACTGAGCATTTCGGGGCAACTTGTCTCTGAGATCGTAGCCCAGTTATGCTTAGAAAACTCCATACAAACCTTTTGGGGTCGACCCAAAAAAAAATTAGAAGGGTTTGTATGGAGTTTTCTAAGCATAACTGGGCTACTATCTGAGAGACAAGTTGCCCCGAAATGCTCAGTTTTGGCAAGTAGGCCTCTTGGACATTGTTCTTTCAGAATATCCTGACAAATCCCATAATTTCAGAAATTTCATTTTTATGACGTCATCACTTTAGTACTCTATACTGTACGATCACAAATGACCTTGCAAT
This sequence comes from Porites cylindrica, assembly GCA_964035525.1. Taxonomy (NCBI): domain Eukaryota; kingdom Metazoa; phylum Cnidaria; class Anthozoa; order Scleractinia; family Poritidae; genus Porites; species Porites cylindrica. Next base: position 3,366,347 of record OZ037777.1, on the reverse strand, counting down.
GGATTTTGGTCTATCGGCAACCGGCCAGAACACGTGTTGTACGCAATTTCGCAATCAGTGGCACGTCGCGTCCTCAGCGGAGGGGGGTGCGGGTAGGGGGGGTTACATTTTGGGCCTGTCACATAAACGGGGGGGGGTAATTTTTTAAAATACCCACTTCCGGGGAGGGGTAAATTTTCCATATGCCTGAATTGCTTAAAAATCACCGACCCCCTTGACAGCTTCGTTGTCTGACAGAACAAAAGAATCAGCAGTCTCTTATTTTTTCTTCTCGGGCTTACGCAACGTGGGGCAGCCGTTACTTCAACGCCAATAACGGATGCAAGGACGTGGTTGTTGTTACTTTGCGATTTATTTTATCCCAGTGGTGACGTAGAGGAGCGGCCCTGTACATCTAACCAATCACAGAGCGAGTAATGCGCAGAACTATTCTCTTCAGTATGAACATTTTGTTGTCAAGTCTGTCGAGTTTGTTTTAATTCAAGCCTATTGCTATCCCTGTACCCTGTACCTTAAATCCTCTATTAAGCCCCCGGGGAGTTTATTTCAAATGCAGTTGAGGGGACGGGTGACTACCGCTTAATAGAGATGGAGGGCTTAATTTGAGAGAGGGGGGGGGGCTTATTTAATTTAACAAAGATGATGGCATCAATTACCCGTTAAAAAAACTAGAGTGTAAAGTGAAAAAACTCAAGTACAAGAAGTTGGCAGTCATAAAGCCGAGCATCAAAAACAAATCGGAACTTCCAGCTGGTGAATAAACCAGTCTAAATTACTCCACATGAGGTCATTTATTAGTGAATAACAATTAGGGGAGGAGAGGGGGGCTTAAAACAGAGGGGAGGCTTAGTATGAACTATCTTCTCCTGAAGAGGGAGGGCTTATTAGAGAAGGGGACTTTAAAATAGAGGATTTACGGTATTATATACGTTTTGCATGGTTCCTACAACTTTAGACAAACAAATTTCAAGGATTTTTCAAGGACAAATTACAGTTTTCAAGGACTAAGATGTATTTCGTAAATCGGTATTCTTTAACCCCTATGATCACCCTATTGGTTACAACACATCATGGAGTCATTTACGATTTTTAATTCTTAGGTCATCGTTGATCACATTATTTCATACTACTTTCCGCAACAACACTTTGCAAAATGACTGGGTATGACTTGCAATTGCATCTGCAGTACAGAAATAACATTTGAAATAAAAAACAAAAATACAATATTGTTTATGCACAAAAATGTTTTTACGTTTACCCCATCCACGGAGACCCAGGGGCGGTCAGTCGAGTCGGGAGAAAAGGCGGGACGACAGTTTTCAGGTACGGGCAAAAGAGCCACTGGGTACCGACTCTCACCGAACTATGTCCAAAAATTCAAGCGGATGCCGGCTCCTGATTGGGCACAAAAAATGCTTTGTATTGTGCCCAATCGGCGAAGAGTTTCTCCTGAGTTCTTTTCGTGAGTTCGTACACGACGGCTACTGTCCGGTTCGTTCACCAAGCTTGTGCGTGCAAGGGAAACTTTTATTTTCTACTTTCCTAACCAGAAACGAAGGAACCACCGATGAGTCGAAAACACGTTTGGGATGCTATCAGCGGGAGCAATTCAATTTGCCCCGAGAATATTCTGTTTTTGACGGATCACAAGTTTAAGATGCGGCGGCGACGAGAAAGTCAAATAAGCAATAGCTTCACAAGGCAAAACAACAACTTTGCACGTGCATCACACTTTCTTGTACATTTTCTTTACCGTCAACTGCACGACTAACCGTGAAAATGCCGAATTTCACGTTATGTGAAGGACGTAAACAAGCAATGACAAAATTCATTCTCTTCTTGAACTAGGATACGGTTGATAGAAATTCAGAAATCCAGAAGAGTTCGCTTGCATGTGACAAAGTAAGCGAGTTGGAATAATCACGATGGAGACTGAAAAAACATGTGAATTCACTTTTCCATGCCACGTTTTCGTGGCTGTCAGCCGTCGTGGTATCTTTTGAAAACTCCCTAATATTTACGCAAGACGTTACCGATTCAAGTGTGATAACCTGCTGTAAGCTCAAGCTTGTATTTTCGGAAAAGCGTCTTTACTTCTCGGGCAGACAGTATTTTGAAATCAGATGGGGATTTTAAATCAAGCTGAAAGTTTCCTGACTCAGGGACGGATCTAGGGGGAGGGTGTAGGGGGTGCGCACCCCCCCCCCCCCCCGAGATGACCTGCGGTTTTCTAATACAACTGGTATTCTGCCAAAAAAAAAACTATGTGGTTTATTGGTGTTGAACTAGAGCAAGAGACGAGTGCACCCCCTCCTAAAAAAAATCCTGGATCCGCCCCTGTGACTGCGTGCATTTCTTTGCTGCATGAACCAGACAAGCCGTGATCACGACAATAGCCGTCTTGTACCAACTCACGAACAGAACTCAGGAGAAACTGTTCGCCGATTGGGCACAATAATACAAAGCATTTTTTTGTGCCCAATCAGGAGCCGGCATCTGCTTGAATTTTTGGAAATAGTTCGGTGAGAGACGGTACCCAGGGGCTCTTTTGCCCGTACTTGAAAACTTTCGTCCCGCCTTTTCTCCCAACCCGACTGACTGCCTCCGAGTCTCCGAGGATGCGTTTACCCGTGAGGTTTTCAGGTTCTTACACCCAGGATGAGCCAAATTCTCCTCGGCAAACTAATCTAATTTTACAGAAAAAGGACTCTGGCGTGGACAAGGTTGTGAATTTCAAGGATTTTTCAAGACCTAATAAAGAAATCAAGTACTTTACAAGGACGTAAACTGAATTCAAGGACTTTCAAGACGACTACTAAAATTCAAGTTAATTCAAATTCAAGTAACTTCGCTGCGCAGGGTTTTCAATCTTTATCACTTAAATTCAAGACCTTTTCAAGATTGTACGAATCACGGTTTTGTGATTTAAATCGGGACTCGGTGGACGACAGAAAAATGCAATCTCCTTTTATAAAGTCAAACAGTAGCAAGCAGCTGTATTGGTCTCTTGTATTCTCTACAAGCGTTTAAACTTTTCTGTGATAAAAGTTGTATCAAACAACGATAAAATGAAGCCTGATTTCCATATTATGGTCCGGATCGACCCGCATAGTCTCAAAATGTGCTCAGGTGATCTACATGATCATGTAGAAACATCTGTGATGCGATCTGGACAATTGGTTTATAGCAATGGTTTGGATAGAACTGAAGCTTGTATGTAAATTGGTTTTCATATAATAGCCTGGATCGTCTTGAGGAAGATTACCTGGAAACTAGCAGCGCTTACCATTTGCACGGAATTTTCGCAACGAACACAGGAGAGAGTTTCAAACTTCAACTTTATTTCATAAGACTATTGGATACGATAGACTGGCCCGCAAAATAGCAATTACTAATCTAGGCGGACCGGTTAAAAGAAAAATAAATTGAAAGGAAAAGAAAGGAAAGGAAAAGGAAGGAAAACTACAATTTTTAGTTACAATAAATAATATTCTATCACAGTTTTATTTTAATTACATTAAATCTGAACAAGCAAACAAACAAATACTTTAATACAGAAATCACTAAACTATTAATCGAACTTTTTCAACTATTAAGGGCGTCTCAATATAGTCATCTTCTCTTTTTAAACCGAAAGCAATCTGTGAAGTACTTTCCTAAATTTCTTTTTAGGAAGATCTCTGAGTTGTACCATTTACAAAATACGGGTAAATTCGCGAGGAAGCCTAGCACTGGTAATCCACAAAAAAGGTACAGAAAATTTCGGTCTGCGAAGGTATCATCCTCGGAGACCCAGGGGCAGATAGTGGGGGCCAGAGAAAGTCTAAACGGGCGGAAAAATATGGCACGAAGAAAAGTAAAGGACGGTGAGAAGAGCCCCTGGGGACAATGTCTTACCAGACCAGTTCCAAACGGTCGCTGCTGTTCTGGCTTCTGATTGGTGGCTGAAAACTTGTGTTTTTCTGGCACTAATCAGAAGCCAGAACGGCGGCGACCGTCTGGAACTTGTCTGGTAAGATATTGTCCCCAGGGGCTCTTCTCGCCGTTCTTTACTTTTCTTCGTGCCATATTTTTCCGCCCGTTTAGACTTTCCCTCGCCCCCACTATCTGCCCCTGGGTCTCCGAGGATGCAAAGGTATTACCTTTTTTCCAAAAATTTCCTCCGGAATGAACAGTTCCATTTGGATTTTTTCCGGAATTATTGGGTTTCCCATACAAATGGTAAGCGCTCTAGGCTTCTAATCAACACATGCTTCTACGCACTTCGAAGTCGCGTTCCTAAGCGGGCTCCCAGCGGGATTTTTTCACGGGTGGTTTTGTGGATTTTGTTTGTTTAGTCTGTTCAGGAGGCTTAGCAGTACTATGATGACTTTGAGCGTCCCAAGTGTTGGAAGCGGACGAGGAGGCAGCGCGGAAGTGAGACTTGTACTGAGCCTGATGAATAAAAGACAAACGCAACACCAGTTACAAATAGTACATTATCCTTCCTGCTTGCTCATCAGCATTAAAGAGGCTTTGTTACGACGTCACTCGCCTCTTCTGAAACGAGCCGGGAACTGGAGCCGAAATGCGCCATATTCCTAATGCTTCTGTAGAGTCATACCCTGGGTGCCAGAGACTTTTCTAGCGCGGTTTCCGGTTTCTTCGCCGCTCGTAGCTTCGGCCTTCGGGCAACACCGAAAATTCCCGCCGCACCCGAGAAAAACCTCTGGTACCCAGGGTAGAAGAATCATGAAATAGATATAAAACAATTTCATCAGGGAACACTAACTATAATAATTTTGTTGGTGATTTCTGCCGTTGAAAAAATTAGCCCAGCTTGTTAAAGTTTCAGTCCATGTTTACTCTTGTCATACGTTGCAACAGATGACAGGAAACAGTTTTATACCTTGGATCATTGTTCGGGGCCGGGTTGTTTAAAGTTGTTTTAAGATAACCCAAGGTTAGAGCAAAATTTGAATTCAGATAAGAAAGCTTAAAAAAAAAATTAAGTTTAAGTCGTTTAGTCTAAAATTTGATGGTAGGATGCTAGTTTACCTGGAAAGCTGCCTTGAGCGCTGACGTACGATCATTCATCGCCGATGAACCGAACACTCCACGAGACGTTGATGATGACACAGATGACGAGTATGGAGAGGACGAGGAGTTTGGAGAGGAGTGCTGTGCACCTCTGCTGTCACTGACCTGGGCTTCCTGTGCAAATAGAGATACTTTAATAAAGGACAATAGACCGAATGCAAAAATGGCTGCTGGATTAATATTCATTTGTTTAAATTAAAATTAGCCTGACCAGCCTCGTTCTTCAGGACAAATTCTAAAGAATACATTATTTTAAGCGAGGCTAGTCAGGTTAATTTTAATTTAAACAAAAGAATATTAATCCAGCAACCATTTTTGCTTTGGGTCCATCAATCAACAAAAAATATGAATGTGAAAATAGTCGAACCTCCATGTGTGATCGCATCAACACATTTTTAAACTGCTGACGAGCTATCGACTGGATACGATCTGCATGATTATATGGAAATGAGGCTTCATCCTTTATCTATATATGAAACTGATCCGTGATTCTCCTTCCTGGCGGGCAAGACATTTCCTTGTACATTAGTTAAGAGAATTTGGGGTTACATCATAACACCTTCTAGCTGATACATTTGCCTATTCAAATAACCATTCTGATGAACAATGTATTCTGCTTGAATATTGAGAAGTTAAATGCCAATCACTCCTAAGCGACTACCAAATCTTCACATTTTATGGGGCCGCTTGCGGGAAGCTAAGCTGTTTCTTAAGAAGTTCATAGCCCCAATTGTAATTTTGAGGGAGTTGCTTGTTGAAACATTTTATATTTTGTTCAAACCCTATCCAACGACAAAACAAGTCATTTCTTAAAGATGTCAAATAACCGTCAGCCGTGATGGAGACCTCCTCTAAGATATTCCGTTCTTTTTATAGAGCATAGCGTCCTCTCATATATTCAACAGTTGACTATTTACTTTATTGTTCCACTTCGAAAAGCTTTTTTCAATAATTGTGACAACTTACGGATGATCCGTGCATTCCTAAGCCGGGTCTTTCACGCATGCGCGGTCTTCCTTCTCTGCCGCTGGCCTTTCCTTTTCCGTGTTGGAAACGAGATTTGCGGAACCACGAATTCTGTAAACAGGAAGAGAACAACACTGAATTTGATGATTTGAAACACGCAGGCAGTCGGAAAGAAACGGCTTTTGTTCAATAACAGTTACATGAAGTACAAACCTTCATGGCCATTTCCATCAAAGCGTCTGGCACTACTTGATTAGCGCCTTCCTAAAGAAGAAAAAAATTAGATTGTTTAAGCTCCCAAAAGAATTCAACACCAACAGTGCATGGTTTTACTTACCACACAGACCGATTACCTTATAACGATACTAGATCTAAAGGAACATGCTAGATTCTAGGGAACTTCTTGACCTTCCTGACAAAAATGGTCACATGAAATGACTACAGAGAAAAGTAAAAAGCCACTAACGAAAATGGTATGTCAAATATAAAGAGGACCGCGGAATTTACACGTGCAGGGGATGGCCAGAGATGGGGGAAATAAGGAGAGACTGCTCCGTCTGGCCGACTATGAGGTCATTGGAGGAGGAGGTAAGCAGTGCAACGTAGAGTAATTACTTTATACGGTACCTAATTATTATTATTATAATATCATAGGTGACTAATTACTCCTTAATTTTGGCGCGAAATTTCAGCGTTAATTTGTAATTTCACATGTGAACTTACAAAATTGCCATGGCAACCCTTCCGTACGTCTCAGTGTCAAGATGGCGACGAAGTTTTAAAATGCCGTGAATGAAGATGTCAGGGCACAAAAAGACGCTTTAGAAAACCTGAACACACAAGAGAACATCAAGAAGGATTCTAACAGATATTTTGCGGAAAAACTCTGAAAAATTCTGAACTTTATATGCCAAATTTAAGGTCTAACATTTGAGAGAGTGGAGTTCTCGATCGATACGATCCAGGATAAACATGTCAAAAATCCAAGATTGCTAACGTAATTCGTCACCCATGATATTAATAGGTAATCAAATGGTATACTCGTGAAATTAGGGAATAATTTCACTTGCGTTTTGTCCAAATCCTAATAATTTCCCTCGCCTGAAGGCTCGGGAAATTATTAGGATTTGGACAAAACGCGCGTGAAATTTTTCCCTAATTTCACTCGTGATCATTTCATTACACATACGAACTCACCAAATTCCGCACGAGATCTCCTGAAAAGTTCTGATCCGCTGGTGTAATAAGGGTGTAAGCCACGCCCTTCTCACCTAGACAAGAAAAGACAAAATCAATGAGCAAAACCCCGCTACAGGGATTCTAACGTTTATGGCTTCTTACGTTCAGGGATTCTTAAGTTCAGGGGTTCTTAAATTCAGGTGTTGTTCGGTTCAGGGTTTCTTACGTTCAGGGGTTGTTATGTCCAGGAGTTCTTACCTTTAGGCATTCTTACGTTCAGGAGTTCTTCAATCCAGGAGTTTCTGCCTTCAGGGGCTATTACATCCATGGGTTCTTACGTTCGGGTGTTCTTACATTCAGGGGTTTTTACGTTCAGGGCTTCTTACGTTCACGGATTCTTACGTTCCAGGGTTCTCACGTTAAGGGGTTCTTACATACAGGGGTTCTTACGTTCACACCTTGTAAGATTTTAACAACAAATTAAAAAGTTAGCATTAGCATTTCATGTCTCCTATTTACTCTATGGGTGAATGTAACAAGTCATTACCCGCTCTTCCGGTTCGACCAATCCGGTGCGTGTGCGTGTGAATATCACGTGCTACATCATAGTTTATGACCGTTTTGATTGACGGGATGTCCAATCCACGAGCTGAAAATGAAGCATACATGGAATATTAGCAAGCTTAAGCAACGAGAACGCTGACCTCCCAGACGACATGAATAGCAACTGGAAGTTCGACGTTTCGCTTGATAAAGGTTTTTGTCCCGCACAACGTATCTGAATGCCTTTGTATTAACTCCCACTGTACAAATTTGTCGAGCCAAAGCACTGAAAGAGAGAAAATATCAGCTTCCGGTTGCCATTTTTGACCTCCAGGGCCCGGTTCCTAGAAAGATGGTGAAGTTTAATCCAGGATTGAGCGAAGAGCATCTAACTCAAGCTTACAAAATACTTTTTAACCTTTACTCTGAGACACAGTAATGACTTACATAAAATGTTTCTCTTAGCAATACATAGGAAAGTAAATACAAAAATTGGAACAAAATCTTAACCCTGGATTAGCGCTAATCAGCCTTCCAGGAACCGGACCCAGGATGTCAACATTCTACACTGATTCTAGCTGTTTAAGGTCCCCATTAACAGTTGTACAATTAAGAGCCGACTAACAGAGTGTGAAAATAAACTTCTCTGTGGGTAAAATAACTGGCTACGCATCCTACCTGCTACATCGGTTGCTACTAAGACTGGAACCTCCTGTCTCTTGAAAGCGTTGATGACTTTGTTTCTTTCAAACTGGTCCATGTCTCCATGCAACAACAAAACTAAATGCACGAGCAAAAAATAATGATTAAGCATCATATAAAGTACTCGACCATTCGTGTATTAAAGGATAACCGAAACGAAAAAAAGAGCATCGTAACAAGTCATAGGGGTGCTGATCAGAAAGCGTTTTACACTTTACTGGTTTTTAATTAAGCTTGAAAACGTCATAATAAATCGAATTCATTCCTTTACAAGTTTGAGGGGGGCTTTTAATCGTATGTTTTCTTTTGGTTTGCAGATTGATAGCCCGCGAAAACAGACGTTTCTCCTCGCCCATCGCCACTGGAGGACCTTTCGCAAGGAGAAATTCTTATAAGCGAAAGTTCACGGTATGGTTGAAAGAAAATTTTCCAATATCGACAAGCAACAATCCATACTCAAAAGGTAAACTGATTTACTGACATCATGTTCGCATCTACTTATTTTATCTCAAATAACTGCCCTTTTACAGGAAACACCCGCTTATTAGCTTTAATTAACCACTTTCTGGCACAATGCCGCTTACCGTCAAAATCTTTAGTCTTCAATTTTGCTGCAAGCTCTTCGCTATCTGCCTTCTTGGTTACAAAGATGAGGACACTGCCAGCTGAAAGAAACAAAAAGAACACAGAATCACAAATACTGAATTTCTATAGAGTGCTAGCCTAAGAAAAGAGTTAACATTTCGCGACGCTATCTCTGATTTCCCTGCCAAATTAAGTCTGAGGAAAGAGCGCAGAAATTCCATACTGATGACGTGTCACTACCCACATCTGTTTAGTGCTCTGATTGGTTGTGCCGCAAGGGAAATTTGCCTCAACCAATCAAAAGCACTACCGAGATCTGGGTAGTGACACGTCATCAGTATGGAATTTCTGCGCTCGTTCCTCAAACGTCATTACTCGGGGAAACCAGTGATGGCGTCGCAAAATGGCGGCTCTTTTCTCGGGCAAATGAATTGAATAATTTGTCTCTACAAAAAAAAAAATTGGCCAAAATTCTCATGGGTTCATAACGTATTTCGTTTGATTCAGCTTATAAAAGCATTTTGTGGCTGAGTTGAAAATGGTATCTAAATAGGTTAGTGATACAATTTGGCAATAAACGTCTACAACTTTTCAAAATGCATGTCAGCCATCTAAATTGCAGCACGCCTTGGGATAAAAAAGCAAGCACTTTTTGTTTGTTTTTTTCCGTTATTTGAGAGAGAGGGTCACTGTGGACAGAACATTAATTTATCTAATCACAAATAAAAATATGACCCTGTGTTGGGAACGTGGCAACAACGCCAAACTTTCCCGCCATTGGAGTCTCCCGCAATTTGATATTTGACGAAATGATAGACATCATCATGCATGACTTGTTCCAAATTGGCGGCACACGGCACTGACTTTCTTCAATTTTTGAGACGAATTTCGTACGGATCGGGTTTACATTGAAAACTCAGAAAAGTGTCAGTAGATAAAAAGTCTGTCTTCTCCTTATCTGTGATTATGGGAAATGTCCTTCCCGGAGAATGGTTTGACAGAAAACCAGAATTTATCAAAAAAAAGGAAAAAAAAAAAGAAAACTGAAAAATCACAGTAAGACAGTTTGAACCCAGTCCTGCCGTCTCCGTACCTGATGTGAATGAAACCAAATGACTTGTAAGCCATGGCCATTTATTAGACGCAGCTGGTAATATCTCAACAATCTGCTGAACGTCTTCATTTGCCTGTAGGTAAACATTACATGAGACTAGGAAACAAGACTTATCATTTCAAAGAAAAAATGGAAATCGTTGCAGCAAATGCCAGGACTAAAAGACAGTCTTCGATAAAAGGCTAAGTCCGTGGTTGGCAAACTTCGAACACTAAAAAGAATTAGAAAAATATGAGAACAGTTTCGACTGAAATAGCTTACTTTGGTAATAATTTCATAATTGTACTACTCAAATAATTAAGGCAGATTTTTAGCTGGAAGGGAACTAGTTCTTACCTCACCAAGTTCACCCACAACAACTCTAATTGGATCAGTCAAAATATCGCGACAAAGCATCTCAACTTTCTTCTTAAATGTCGCACTAAAGAGTAGAGCTGTAAAGAGAGTATTTTAATTACTTCCTCGAGGTAAAAAAAAAAAACAGCAGAAACAAAGAGACATGTTAAATGGGCATCCTCACGGCTCTCACTGAATAATACCCGGCCACAACACGATATTAAAGGAGTTTAAGACAAAGAATGCACAAACGAAAATTTGAACAACACAAAATTCAGCCTCAAGAAAAACGTCGAATTTTAACACTGGATGTCCTTCTTTTACACGTTTATGTAAATGATTTACTTTTAAACAAGAAATTACAAACAAATAAGACAGATATCTAGCATAGATGAGGTTTAAAATTCCAGGGCAGAAAACTTTTCAGCACACCCCCTGACCAACTTTAGATACCATCACGGAATCTTCATCAAGTGATGGAGTTCGACGTTTTGTCACGTGATTTATGCTGTGAATCACGTGTGAATAAGTACCTCTTCCTTCGCTTAGTTACTCTGGATGCCAGAGGCTCTTCATACGCGGTTTCCAGTTTTGGTTAAGTTTTACTGTCAAGTCTTTATAGTGACTAGCCTGCGAAAGCAGACGTATCTCCGGTCGTCCCTTCTCTTCACCCGAAAAGAGGTCTGCGTTACCAGGTTATAAAGTGACCAGAGGTTTCTTCTCGCGGCTTCGGCCGAAGACGTGTCGGCCTGTGGCTGACGAAGCTCCTCGTCGCACGCGAGAAAAAACCTCTGGTACCCAAATCGCTAAGAAAGTCTTTTCTTGACATGAGTTTAGAGTTCAGCCAAACCCTTACTTTGTCTGTCAGGACGAACATTACTTGCAATAGATCTCACTTGGGGCTCTGATCAAAAAACAAAGAAGAGAATCACATATCATTCAAGTAATTTTATTTACAGAAAAACTCACAGAAAAGAGATTCACCAATCATTGTTAACACGCATACCAAATCCCATGTCAAACATTCTGTCTGCTTCGTCAAATACCAGGTACGTCACCCTTTGAAGATTTGTGCTCTTTGCCTTCACATGATCTATCAAACGTCCCTAAAGATGACAAGGTGAGGTGCTTCAGCATATACAATATTACAGTTAGCAAACAGTTGCAATCCTTTTAAAACTAACTTCGTATCAAAATAGTCAGACATAAGATCCCGGGGGTAGGGGGGTACTCTGGAGTCTAAGAGACAGGATGCTTGAAGAATCATCCCCTCCCCCCACTCCACAGAGTAGTAACAAAAAGACTGTTTTCTTACCGGAGTAGCAACAACAATTTCAGCCCCTTCCTGAAGGGCTTTTGATTGCTCATACTTGTTTCCCCCACCAAAGACAGCCACGGCATGAATGTTATACACTTTACCAAACCGTCGTGCCTCTATAAAGATCTGTTGACAAAGTTCTCTTGTAGGGGCGCATATGAGTGCAATGGGACCATCACCTTGCTCCAGCTCTGGCTGGTCCATAATATGTACTAGTGCTGGCCATAGAAATGCCGCTGTTTTACCAGAACCTGTTTTAGCAATGCCGATGATGTCTCGTCCACTCAGTGCTACGGGAATTGCCTGAAATCAGAAGACGCAGATTGCTATTGACATACATTCAGCGACTAGCGTGAGGAAACAGCCGACATTAGAGAGTTTTAGGTTTCAGGACGAGAACGAATACGAGTACGAGATTTAACTTAAAGTTTTTGCGCGTGTTCTAAAAAAAAAAGACAGCCCGGAAAGCTTAATTTTACCTTTTTTCACTACGGTTATTTATACTTTTTACGGTACGGTTATTTATGCTGAAGAACACAGTGTGCAGTGTGGTGGAGTGGTTAGAGCATTGGACTTGCAACATCACAGGAAAGTCGGCAGCATACTTGTTTGACAATGAGGGTTTAATACCTGACACTGGATTGGTGTAGGTTGTGTGTACTCCAGTTTTCTGATTGCACCCATAAGTTGCTCATCAAAACCAAAATGTGCAAAACTGATGGACGGCCGCACAGGCAACGCTCCAGAAACCTGCCAATCAAAGATAACAACACCAATAAGTACAAGAAAATCAAGAAGGTTTCTCACACTCCTCCATAGTTCATGAAGAGAAAACAAAGAACATCATTATTACGAAAGCTTGAGTTATAGAAATTTAATTCAAATTACCCTGCAACTATACATGTATTTGCATGCACCTTATTGTTTCTATTTTTTGAAATGTGTGTTTCCTATGCCCCACCTAGAAATCAGCTTTTGTTGTATGTAGCTAGCATAGTTTAAAAAAATTTGTTGTTGATATAAAATAATGGGGTGAATAAACATCAGAAATCATTCATTAAATTGAAGTGTACAGGCTGCCATTTTTTGTGCATTGCATAGAAGGTTCAAAAGTTACCTTGACTGCCAACTTCTTCCTCAATTCCTGAACCTCATGGGCTGTAAGTTTTGAAATTTCTTCATGTTCGATGTAAAAGTTTTTCTCAAATTGAGGGTAGTCAATCTGCAACAAATAAAAATAGAAAAAGACCATTCACAAAATCAAAAGAGAAGACTGGTATACACTGAGTCGACAGTCAAAACTCTCCAGACAGACATTTCCACAATAAGGAAGGTGGCTGGTCTCTCAGGGAAATTAGCAGGTCATTTATCCAACAAATCCTGCCGCATTATTTTGCTTTATTTGACTCATTTTCCAACTTAAAGTAGCCAGCTGATTTTTCTGCAGATTGCAGCTACTAATGACCAGCCAGTGGACACCTCTCTATAACAGACATTTGTTTTGGTCCCAAACGTACAAAACTGCATACAATTTTTTTCTTGCTTTGTAATACAGACACTTCTGTAATGAGAACACTAATAATAATTGTCTCTGTCACTTTGTGTATGCATTTAGGTGGTTTGACTGTAATTCTTGTTGTTGATGTTGTATCAGAGATCAGAGAATTCTCTGTTTACTATGCAGAATTCTCCTGCAAACGTTCGGTAGCCTTATGGCTATTTTTTTATTCAGACATGGAGCCTCTTTCAAAAATTCTCCTGCAACATTACACCGTTTTCCTGCTACTAGAATTCTTAATGAAAAAACTGAATTGTTATTCCTTGTCTTATTTTATCAGATAATGGCATTTACAATACAAAGCAAATATCCATCAAGTATCCTCACAACACAATCAGCATATTTACATGTATTCTTATCACCTAAAATGGATTTAGATAATCCAGTGTTTAAATCAAAGCCTTTGTCTCTGAAGAAAAATTGTGGCTAGAAAAAACTAGATTGAATTCTGGATTCATCTAAGAATGGATTTTACCCATACAGCTACATTTACAGAAAAAAATACCTCAAAGTGATCCACAGCCGGCAGAGGTACAATTATCTGAAAAAAAGAAAGAAAGATTTAGAGTTAAATTGAAAACTACTGGTACTTCATTTAAACATGTAGTTAGCATTCATTGTGAAACAAATACACCCAAAGGCAACCTGAGCAAAATGATTGGCCTCAGCAAGAGTATTGTAAAATTACAAGAGCCCTACAAATGCCCAAAGAGCAACCCAATATGATTAGTGATGGAGAATGCTGGCCATTATTGTCTCGTGTTTAAGCTTGCCTACATTACATTAAGCCACAAATCAGGTAATAATTACCTGATTATTGAACAATATTACTGTGCAAATGTTTTCCCACAATAAATATTTATTTGCCCCCAAAGTCTAACAAATTTTAATTTTTTTCTTACACCCTATCAGAAGCCCTTTTATACCAAAAACTCATGAGAAAAGCCCAGTTAACCTTCAAAATAACCTGTTAAGCTGGCCAATTCTGGCTTTTGGTAAGCACTCATAATTACATATCCTCTTGTGTCTTCTATTGAAATGTATGTGGAGCAGCATACCTGTTTTGCATTATTTTCAAGACAGGGTTAGAAATTTAACTTTGTTACATCTAGAACAGGTTCAGGTACACCTACATGATAAATTTAAGGACAAAAGTTCCTAGATAAAGCTCCTTCCCAGGGGTCGAAAAGAACTTGAATTCCAGATTGTCCTTTGGGCAAGCAGCTGTCACATTTTGCTGGCCAAGGATCACTCTTGATCAGTTACTTGACCAGCAAGAAAATCTACTTTTTTGAGCCCTGTGTCCCAGTCTTAATGTGACCTTTTTCCTGGCCATGCGATAAACTGATTTCAAGTTGCTTATAATCCTTAACTCCTTGTCTGCTGCCAATTATTTCAATGTATTTTGCCATGTAACTTTAAAAAATCATATCTCTGGTGTTATTTACAGTTCAATATCAAGCTATACCTCATTGGAAAGGGAAAAGAATAAAAAAATATTTCGGTCATAGGAAACCCATAATATTCCGCCACAAAAAAATTAAAAAAGCATATTTTGCATAAAAATTTTTTAAAATTTTAAAGAATGTCATTTAGCTAGGAAACTTCTTTATTTTGGGTGATATGGTAGCAAGAAATATTTTTCATCAATATGTAAGTAAAAAAACCCGAAAATCGTTCTAAAATATGGAGCGACTAGATATTTTCTACAAATTTTTTTCTGCACGCTGTCATGATTATGCTAATTGGATTATCATAATTAGCATAATCCTTTGGCGTCACCTCGTGACCCCATGTTTACTTCACTGAGACGCTTTGTTTCCTCGATTCCCAAAAAAATATCGACTTAGGGACAAGCAGACATGAATTTGCTGATAGAATTCATCAAAATAAGCAAGAATTTGACAGCGAAAAGCGAAGCGAAGGCAAAACGGGAAGGAAATCGTCGCCGTTTCAAGAACATGTGGCACACAGTGGGCGATCGGCGATTTGCATGCACAGATTCTAATTGTTTCCTAACCTCGATTTTCGCGTTTATTTTGCTTGTTATCCTCCAAAATCCTTCAGAATAGTTTGTTTGACTTGTATTTGGTTGACATTCGTCGATACAAGCTTTCATTATTCGCAAAACCGGCTCACAAAGATTCCCCGCGACTCGCCATAAAATTCAAAATTTTCGAAAACCCGGTGTGTGACGGTCAAAAGTCGACAGGGGCTGGAACTAGGCAGGTGATTGGCTAAATCTATTAACTTCCTGTGTGCCAAATTTGGGAGCAATCGGAAGTAACACAATTTTTTGCGAAATTTCTTTGGTCACCGTTCCTGAAGCTCCGATTTCGGCGACCCCGGAAGACGAAGGGTTAAAGATTGATGAAACCAAGTCCTTTTCCTAGTAAGTGTACTGAATTGACTCACTCACCTTTGATTTTTCTGGAGCAATAGGATTACCATCACTGTCATATTCAAGTTCTTCCTCGTCATCAGGATAAGCAACTACAGGAGCATTTTTCATGTAGTTGTAATAGGATTCCTGATCATCCTCATCCTCAATATCATCTCTTCGAATCCTGATCAGAACCAAAATAAAATGGTACAGTAATGCATTCATTTGACCATAATACAGGCTACAGAATAACCATCAAAAGTGAGAATTAAACAAAACTAAACAACCAACTGTTAGTGCAGCTCTGCCCAGAAGTTGGATGCAAAAGAAAAAAATGACAAGCATACCTTAAATTCATTGAAAATTTACTTTTTCTAGCTGTATTCTTCACTAATGCAAAAGTAAACTCTAATCATTGGATTCTTATACAATAAAACCAAGCATGTACCAAACACAGTAACAAAATACAGTCACATTATTTACTTTTTCTTTTCTTTTTCACTTTTTTCCTTCTCAGACATACTTGCTTCTTTTCGGACCTCATGCTGAAAATTACAAAATAATGAACAATTACCATAGCATTACAATAACAACTTTTAATGTTACAGCTGTACAGAAGCTAGCATTGTATCATTCAGCTTTACATTCCTGCGTGATTCTTGGCCAGTCCAGAAGAGTCCAGTAATATTATTAGCTATAATATATTGCTCTAACACAGATAAGTATATTGTGAATGATTATCATAATAATAAAAATTATTATGATAAGTGTTCTTTAAAATTTAGTGACACTCCGAGAGCCATAATAATTTATCATAATAATTATTATAAATTACAAGTAAATCATAAATTATTTAAAATTTACTATAATTATTCTAATAAATTATAACTAAATCCCCAGCTACCAGCTCTTAAGAGCATAATCAGGCACAGCTAGATAAGGGACTGAGCACTACATTCAATCCATTAATTCAGGGTAGAAGCCTGATACCAGTATGTCACAACAACTTTCTCTTGTTTCCTTCTCTGATTGCTCACTCTCTGTGACTCAAGTTGATTGAGTGTCATGAAATGGATGGATTCCTTTATACACTTAAAAGAGTCCTGCCAGTTTTCCTTTATAATACCTCAATTCCGGCCATAAATTTATCCAACTCATCTTCTTCATCATCACCATCATCTGCTACGTGCGGATAGGATGGTCCAGATTCATCTTTATCCTCATCATCAATAAACTTTGATTCATCATCTTCATTGTCACTATCCACAAAGACCCTGCAAATCATATAATGCATTTTAACATAAATGGAAGTCAGAGCACCTTCCTATAATAAATCCCAACCCTCCAAATAACAAGAAACCTTACGATCAGGCAATGGCAAGGCAATGAGAATGCCGAAAAACAATACGGTAGGTTTGATAAGCAAATCAACCACTTTGCACAGGTAACACACTTTTTTGCTTTTGTCTATGACATCACTGCACAATTACAATATGAAGATGCCTAATTTCACATTTTATGGAGGATGTGTATAAGCCACAATGAAATTTTCTGTCCCTTTCTGAACTTGGACATAGTTCTTAGGATTTCAATTCCAGGGGAATTCACCTACATTTCACAAAGTAAGTGAGTTGAAATAATAATTGTGATGGAGATTGAAAGACCATGAATTCACATTTGACATTTTTGTTGACATCACCATCTTGGGTTTTATGCTCCCTAATAATTTCTAATCTCTTTAAAAAAAACAATAGTCACTGCTCCAGTAACAAACACCAGCAAAGTTATTAGAGAGATGTTACAAGTCAATATTAAGTTCAGGTTAAAATTTTTAAACCCACAATCCTCACCAAAAATCCTTGAAACACCTATGCACACCCCTTTCCCTCTGCAATGTTGAGATGTGATTGTAAAGTTACATGGCTACAACAACATTGCAAAAGGGAGGGGGGGGGGGGGGGGACGAAAGGAAGCAAAATTTTCCAAAGTGTTTGAAGGTTTTTGTCTGAGATTGTAGGTTGATTTTCTATTTCCTTCATTTTCGAGCCCTAATTATACAGAAACAACCTAATAAAAAAATTTGTGATTTTCACATGTACGGTAGGTATTTCAAAATAAAGTTGAAATACCACAGCTCTAAGCCAATCAAATTACAGAAATTTCTCATGTAGTAGTATAATAACCTGAATATACTTTCAACCTGTAACATGCACAGATACATTATGATGACTTTAAGTTTCTTTCACTACTATGCAAAATAAATCTTTCAGCCACAGAATAATAGTCTGGAGTACTTGATCTGTCCAGTGATCATGCCTGACTTCAGATGACATATTTTCTTTGGACAAGTGCAAAACTTAGTAAGAATAAGAAGTCAGCGAGAAAAACATTCAATTTGCTGGCTGTAGACTAAACCAAAAATTTGAAAACCTGCACTCAGCTAGACATTATCCTCCACCTATATTTTATTTCTCCATCCATTCTGCTACTGATAAAAATATACATTAATTTGCTGGTAAGTCACCTACATCACTCTTTATCCCTTACTTTGCAGGGTTGTGCTTTAGCAACGCCAGATCGCCCTTGGTACCTAGTAACTTTCACTATTGGGCAACTAGGAAATCTTGAAGCCCTGTGCACATGTATCAGGATATTTTTAAACTGCAACTAGTTGTTTCTGGACACGGCTTTTGTCCACACGTTTTCAGTGAATCCAGCATGCCAATCCACCACTTTTTTAATCCGCACTCCATAGTGGAAATTTTTGAATACGCCATGAATCCGGAATCGTGTGGACGCTAAATCCAGATATCTTTTTATCGAGTGATATAACAAGATCAACCCCAATTCTTTATCATGAAAGGCAAATGCATGCTTTACAATGCATGCTCTGTTGCCAATATTCCCAGAGGAGTCCTGGGAACTAGAGTGCATGCGGATACGTGTCCTATACGTGTGGACAGGCAAATTCGAGTTGAAGATGGATACGTGCAGATGTGGAAATTTTTGAATCCATGAAGTAAAAGTTGTGGATTCAAAAATGTCTGGATATGTGTGGACGGGGTATTACTGTTCTCATAGAAATCCTATGATTGGCATCCTTCAATTTTTCTTAGAGCACAGCCTTAACTTGATACAGCATATGTAACAAATATCCAGCAGAAAACGTACTGTTCTCAAACCACTAAAACCAGTTATCATACTCACGGTTTCCTGGCTCCAGGCAACGGAAAAGACGTTACACCCTTCTGACCTGTGCTTGAGGACTGGGCTTTCTTCGTATTTCCCACTGGCTTCGAAACTGGAATTCCTCTACCCAAATTACTCGGCAAAGGTTGTTCCTTCTTAGCTGCCAATGCAAAGCCTCCAAAACCAAAGCCTCTTTGTTTTCCTGTTCCTCCTTTATGAAACATTGTGCTTATGTTCAAGTCGAATTGTTTATGGAACGATTAACATTTGATTCGTTTGCAATCTTCAGTGTTTTAAACTGTATGGAATTTGAAAATATCGTCGTTGATTACTCCATCATCTCGTCCGCAACCAAACGAAAAGCGTTCTTTCAAAAGATTTCGGTAAAAACTATCAGTAGCGTGGTTACAGCGCTTCAAAACAGTGAAAACAACGATGTTTCATCCGCCATTACTTGCGCAGCTCGCTATTGACTGCTAAAAAAATGCGCACGTTTTTCCGTAACAACCGCTGGGATTATGGGATCTACTACAAGCAACGCAATACATTTTGAAATTTGAAACCTTCACGTGCGTTTCGAACCCGCGCCTGCTACGCAGGATAGCGTTGACTACCAAGTATGCCTCTACAAACAATACAAACGCCTACACAAAAACATTGTGGGTGTCTCATGCGCTTCGGCTCCGGTCATTATGGTAAATGTAGTTTGCTGTATTGTCTGTTTTTTACTTAAACTTAGGCTAATAACGACTTCCTTCACCCTTCCCGTCAAATATAGCGCTGAATCAAGTGAATTAACCCCGCTTCCTCAAAAAAAAAAGATACCCGCGCAGCCTATTTTCGTATTCGCAATGACTTAGCAGTGAAAATCTGTATTTGCTATTTTTCTGATTCATGATCACGACAAAGTTTCTAATTACTACTCGGGCAAAGAGGCCCAACAACGATAATAGCGACAGCAATATGAAAAGGGCCACTATTAAAATGAAGACGCATTTAAACTTTGTCGCGAATATTCCAAGTCACTTAAAATGTACAAAAATGGCCGGGGAATTTCCATGGAGTTAAATTCATGAGGATCACTCCCAAAAGAAGAGAGAGAAAGGACAAATCGTAAAACATCCATCACCTAAAGGAATTTCATGCCGTAGTCGTGCAGTGATGACGAACAGAATTGATGTTTACGTGTGCAGAGTTGTTGTTCTGCTTAACAATCTTATTGCTTTTTTTAAATTTCCGTTGCCGTCAGCGTCGTAACATCTTAAACTCCCAAATATTTGCCCCAAATGATTCCCCCCGGAATCAAAAAATCACAAATTTCCGTTGCCGTCAGCGTCGTAACATCTTAAACTCCCCAATATTTTCCCCAAATGATTCCCCCCGGCACTGTTCTAGATCATGCTCAACGTCATGAATGACGTAGTTTAGTTACCAATTTATACACGTAGTTAATTTATAGAAACAGGAAATTTAACGAAAATTAAGTCTTCACTTCCGCATTTAGGTCGAAAACAACTATCCTGGATTTTTTTGAAGTTTCTCTTGGTCTAGTATCCTTGCTCAATTGCGGAGTACTCTGAAATCTTAGGCCCGTAGTTTTGTACCGTAAGGTGCATCTTATATAACTTACGCCGAGGTAGTTTTTTCAGGGGCACCCGAAGACAGTGGGGTGACAAATGCATTGAAAACACTTTTTATAAGGCCATCTAGAGTACTTTTAAATCTCTAGAAATGCATTCCAAGCAGCGCTATAAAATTTGTATCTGATCGGTTAACCTAGGGCAACTTAAGTCGGTTTCCGAAATTACAAAGGGCTTCAGGATTATTTTCCCGAAATTGTAGATGCCATTAAACGTATTAAGAACACGAGAATTTTTTCTGATTCCTCTCTCCATCGTATTTTTTAACCCCCAAAGTTTTAAGGTTTCTTTTTTTCTACGGAAAATAGCCTAACCTGGAAAGTGAAATGTGAAAAATTAAACCTAAGATAATCGATAGGGAAATAGTAGATAAGGTACGAAAATTGTACGTGAGTGGAATGATCATCTAGGCATTTGTAGCCGTCCTGAAGAAATAGAAAATTCGAGGCAACAAAAAAAAAAAAACAGTCGTTGGGTGCCCCTGATTTTTTGCACAGAAATTCGACCACGTTCTAATTAACGGTGATTTCGTAGAGACAAATCGTCATGAAATCTGGCGCCGATAGTTTATATGCGCGATTTATTTCAAGTATAGCACATAAATTGCAACAAACATCTTGGCAGCAACTAGCATATGCAAACCAGTGCGTAAGAAGCTAGCTTCTTACGCCCTAATGCAAACGGACCGATCTATAGCCCACCTTCAACATTTGCGCAAAGGGAACTTTCGCACCATAGTATTTTTGCGTGGGAACCAAAATCTTCTTCTCGTGGGTGTGAGAATTGACTTGTTCCCGTTTTTCCCTATACAATAGCGAAACAACAATAAATATCTAGTGTCGTGCAAAAAAACACGATCCTCAGTCCTAGATGCATTCTTCAACACGGTGCACAGTTCATGGACCAGGTCATGCATTTTCGGAACTGACTACAAGTAAAAAGAAAGGGGCTGTTGACAGGCAAAAATGGCCCTCAGAAGATTAACCTTCATATCCTTTCTGTTAAACTCAAAAAAATAGCGTCCTAATTTTTTTCCAAGCCTTTCTGAAAGACCAGTGCGGTTTATCGTCTGTTTGTTAAGTGGGCACTTTGTTTGACAATAAAAAGAAGTTGTTTTATTAATCGTTTTGTTCACTATAAAATTGCCACACTTGCAGGGATAAAGATGCATCGAGTTTTTTCCGGCTTGTTTTGTAAGTGGATCTAAAATTACTTGACTTTAAGCGTGTCTCATCAGTTCTTGTTTGTTCGCTCAGGCTCAAATTGTAGTATTTGCTTATTTTCCGCCTTGACTAAGGAAAGCGGAACTTTGAGTTAAAAAAATTCTGACTTCCTATACTCAAATGGTCTGAAAGGAATCGTAGCCATAAATCAGGTTTGAAACGTGCGAACAAGTCAAGGACTTCTCAAAACTGAGCACCATCTTCCCTTGTCGACATTTCAAGAACATCGGGTTCAGACGTAAAACTTTTCATGACCGAACCTAATACATTGAATAGAGTACAAGGGAAGTTCGGCAACTGAATTAGTTAGCAGCACCTATTTCAATTTGGAACGACTCAGTCGTTCTTCCCGTCCGGTTTCGGAGCGACTTTGAAACGGCTTTGATTTAGACGCCGAACTTTTTATGTCCTGAACTCTAATATTATAACGTATTTTGCAGGTAGACTGAGCTTAATGAGCGTCATTAGTTTTCTTCTTTTAAATTTTGTTCGGATGGAAGTAAGATCGGCGTCTGGAATATGAAAAGAGCCACACACACAAAAAAAATTCCTACTCCGCAATAGCTTAACTTTACTTGAAAGGTCACACAGAGTAACTTATTGTAAAAATCGTAAATACTGATTTAGAAAGACCTTTGGAGGTGTAAAAAAGTTTCATTCCGAATGGTTAGGCGCATGACCGAACACGGGTGAATTATTTATCCAGAGTGGATTGAATTGTAGTTGAGATAACATTTCGTGGTTTGTCGCGCTGAAGGAATTAACTCACAGAATCAAAATTTAAAACCAGAGCGTAGGAAAGAGGAAATTGCAAGGGATAATTACCACCGAAGAAAGTTTTGCCGGTCACACAAAGCAATTAGATTTTCGTTCTCTTTAATCTTGTTCTCGAAGTCTCTTCCATGTATGTATGTGCGTATGTATGTATGTAAATCTGTTTATTTAAACACGGGAAATCATCAGTTAAGCACGTTTAAAACTAATTACAACTGCTTTACATGGTTGCCGTGTGGGAATCCGATATATCAATTACCTTCTTGATATTTCGCTTAAAATGCTCAACGGATGCAGCATTTTTTAAGCTTTGGACAAGTTATTCCATAACATGGCCCCGCTGTAAGGGAAGCTTCGTTTCAGATAATTGGTGCTTGGTTTGGACAGGGTCAGCCTTGCCTCAGAGTTTCTTAAGTTGTAAGCAGAGTGACGCTGAGAGAACAGACTTCGTACATACTGCGGAGCAAGGTCATTCATGGTTTTATACATCATTAAGGCCACATGACCCGTCCAAGGGAGCACGCGCGAGAGAGATCTTACGCCGCTGATCACACGTCTCACATGATATAACCCTTTCCCTGCTAATATTAGCCAAAAAACAATCTAACAAAAAAATCAACTTTCATTTTGCGAAATCTTGACAAATAAATAATAATGCCGTGCAAAATTTCTGCCACAAAGGTTTCCTTTCAATGGTAACTGCAGAGGATTTCATCCACTTTGAGTTAGAGTGACATACTTGTATCATCGTAACCAAAGTCTAGAGCCCCGGAAAAGAGCTGACCCAAGTACAAACTAATCAACCGCTGCTCACTATCTTTTAGGATGTTTTTATTTTGCTTCGACAACCGACACGAGTAGAACAAACTTACATATAATAAAAAGACAAACAATATATACAACAGGATCTAGTGTAATAAGACTGCGGTCAACCCGAAACTCATCTATTCCTCTTCATGCGAAACCCAGTTTTATTTATACTAGACTTTAGGATGAATTGAAAATAACTCAGTTGAAACCACAACATCAAATTCTCAGAGATTTTTCGTATTTCGGGTGTTGACAGTCAATTAAAGTATTTTTGTGTACGTCAAGAATCGTTTCGTGAGAAACTACAAAAGGCGGCAGTTCACGGTTATGCTTTTTCCGCATTGGTGTCATCAGTGATTACAACTAATTTCAAAAGTAATGAATTAAATGAAAAACAGCTTTTGTAGTCATGGTAGATGAACCAGGAAATTATAAACGAAATATGAAATTTCGCCCGCGGCATGCAATCTGTCTTAAATGAATCAAATTTTGAAATAAACGTACAGTATCTCAAACAAGCCGGAGACTGGTTGCAAAGAATGATCTGCAAATTTAAAATAAACAAACATTGGAGTCTTTGTTTTTGTGTTTTTTTTTCTGGCCGGCGGTTTTTATGTGGGCATCAGGGCGTGTAAACTGACGATGAGTAGCCTAGACAACTTTTGAAACCGCCAAAGAACCGCTTCTGCTAACATGCAAATTTCCCTTCAAGCCGTGACACGTTCAATGATAAGGCCTCTTACAACCATTAAAACACAATTTAAAGGCCATGGTAACCATGACTTGGCAAATTTATTGTCTAATCTACTCGGTTGTATCGCCAGTTTGTAACATAAGGATCAGTAAGAATTATTGAGTCTCAGAGAAAACGCAATGTAAGGGTTTTTAGCAACGAAGCTGCGTCTTTGTGGCCCCGGAATCGTTCAAAAAGCACGCACTTCACACTTTGAGTGGGACTGATCTATACACTGGACACTTTGTACAAGAGCTTAAGTAGCTTAGCTACTTGTCGATTTGCGAACATTAGTTAAAAATGTAACCAAATATTTGTCCGTTTGCGAACCCAAGAGGTAACGCCCTCTGAACAAAATTATTTTTAAGCTTTAAGACCTGTACTGAAGAGTTTATGAGGCGGGCCAGGGAAACTTAAAACTTTAAACACATAAACGAAAATAATGTTAGGGTACTATCTTAATTGTTCAAATATAGAATGCAGTTAGCTTGATTAAAATTAAATGAAGAAAAGCGTTTAAAATCAACTCGAAAAAAAAACCAACAGTTTTTGATACTTTGGCTGTAATACAAAATTTATACTTTTGTGTTGTCATTCTTTTAAAAGGAGGTTTCTAGTAAGCAATTGGAGTTTTTAATTGTTGTTGATCTTTAACACTGCTTGAATTCAGGCCCCTTTTTTTCGTGATAATTCAAAAAATAATTGACTGATTATTCTTAACGCTTGGCTTCCTCGAGAACAATACATCTCTAAGGAAAAAACGAGGCTGATATAAATAACTCTGGGGTTGGCAAAGTATATTAGTAGAACTGTTTGTGTACAACCCATATCATTCTACTGCAGAACTTTGTATGAATAACACGGCTATACAGATTGCATTTTCGAGTTTGTTATTCGCTTAACTCTGGCTAAGAAGTGAAGAGGGAGAGCCAGATTATTCTAACATGGAAGTTATTAAGGCAGGTGGATTACATTGATTTTAAATATTAACGATCTATTTTGGCATAATTTCGTATGTTGCGTGAAATCGCTCGCATGAATTTCTTAGTCAAAGATAAGACGACTACATTTTTGAGTAACCGAAACGTTGGGTATTTGCTTCGATTTGACGCAAAGTTTAAAATTGAATATCCAATATTGACTGTTACGAAAAGGAGATTTACGTACATTTTTAGTTGCGCGAGTAGGTTACTTAATGTTGCAATGGACTGCCTTTATTCGACTTTAGTAAATTAGCCAGGCCAAAAGTGTGTACGTGTCAGCTATGCAAATGTAAATGGAGTTGATAATCATTCAATTTTTGGTCTAATTTGATCGCGCTGGTACGAGCTTTACTCTAAAGTCTAACTGACCATACTCCTCAGAAGTGAAAATCGTGCCAGTATGCTACCGTTTAAAGTAAGGAGAGGAGTTGAAGTCTTGAAAATGTCAAATTCCTAAACGTATTTTAAACCACGACACTTAACCAGTTACAACTATGACTTAAGTCCACGAAAGTGTCTCCGAAGCTCATATCAAAATTCAAAAAGTTGAAGTGGTATTGACTATAAATATAAACCAGCTTCATAAATTTAAATTTCGATTTCGTTTGTTTCTTTCGCAGACGTTAATGATCATTCAATCTCTAATCATGAGTGTAACCATGGCATACAAAGTCCTAGGAGCTTCCAAGAGGGACCACATTCTTAAATCATTGGACAGGGCTGAGCTAAACGAAGAGATATCTGAAGATAAACCGGATGTTAGGTCTGTAGCCATATTGTTGTTTGTAGGGTATGATCCACAGTGCCGCAAAATTGAAACTTTATGCAGGTTGAACTGTTTTGAACTAGTTTAGAGCAATGCGTGTTAATGATTATTACGGATCTTCGCGTCAGTGACACGCGATGAGTTGTTCTCTCTGGCCTCAGCTTATATTGCAAACATAATTTGGTTAATTCGCATAACAAATCTGTGTAGTTCGAAGCGCGAGGGGGTAAACGCGAAAATTAGCGAACCAAAAACAACTAAACAGACATTTGTTAGCCAGTGTACGTGAGCCAGCTATGAGGCGTTCTGAAAAGTGAGGCCGTGGTTTCGCAAACAATGACAAACTCAGTGAAGAATTTCAACAATGCGGAAAACTTTGAGCACCTGAAAGAGCCATGAGGGTTTCAGAGCACGCGAGCTCCGCGGATCAAAGGACGATCTGTATAACGCATGTTGTTTGTGGTAAGCCAACAAGCCAACTAGGACGCGAATGAGAGATAAGCTATACATGGCCTATTCTTCAAGTGAATTTTTGCTGCCTTTGGGTTATTTTTTTTCTAGAAGCCTCGAGGCGGAGGGCTTTCACTTGCCTGACTTGCATGCAAAGGCCAGTCATTTGTCTTATATCGCCTTGGTGTCGTGTGTTTTGAAGCATGCTACCCGGCATGAATGCTCTCGCATGCTGTCGTGACCGCACTGTTGTACCCAGTCTTACAATCAAACCCCGCCATACGGGCACCCGCTTAATTCTGACTCCTCATTTTTACGGATAGTTTGCCTTGTCCCTGAGAAAAGAAAGCCCTTACATTTTCCCTAAATTCAACCCACTTAATACAGACAACCTGTTAATACGGACACTTTCTATGGCCCCATCAGAGTCCGCATTTACGGCGTTTGACTGTTTTAGACTTTTGATAGACTGGTACTTCATACGGCTCCCGGGGGGCAAGGGGACTTTCTTCATTCACATCATGGGTGGGGTGGGTACAGTACGCTCACAAATGGACTGATAGCGTCTGCCAGTGGCGCCTTCGTATGCTGACGTCCGAGCTTACTGTTAACATGTTAAAATGTATTCTAAGAGGGCACGTCTGTTGTCCTCTCATCCACGACTCTTCATTTCTCTTCATTTCTTTTGCGGTTTAAGCCGTGTACCGTGTTTATTCAATGAAACACCGCCCTTGATTATACGCTCAACTACACGCCGTAGATGGAAACAAAGTTACCGATATATAAACGCCGCCCTCGATTAAACGCCGTATCTAATCAGAAGAATGCAGCGTTTATTCGAGAAGAAAAATCGGTACAGCTCCACTCCATGTAGATTAGAATAACGGAAATTCAACTTCCTTCCGGCGGGGAAAATATGAAGACAGATTTCATGCACCATAGGAAGTCGATAAGCGGTGCATGACATCTGCGTTTTGGCAAGGGACTACACAGTGACTACAGTCCCCGGGGGGGCACTGCCACATATGGGCTATATAGGTATGTGCCGCTGTGAAGGGTATGGTTTTCAAGCAGTTTACTCTAGGATAGGGTATATAAATCAGAGCGTTTGGGTCTAGAATAGGGTATCAGTTTTCAGCAAACTGATCAGTTGGGTGAAGATTTTATCTAGACTAGGGAAACAGCTATTCTAGGATAGGGGGGATTTGGGGAGTTTACTCTAGTATAGGGTAGCAAAATATAGCTGAACTAGCTCTAGTATAGGTTAAGGGTTCCAGGGTACCAGCGGCACATCCCCACCCAGAAATTTCTAAAGTACCCCCACCGGGCTACAGTCCTCGCCAAAAATCATTGAAACACCCGGGTGCTCTTCCCTTTCCCGCTGCAATATGGAGATGTCGATTGCAAAGTTACGTGGCCACAGCAACATAGCAAAAGGGAAAGGAGAGACGAAAGGGAGCGAAATTTTCCAAGTGTTTCAAGGTTTTTGTCTGAGATTGTAGGGTGAATGGTCTTTTTCGTTGCCAGAATTTCCAGCGAGTCGATGGTGGTGGTTTTTACTCGTTATGGTTACGCGAAATATGCATGTTAAGAATGTCCATTTTGAACACTTTTTACATGAAGATCCGGTAATTCGATACTCTGGGTTCAAGAGGATATTTTTTTGTTGCTGGGGTACTGATGGTTCGCGGCGGAGCCGCGTCAACGAGGCGCGAAGCGCCTAGTCTGCTACACGACACAAAAAACGGCTGTGTAGCAGACTACGAAGCGCCGAGAGAGGAAAATAACCTCTGGTCACAGGAGCTGCGAGTCTCATTTCCATGCAATTTTAGGATGATATATCTCACCAAACCGGTTTGGAGCTGATGTTTGTTTTCATTGACTCTGACAGTTGAGATTTGATCGTACGTGACTCTGCGTCTGCGATGCATGAAAGTAGAAAGGAAAGTTCCATTAAAAATTGTCACAAATTATTTTCCAAAAAACAGACTTCAAGTTTCAAGTATATAAAAAGGACAGAAGTCAGCTGAGACGTCTGAGAAGTACACACTCTGTATGTTTTTAGAAGTTAACAGGATAAAAAGAATTTCAAGTCCGCGACACTTGTATTACTGTACCAGGTCAAACTAAATATTGCCAGACAAAACGACTACGCCAAACAAAACATTATTCAACTGCATTTTTTTAGCAAAAAAAAAAAACCGCGCCTCGAACTATCAGGAATTAGAAAAAAAAGAAAAACCTTTTGCACCCAGGGTACTATCCGTGAGAATGCAGAACTGAGCCCAGCAAGACAAAGCTTAGCAGGAAATCATCGCATTCATTCAAAGTAGGTCCTTTGTTTGGCAGAAAAATTCAAACAAAGCTTCTTCCACGAGCAACGTTAATTCAGTTGTCGGATGTTCGCTTAAATTATTTCGAAGTTCAGCCAGAGATTGCTTATTGTTATGAACATCGCAATTGCAACCGGTTTTTAATCTCATACGGTGAATTTTTTCGATGCAGTCAACAGAGCCAATCAAGTTCACTGTAGCCTGCGTGGCAGGCGTTTGAAAGGGAAGGGAAAGGGAGTTTTAGGCGCGAGAGAAACGCTAGGGCTGGGGCGCGCGAGGAGGGAGGGAAGGAAAGTTTCCTCCCCTCCTTCCTCGCGCGCCCCTCGCGTTTCTCTCGCGCCTAAAACTCCCTTTCCCTTCCCTTTCAAACGCCTGCCACGCAGGCTAAGTTCACTGTTACAGCGTTTATACCACTACATGAGAAATTTCTGCAATTTGATTGGCTTAGAGCAGTGGTATTTCAGCTTAATTTGAAATACCTACATGTGAAAATCACAAACCTTTAGTGGGTAGTAGTATATACCACCCGGTGATATTTCAAAATTGTCTCAAATTTCACTCGCCTAACGGCTCGTGAAATTACGTATAACAATTTCGAAATATCACTCGTGGTATTTTTTTGCCAAATATCACTACAAATCTTGCTATTACCTATACTAATTCCCTGCGGACGTGGGAATAACCAATCGGCGACCCAGTTCAGATTCTGAACTGATTTCTCGCATGGAAATGAGGTTGCTTGCTTGTGTGACCGGAGGTCCGTCTCGGGAGCCTTATCAAACCGTAAGCGCGGTTTATTTCATATTAGGTATTTTGACAATGGACCTCTGGAGCCAGGGTAGTAATTTGAAGTCACTTTACCGCAAAATGATAGCCCAGTCACACAAAGGGACTTAGGGGTTTTAGTGAGATTCCTTTGTTTTTGCTCATGATACTGACGGTTGATCAACATTCCCGTGCAGCTGGAATAAAACACTTAGAATTACGGGCACGCGGGGCGAAAACAAGCGCTCAGTGTTTTATTGCAGTTTTTCTGATCTGTTGATGATTGTGCCAAGCTGAAAAACTTTGGATACTGGATTATTCGCAAAAAGATGATCACGGCTACATCATCATTTGAAAGATGTGGAAAATATAAGTGGATTAAATTTGCTTTTAATTAAGTTTGTTGTTATTACTTACTGGAGTGAAATGCACAAAAGACTACCGAAATCACTAGCCTGCGTGGCAGGCGCAAAAAGGGGAGGGGGAGGGGGAGGGAGAAAGGGAATCCCCCTCCCCTTTTTCCCTTCCTCCCTACCCCCTACCCCCTCTCCCCCACCCCTTTCAACGCCTGCTATGCAGGCTACGAAATCACAAAGAAACTGTCGGCAACATGTCGGCACGCCAAAAAAGGATCGTTTGCATTTGAAATTTACAGTCGTCTCCCGATAATTCGAACCTTCAAGGAAATCGAAAAAATTTCAAGTTATCGGGAGTTCGAGTTATCAGGAGCTCGAAGAAAATAGCCGGGACTAAGGAAAAAGCAGTTTTTACTGCACAGTGAACGCTTTAATCACATTTGTAGAAATGTTAAGTGAAAATTGAAAGATCTTCTAGACTATAAATCAGGATGCAACGTAACAAAGCATAGCCTAAATAGAGCATGCGTTTTACTGTTCAGCCTCCACTAGTAAACTATACTCCTACAACACGTCAATGGGAAATTCAAAATTCATTGTTTTGGACGCCAGCAGACTGATTTTTTCCCGACTTTTTAAGAGCTCTACTGAAACATGGTTCGAGTTATCGAGGGTCAAATTTTATAGAAATGATCTGAGGGGAAACAAAACTACTTCGAGTTAGCGGGAGGTTCGAGTTATCGAGGGTTCGAGTTACTGAGGGTAAAATTACAGTAAATGTATGACGGAAATCCAGGGGAAATCGATTTTGGTTCGAGTTAGCGAGGGTTCGAGTTATCGGGAGTCAGCTGTATATCGCTCACGAAACCATTACGAGTTCTCGTTACGTCATGTGACTTCCCTCGTTAGATAGCGCTATCCACCGGATAAATCCGATATCCGGCTGTGGATAAGTTTTAGGGAAAAATTTAAACTAATTACTTGATCCCCTAAATAGAGCCTTATCCACTAGATAGCATCCTCCTTCTGAACAACCAGGCCCTGTTTATCAAAACCTTGCCAGTTTGGTTCGCCGGGCTGGCTCTTCCAACGTCAGGTGGTAACCACCCTGGAAAAAACCTGTCCTTCGACCAGGAGCCCATCAAATTTGATGGGCTCCTGCTTCGACACATACCTGTCTCGGGGAAGGGGGAGGGGGTTGGGTGGGGGTGGGTGAGTGGCAGAGGGGGAAGCTCTTTACTTTGATAATATTCTACATGCAAATCGCTTAACTTTAATAAATCTCTGTGTGCTTTTTCCACCTCTTTAGGCACAAACTGACTCACGACGCTTCTAGGATTTCAGTGGATGATGCAGATACCTTCTATTATGAATCTCCGTGCACTAAGGAGGAAGTTAATTTCCCTGCTGTAAAATATAGAAGCTATGGCAATCGTAAATTCAAGCTCGAGTCTGAAATATTGTTTCCGGGGGTGGTATGTAAAGAATATAAATCCGTTAATATGTGGTATGAATCCGTTAATGACAAGATACCACCCAAAGTATGTAACCCCCAGCAATCACCACATATGTACTGCTTTACGGAAACAAAGACACGCTCGACGGGAATGGTGTCATTCAAAGTCTTCAGAGAAAATGAAAAAGCTGAATGGGTCGATCTTCACATAACGACCCAGGACATAATGCCGCACATGAAATACGGAGTAGGATGTGCCTGTATGTGGCAACATCATGTTCACCAAGCAGGTGACAGTAATGAGAATAGAGCCGGGGAACAGTAATTTCACAACCCGGAATCATCGAACATATAGCGTAGACAGCGATGCAATATTAATAAGTCAGCCGCCAGTTGCCGATCAGAACAATTGGGCTTTCAAGATTCCCGATCAAAGACTCCAGAGTAACGTTGTGAAGCATGCGCACGTTGAGCGTCAAATGATAGTTTATTGATTGCTAAAGGTCCGCGGGTATCACGGGCAACAAAAAACGTGCAACTTGTTTTGCAACATTGCTGTAGAACGAGTTGAATTGCGATGCTGCACGTTTTACCACCCACGAAAACAAACCCTGCAACCTTATTTGTTGCAAGACAGGCTCGAAGGTCGGTGGTAAAACGCACAACATCGCTATTCAGCTCGTTTTGCAGAAATATTGCAAAACAAGTTGCACGTTTTACGTTGCCCGTTTTGCCGTAGCTTAAGGGGCTGTCAGTTACGAATTTTACCAAATTTCTAACAGTAGAGAGAGGGCCAGTGGCGATGGGGTTAACCGTCAACCTTCTAAAAGGTTTTTTTTACCGTCAACGGTCAAAAATGCACGGCAATATTAACCGTCAAAACGTTTCAAGGTAATTCAAACCTCGCTATTTCAGCTGATCTTCACGGATTTCTGACTCCTGAAGAATATCGTAACAGGAAAAACCAGTTCCCACGTTCTCAAAAACACTCAGTCCTTGTAGACATTACAAGACCTTATACAACTTGCTTATATCTCTAAATATTTCGAAATTTGACTTGTAGTTAATATTAATTAATACAGAAGTTTACAATACTTGCTAAATTTCCGCTAAATAACTGTCAACCGTCAAAAGCTCTAAAATTTAATCATCAATTTTTAATGGTTGTAAAGTTTGATACAATGCTAGGGAAGTATATTTGTTGGAAAAAAGGCTGTGCTTTTGTCGTTTACAAGTGATGTCTTCCATAGCGCATAATGAAGCGTAATTGGCGCTTTTTAACAAAATGAACTAACAGCCATGACGTAAGCCTCTTTAAATCTTAGTTAGTTAAGAGACCCCATGCTTTCCCTCAGTAAAGAACTGCAACTAACTTTAAGTTAAAGGCTAAACTTCAGAATACCGGGCCACTTTATGGACATTTTTAAAAGAAGCCCCCTCTCCGAGTCGAGGCTTTACAGTAAACACCCGTATATAAGAACTAATGGAATAATTTTCAGCCATCAAAAGAGTCTCAATGGAGTTAACCGTCAGCCGTCAAACGGCCTAAAATTTAACCGTCAGCCGTCGAAAAAGATGATTTTTTTACCGTCACCCGTCAAAAATTGAGATAATTATTAATCGTCAAGGAGTTTCAAGGTTTTTCAAATCTCACTATTTCAGGACTGATCTTCAAGGACTTCTGGCTCTTGAAGAATCTCTATCAAAAACACTCTCTTTCTCTCGACATTACAAGACCTTACAACTTCCTTAAATCTGAAAATGTTGCGAAATTTCATAAGTGAAAGGCCAAGACAACCTCCAAAGCACAACAGTTAATGTTAATTCAATACAGAAATTAATATTAACTCTTGGAGTAAATTTCTACTAGTAACCAACCGTCAAAAGCTCTAAAATTTAACCCTTCAAAATTGGAAAAAAGTAAGCGTCAAAGCTACCACCCCATTGAGATCTTTGTCAAACGGCTTACTGTAAAATTTAACCATCAGCAATCAAAAAAGGTTAGTTTTCACTGTCAACCGTCAAAAAAGCAGATGGATATTAACCATCAACTGTCAAAAGCTCAGAAATTTGACTGTCAACCGTCAAAATTTGAAAAAATCAACCGTAAACCGTCAAAGTTACCACCCCACTGGGACCCTCTCATGAAAGCACTAGTGTACATAACAGTATTATATTGAGGACCATTCAGTAATCGGGGGGGGGGGGGGGGGGGAAGCTTGGCTAGAGAGCTAAGAAATTTTTAGCCTGTTCCAGGCGTTCAGAGAGTAGAGCACGAAAACTTGACGATAGGAAAAAAAAAAAGACTGGAGACTAAGGAGGAAAAAGGGGATCTCGCCCTAGTCTCCGCTCGTTTTTCCTCTCGTTTTCCCAGTTGTGTAGGAGCTGCTCGTAAGGCCTCTCCTGATTGGTCGCAGTAAACAATGACATGTCATTCTTTCAATTGTTTTAGTATTGTTTGGGGTCAGGGTTAAGCACCATAGGTGACTTGCTACGTGGCCCCGGTTTCCCCGCGTAGGATTTCCATTTAACTCACTCCCCAACGTCGCTTTATAATATCTGAACGCCTGGAACAGGCTAAGAAATTTTGAGAAATATTAAAACTACTTAACAATATGACGTTGATTTTTTAAATTGTTAATGTTGAATTAGTTATATTAGCAATAGCATTTATTTATTTTTTTAATTCAAAATTTATTTTGTAGTGCAAGTAATAAAACATTGTATCTAGCTATGTGTGGACGATGAAAAATACATTGTATTTTTGAAACAAATTTTTAGACCAATTCAAGGCTGATGATTTCTAAACTAAATCACCCCGTAAATAAGAACTTGATCAGCTCCAACCCCCAAAAATCGTACGGCTGGTTATTTAAAGGAAGTTTAGCCAGTGTTTAACAAAACCGCGTTCTGAGCCATTTTCAGTTTGCCGAACGCTTTAAGGTGGCTCGACTGGATTTTTTGGGGTTGATACCTCCCAAGTTTGAGCATTAACCACGTCGGCATGAGTAAAGATATGGAAAAAAGGTTACCACAACTCTATTATATAAAGATGAAAATTTCTTATGATCTGGATTTTATTGCAATCGGAGTCGCCATGGCAACGTAATGACGCCATTACGTTTTTCATTTATCGTTGTGTTTCTCTGTACCAGGAGTTTTTTTGAAGAAATCGCTTAAGGGAGTATGTACCTGCCATAACTGCCTCCATTATGGCAAAATTTGAAGAAATTCTATGAGAGCGTTTTCGAGATATTTCGAAATGCAGTTTTAAGAATTATCAAAGCAGTGAAATAGCATGCTAGCCTCTCAATTCGCTAATATTTTAAGAAAATGATAAGCTTTGGGAACGCGGCTTCATCTCATAGTGGTTTGATTCCATTGAAAACTGCATACAAAAAAAGAGGGGAATTGCTCTGGGCGATCGCGAGTAAGAAGAATTTTTTTAACTTGCATTCAGCTGCTTTTGATACAGTTTTTGGACGTAATTTGGTCCATGCCTAAAAATTTCCCATTTTTCCAAAAACCGCTCGATAATTTTTTTTCTAAATTCGACAATCCCGAGATCAATCGTCAAGAAATATTCCCTGCAAGTTTCAAGAACATTGAAAACAAGGAAGGCTTTTAAACAGGGCCTCAAATATAGCCAATTTTTCCCCCAGATTTTGTGTTTAAAAGTGAGCGTCCTCATTATTCACTGGCATTGTTTTCAAGTTTCATATGCACGTGCACAACCAGCAAAAGATATAAATTTGCATCAAAAAGAACTCTCGATTACTTTCCGAAGAAATATGCGGAATATGCAAATAATTGGCTTGTCGTCATAGATAGCAGTTAGAGCCGAAACGGTGAACATCACGGTTCATCGTGTAGGATGCAATACTTAATTATCTTACTCGGGTTATAACACCACAGAAACTCTCACAGAGAGTTGCTCTGATGTTATAATGTATCACTAAACTCTTTACCCGGTAATTAGCATATCCTGGAGATTTAACCGAGGGTCCTTTTTGATGCAAATTCTATCTTTTTGCTAAATGTGCACGTGTATATGAAACTTGAAAACAATGCCAGTGAATAATGAGGACGCTTACTTGAAAACACAAAATCTGGGGGGAAAATTGGCTATATCTGAGGCCCTATTTAAAAGCCTTCCCGGTTTCCAATGTTCTTGAAACTTGCAGGGAATATTTCTTGACGATTGATCTCGGGATTGTCGAATTTAGAAAAAAATTTATCGAGCAGTTTTTGGAAAAATGGGAAATTTTTAGGCACGGACCAAATTACGTCCAAAAACTGTATCAAAAGTAGCTGAATGCAAATTAATAAAATTCTTCTTACTCGCGATCGCCCGGAGCAATTCCCCTCTTTTTTTGTATGCAGTTTTCGATGGAATCAAACCACTATGAGATGAAGCCGCGTTCCCAAAACTTATCATTTTCTTAAAATATCAGCGAATTGTGTGGCTAGCATGCTATTTCACTGTTTTTATGATTCTTAAAACTGCATTTCGAAATATCTCGAAACGCTCTCATAGAATTTGTTCAAACTTTGCCATAATGGAGGCAATTATGGCAGGTATATACTCCCTTAAGCGATTTCTTCAAAAAACTCCTGGTACAGAGAAACACAAAGATAAATGAAAAACGTAATAGCGTCATTACGTTGCCATGGTGACTCCGATTACAATAAAACCCAGATCATAAGAAATTTTCATCTTTATATAATACAGCTGTGGTAACCTTTTTTCCATATCTTTACTCATGCCGACGTAGTTAATGCTCAAACTGGGGAGGTATCAACCCCAAAAAATCCAGTCGAGCCACCTTAACATAAGCACCATCCATCTTGAACAGTTCCATGAAAGCATATGGCTTAGACTAGAAAAGCATTTCTCTTTTTATAATGACCCACTGAGGAAGAGATCTGTAAGTCCAAAGATTTCCTAAACCGCGGTCTAAGCTAGACTTCGTTTAAATAACCGACCCATAGATTCTTATATACGGAACGCATATTTAACAATTATTCCTCGCGCCCGAATGGGCTCTGAGTCAATAGCCCATGAGGCCGAGGGCCGAATGAGCTATTGACTCAGAGGCCATGAGGGCGAGAGGAATAATTGTTTTAGTAAAAACCAACTAGTTGGTAAAAAATATAGAGACAAAGCAACCTTAGTTAAAGCTAGACTTTAAACCTTTTTTGCCGCCAAAAAGCCGCCGCTTTTAGCTACCAGTGGGCTATAACATATAGCCTGGTAGTAGCTCAACCAATCAGAACGCAGCATTGATAATAGACCACTAGTTGGATTTTACTAAAAGAATATATAGCCTGTAACAGGCTGAGAAATTTTATATAATTTTAAAACTACTTAACAATATAATGTTGAGTTTTTAATTGTTAAAGTTTACTTGTATTGGCAATAGTACTTAATAATTCCTTTATTTAAAATTTATTTTTTAGTGCAAGAAATAAAACATTGTATGCCAATTAAACCTCTAGTAATGTACAGACCATGAACAATGCATAGTATTCTGAAACAAATTTTAACAACATTTCCGGGCTGATGATTTCTCTTTTGATTGGTTGTTCCGCGTGGGAAATTTGCTTCTACCAATCAGAAGCACTACCTACATCTGGGTAGTGACGCGTCATCAGTATGGATTTCTGCGCTCGTTTCTCAGATGTCATTTCGCCGGGAAATCAGTAGGGCGTCGCGAAATGTTGGCTGTTTTGTCAGGCTAGTGCGGCAAAGTTATTTCCAGCCAGCAAAGCAGGACCCTCTGCTGAGGAGAGAACTGTATTGGTATACCGCCCCTTCCCCACCCCCCATAACACACCCTGTTTATATTACACAGTTGCTTCCAGTCCCCTATTGACGGTCATCGGGATCTCGTAGCAAAAATGAGTACACAATCACGATCCCTTCCTCCTTCTGAACAAGGTATTCGGGTTCAAATTTCCTTCCGTTTCCTTAAAGGACAGGAGATCTGTAGGCCATTCATCCTCTAGGTCATCTTCATCGAGTTCTTCTGTCACAAAAATATTGCTGCTGACCACAGACGGCGCCTGGCAGTCGTTTTCGTGGGTATTAACGACAGAGGGGGTGGCTGGTTTCTTTGAAAACATTTCAATGATCCTTTTGCTTTTTTCCAGCGCCATTAACGCAGTAGCATTATGATCAATCGTCTTCGTCGAGTCATTTTCGTTTGCATTGGTTATTGTTCTTAAACTTGTCGAGAGTCTTGGACGTTTTGAAGAAGCATCATCGTTGACAATCTTATTTCCTTTATCGCCCAAATTGTTAGCGCTGGTCGGTTCATCCTGACCAGATGTCTTACGCTTACGTTCAGATACGTGCCACGCGGTATTTGGATTCTCCTCAACGAGATCGTTGGTTCCGATTTCAGACGAGGAAATTGGGAAAACACCCGTTAACTGCTCATTGGAGTCTACTTCATCCATCGGGTTATTTAAAATAGACATTTCATTCTCGCTGAACACTTTGTCACTTTCCTCAGCTGCTGAGTTTAGTGCTTTGTTTTCCCCTCCTCTTACTTCCTCATTGGCAGGCGGAGATTCATTTTGAGAAAGAAGATTATTTTCAGTGTCGCTGCTGTTTTCAGCACTATCACCTTTATTGTTTTCAATCGATGTTGCCGTGTCAATACTTCTTATCATGTCTTCCAGGTTCAGCCGTTTTAGTACGAGTTTAGCCTGGCGCGAGTACTCCTCCTGAGGATCATCCGGGAACCTCGTATGCAAGGCGTTCATACTTCCTAATAAGGCGCTGTTCTGCATGGAGCATTCTACGCACGTCACAGCGACGATGGCATCCTGAACGGTGACGAATTCACGAAACATCAAGCGCGCATGCGCCTGTGCTAACCTTATGAGGCTTTCCAGTAATCTGATGGTGGTCCGTGCTGCATTGCGCAAGTCCGCTTGCCGCTGACAGTGGTAATAGCGGCTCAGAATTCTGCGGAAAAAGGAATACCAGTTTAATCTAAAGCTACGATAAAACGGGCGAGAAAAACGTACAATTTGTTTCGAAACATCGCTGCAAAACGAGTTTAAAACTAAAGCGATGTTAAGCGTTTTACCGTCCATGTTCAAAGCCCTTATGCAACAAATCAGGTTGCTGCAAGTTGCTTCAATACTGACTACTGATTGGATAACATTACGTGGGAGTCACGCCACACATGGGTATTACGTCATTTGCTGTAAAACAAGTTTCCCTTGGGCCGGTAAAACATGCACAGATTTTGTTGCAAGAAATAGAACTACTCTCTGCTTTCTGCAACAACTTTTCGCAACCTGCATCAACCTGAATTGTTGAAAAACAGGTTTGAACGTGGGTGGTAAAACGCGCTTTTCAACAAGTCTTGCAGCAATGTTGCAAAACAAGTTACAAGTCTTTTGTTGCCCGTTTTGTTTCATATCAAAAAACGGAGTTTGCGTCATTCTACCCTGGGTGCCAGAGACTTTTCTAGCGCGGTTTCCGGTTTCTGGCAAGTCTTTATAGTGACGGCCGAAGATGTGTCGGCCTTCGGCCAACACCGAAAATCCCCGCCGCACGCGAGAAAAACCTCTGTTACCTCGGGTAGCGTCATTCAAATCCGGAGTAAAATCTGCAAATGACTTAAAATTTCGGGATGACGTAGAAAACTGATTTTTCTCCGCTGTATAAAAGAGAGTCAGTGACAAGAATAGGAAACGGTCTCCGTCGAAAAGGTCCGTTTTCTTAAAAATTTTTGTTCAATATTAGAGGGCGTGTTTGTCGCCCGTTTTTCTGTATTTCGTCAAAAACCACTGAAACTTTAAACTTAAATGCACACATTACAAATATTAAACAGCTCTCCGAGTCCGCAAATTAATTGAAATTTCGAGAAACGGGCCCTTGGTTGGAGTTTAGACCGGGCTGCGACACCGCGACCTCCCGATCAGTTGGGCATGTTCTAAAAACGGGAACACCAGAACACCTCGGAACACCCCAAAAATCTGGCGGTAAGAATAAAGGAAAAACACCAATAGAAACCCTGACCCTGATCTGTGAAATGTTGAATGTTTGTTCTATTTGTTTTATTCATTTGACATATTTCTAGGTGTTCCGGGTTTTAGTACAGCTGACTTGTCACGCATGTCGCCTTGATAAGAGTGGCTGATTTACGGTCATCTCGCCACCAAGAAGTTGACTCGCCACCCACAAACAACTCTGAAATAACTGACATAATTTAATTACCATGGATTATTTACCTAGAATTTTTACTTTTTCGTCAAGATTATTCGTATTTGAAGTTCACTCTAATACAAATCTGTTGATCCTAATTGTCGATTTTCTTCAAATCCTTGCATCGAACTTCTCATGCTCTTAATATTCTCAATACTGAAAATAGGTTCGGTAAACGTGGCAGAAAAGTTTGACAACACCAGTCATGTCTTTAAAAATATGATAAAGTAATGGCTAAGAGAAAATTCATGTTCATGCAAATTCTTTTTGTCTGTTTTGTACACTAATGGGACTTTTTAAAACTAACGCTAAGTTCTATTCTTGGTGGCGAGATGGTTTGGTGGCGAGGCGACCGGATACCGATTCGCTTCAGTTCATACGCGATTTTCACCAAACACAAATGACGTTTCGCCAACGTCCTGTTCGCTAACGTGTTAAGTCGCCTCGCTCACTTGTTAGGTGAATTCCCTAACTGCTTTCGTCTGATCAGTGGCTGAAGGAACAACGTATATACATGTGTAACACACTGTTTCGTACCAAGGCTGAGAGAACGAGGTATATCTACATGCGCAGCGCTCGTTTCCTTTCTCAGTGAGCAGAACGACATAAGATGTTAGCGAAACATCATTTGATTTGGGTGAAACGACCGGTAACCGATAACTAACCTGTTGCTTTCAGGTGTGAGTTGAGGTTTAAGTGTCTTGATATAACAGAAATAAGCCTGCATTTTCTCCATGCTCCATAGCGGGTCTGTTGAAGAACCAGTTGTACGAAGACCTTTACCTTCCAGAATAAACGATGATACTATTCTATAAAAAAAGATAAAACAGACTTAATACAGTACAGAGTGTATTAGTGGTGGCTTACGAGAATCGACAAACAGGTGGTCTCTACTGAGAAGAGGCCCCAACACATCTAATTTTTGGACAATAATTTATTGCATGCAATTTTCTAAGTTACGTATAAGTGTGGTTCCATGTTGTCACTAAAAGTTCTTGTTAGACTCTGAACGGCATGGTACGTGATTTTCTCAATACTCAGTAGTGTTTGCAGGTGAACCAGCGTCATTTTGGCGGGAAAACGCGACAGCCGTCGTCATTTGTCGTCATTCTACTACGAGTTTTAGCGGAATGTCGTATAGTGGCGAAAACAAGTTATCAAATGTTGGAAGCTTCATCATTTCGTGAATGGGAGAGTAAACAAAGGTTGGTCCATAGTTTGCTGTCTCGCTGAGGCTCCTACGTAATTAGGGCACTTTAAGCAACAGTAAAACGGGCAACAAAAAAGTGGAACTTGTTCTGCGAAATTTCTGCAAAACGAGTTGAACAGCGATGTTGCGCGCGTTTTACCACCCATATTTGAAATCTTCCCTGCAACAAATAAAGTTGCAAGGTCTTTTTACGCAGGTGATAAAACGCGCACCTTCACTATTCAACTCGATTTGCGGCAAAGTCGCAAAACAAGTTGCACGTTTTTGTGTTGCTCGTTTTACAGTCTAAGTACAAGTCACATTCCACGGGTCAAGAGTACAGGTCATTGCTTCATTGATAAATCAGGGACTTTAAGATCCAACGACGCGGACGGTAACGAGAACGTCAAAAAAACAATAGGTTTGATTAGCAAAACAACAACTTTGCACGTGCACCACGCTTTTTTGTACATTTCTCTGCCCGTTTTAGCACAACTACGACGTGAACATGCCTAATTTCGCGTTTTACCGAGGACGTAAACAAGCAACGACGAAATTTTATTTCTCTTACTGTGCTTGGATATGGTGCCTAGGAATTCAACTCCAGGAGTGTTCGCCTACATTTGACAAAGTAAATGTGTAGGAATAATTGCGATAAAGACTGAAAGAACGCAAATTCACTTTTTCAGCGACGTTCTCGTCGCCGTGGCGTCGTCGAATCTTAAAGTCCCTATTACCAAACCACGCAGACTTCCCCTCGATCTAATAGAGCATTTCGGATTAGGGCTAAGAGACACTTTTAATGCTATTCATTTATCTGTACCATGGTGACCTGTACTCAGACTTGTGGAAAAGTGACCGGTATTTTAGACCCACCGACAGTCGCTGTCTTGTGTTCACTGCATGACGTCTTCCATAAAACGTGAATCTAGGAAGTTTCACGTCCTAGTCGTGCAACGACGACAAAGAAATGTACAAAAAAGCGTGCAGCACGTGTAAAGTTGTTGTTTTGCTAAATCCTGGTTTTCATGTGTTGGGAAAATCCCAGACGATCGGGGATTTTACTGTTTTCCGACCGTCCCAGATTTTGCCGACTAATGAAAACTCGAAATCGTAGGGAAGAATACCCTGGGAGGCGATTAATCGAGGGACGGCTATTATATTCGAGAAAATACGGTAAATAAACCTATAGCTTTTTTGCCGTTCTCGTTGCCGTCGCCGTCGTCGTTGGTTAAGCACCTTGCTATTACATATGTACCTGTCCCACTCCTCGTTTCTAGCGTCATGCAAAACCAACAGCAAATCAAATCTGCTAAGTAGTGGACTGGCGACTGCAATGTTAACACTAAGACACTCTGCCGGGTCATATGGTCCTTTAGGGTTTGTAGCTGCTAGGATTGTTGTCCTAGTGTTGAGCTTGCAAACCATTCCTGCCTTAGCCACACTAATGGTCTGCTGCTCCATAGCTTCATGAATACCTGAAAATGTACTGCATGTCATTTAGGCGTGATTCTCACTAGCTGCGGAAGCAAAAAGCACGCACAAAAAATAGAACGCCGATGCTTGCGCAAGATGGGGTCCATGCTCTATTCCATGAATTTCCATGGAGTTTTTCGATGACTTTTCGTTTAGTTATCACTAAGCCATAAGTTACAGGCAAAGCTAACTTGATGGAGGGCACACTGTTTTTGTTTAACGCGCCTGCGGGGCGAAGGGTGCAACCCCGCTTTACGGACAGACGCTTAATACGGACACCTTATTATTACAGACATTTTTCCTCTGTCCCTGGGGAAAGAATGCACTTAAATTTTCTCTAAATTCAACCCGCTTAATACGGACACTTTCTATGGGGATGTACCAGAGAAAGAACTGTACAAGAAAAAGAACACAGACGCATGGGCAAGGCAGGGTCCGTACTCTTTTGCGCTCTTCAGATTCCATGAATTTCCATGGCCTTTTTTCTTAAACTTTTCAAATTGTTCAGGACTTTAGGTTAAGCTGTTGCTAAAGTCATAAGTTGTAAACTCATAAGAGTTTACAGGCTATGGTAATTTGATAGGTGGGTACCCTGTTTGTTTAATGTGGTCGGGGGGGGGGGGGGGAGAGGAGTGAAGTAATGGGAGGAGACCTAAATAGAGGACAGGAGTGGATCTAGGGGGAGGATGCAGGAAGTGTACCCCCCCTCCCCGGAGATGACCTTCGGCTTTCTAATACAACTAGTATTCTGCAAAATATGCAGATATGTATAATATGTATAAGTTCTTTTTACGTCACTAGTCAGTTACGCCATTTCTTAGTGGTGCACCCTTTCCTAAGAAAAATCCTGGATCCACCCCTGGAAGAGGAGGATCTACGACTTAAGTGAAAGGGATGCTTAACTTAACATCATCCACAGAATGATCTCTTACATGTTCTGTCATGTTCTTGGATACTGTTGAACTCATCAATACAACACAGCCCACCATCTGCCAGTACAAGGGCCCCTGCTTCCAGCTGCCACTCGCCAGAGTCCCGCACAGCCGCCACAGTCAGCCCAGCACTTGTTGAACCAATCCCAGTAGTTAGGACTGAACGAGGTGTGATTTTTGCAGCATATTTTAAGAACTGAGATTTTCCTGTTCCTAGCAGCAATTTGAAGAATGAAACAGTTGTGAGCCTAGAGTATGAGTAATAGATAAGCGGCGCACATAGCGACAACTTAGTTTAACTTTTAACTCTGTTTGTAAGAAGGTAACCCCTTAGAATCACGTAAACTTGGTGTAGGCGCCACAATGAAAAAGCCACGTGTGGTCCACCACCCCACTAATTTTTACAGTTGTTAGTCTAAATTCTCATGTCTTACCTGACTACCTCTGGGTCCTTTAGGATGAGCTAATGCCTTAAATCAGACATTTCAAGTCAGACTGGAAAGGTGCCTTTCAAACTAAATGCAAAATGCTTTTTTTGCGATCAAAATATATCCTATTAATCTTCATAACACTCCATGATAACCTGAAAATTATTCTCCCCGACTATTACTAACTAAGCCCAGGTTTCCCTGACTTTTCTCTGTCTCTGAGAACATTGTCTTTCCAAATTTTTCTGACTGTAGAAGCCCAGTGAGACTCACCTGGGTCTCCCACCAGCAGTAAATGTGACTCTCCTCTGACTCGTGTCCCAGACGGATCAACTCGCTGCACTCCACCAATAAGAACCAAGGCTACCGCTAGTTTAACAGCATACAGTCCATACACTTGAGGGCAGAAACTGGAGAGGATGTGGTTCCTAGCCTGGAGGGGTGCATTTGTGTATTTTTG
This sequence comes from Porites cylindrica, assembly GCA_964035525.1. Classification (NCBI taxonomy): domain Eukaryota; kingdom Metazoa; phylum Cnidaria; class Anthozoa; order Scleractinia; family Poritidae; genus Porites; species Porites cylindrica. Next base: position 3,322,394 of record OZ037777.1, on the reverse strand, counting down.
CCAAAAATCAGCAAATTCATGCTTTAGCTCTTCAGTAACTACAACTCCAGCTCTCTGCTCATTATTAACAGATAGGTGATTTGCTTTGAGTACAACCTCAAGGTCACAGCGACTCTAAACAGTTTAAAACAAAGCTGCATTATTCTTCTATAATTCAAGACTTTAAGTTTGGAGAGATTAAAAGCAATAGGCCCTTTGTAGCTTCACATTGCACGACATCCTTAATGCAAAAAAATTATGGGATACAACCTAAAAAAATACCAGAGATAGAGAGAGCATTACAAAATAAGCCATACATACATAAAGCCAAATTTGAAGTAATTTTTACAAAGGACAAAGATTTTAATGGTGTTGAAATGTCTCCAAAATTTTAAAGGCGAGTCGGCAGGACGCGTCACTAAGGACAGTTGGCCAGAGAGTTCTGATTTCTGATTCTTGTGCTGAGCTTGCACAAGAATACTTACTACACAGGTAAAATTAGACACAGTTTTACTAGAACTGTTTATCGCAACACCTTGTGAGGCTGTAAAAGGCCAGCAGTACAAATACAATTTGAAGTGATTGACACAGAGGACTAAGATTTTGTTGGGGGGTATTGAAATGTCTGCAAAATTTTGAAGAGATGTCACTAAAGACAGTTTTCTGATCCTTGTGCTGAGCTTGCACAGGAATACTTACTTTGCAGGCAAGATAAGATACAGTTTTAAAATGAAAGTAAGAATGCATTTATGGGGATTGGGAAGAGGTAAAATGAAACCCATCAATGACAGGGTGAGTTGGCCTGCGCCACAGACAAAACTAAACTTTGGGTTAAGTCCGTCTGTGAAACAGCACCAAAATCTTTGTTCTAGGCCTCCACCTGCGTAACAGGATTTGGGTACGCGCCAAGATTGGACTGTTAAAAATGCCATTGTCGACTTGTCAATCAGGTTGAAGGGAAACTTGAAAAGCATTTCTGGTAATTCATTGCATTCACTGGAGACCCAGAACAAGGATATCGGTGCTGCCTCAGAGACATTACTAACTGGGGTTAGATTACATCTGTGCATGATGTAGGTTAGGGTGAGGAAAAATATTTTTTCTGGAATATCAAAATCCTTTTGTGTGACCAGTCAAATAAGATCTGACTGCATCTTTTGTTTCTAACAGTCTTGTTAGTAAATTTTAGCTCTGCTATGTTTATTGTTTGAACAAGTAGTTTTTATACAGCCCTGATTACTCTTACATCAACAAATACTGGTTTCCATCTTCTCATTACCACCCCACATATGGTTACATCATCCCCAGCCTTGCAAGAGTCCACTAAATCATCTTCAAGTACAACCCACATAGCACGTGGGATGGTGCCAACTGCAAGCTTCTGGACCTGCTCTTGTATTTTGATCTCTTGGTAATCTCGACAACTTTTTGGCTCTGATGCTTTGATTCACAGTGAAAAAAAGTTATAATCATGTTAACAATAAATAATACATGAGTGGTTCCACCTGTCTTGAAATGATTTATTATTCTTCGATGATGTCCAATCAGGGTGTAAAGAAAGTCATTTTTGACAGCTTAGTATTCAGCCAAGCTGAGGCTAGCATACATTAGCCCAAACGTCATTTCAACTTGCCCCAAAAACGTTTTGATGAGCAGAATTGATTTCACAGTTCTTCCGTAACTTGAATTCCTCAAAAAACTTCACTTGCCCTTCAGGCAAGTTAAGAACAGAATTCACTAGCCCGATAGCAAAATTCACGAGCCCCGGGCTATTGGACACTACTTTCTTTGCACGCTACCAATGCAAAGAGAATGCTTGTGTTGGGAGGCAGTAGACTCATCACACCCATTCACTCTTGAAGAGAGTTGAGAAAAACAGAGACAAGTGTGCACAGGATTCCTACATGACATGATTCATTTGCACAAAGTGGAGCAAAGTTTCTCGACTAAAGAAACAAGGCTTGAGCCCAGACCTACAGGTCTGCAGTTCAAAGTGTTAACTGCTCAGTCACCATGCAAGCCTCCACATGAAATATGGGGCGGGGAGGGGGGGGGGGAGGGGTTAAAGGAGAAGACATGCATCTCTTTTGAGAAATAATATTCTACAGTGGAACCTCAATAAAATGAACTTCTATAAATAATAAAGTCCTTGGAATAACAAACAATCTTCATTACCCTAGTGATAGTAAAATATATGAAAAAGAACCTTGATATAATGAAACCTCGTTATAGTGAACAAATTTTGCCAGTAACTTGGCCCTTTGTTATATCAAGGTTCCACTTTATTGTGTTTCGAGAACCTACCACCATCTGAAAGGCAGTTGAACTTGTTTGAGTTGCACTCTTTAGATGAGGGGCATTTGGTTGGTTTGGGAATGGAGTAAAACTGTTCAAAGTCAGCTTTAACTCCAAAGACCTGTTTGCAGCGGCAACAGATGTATTCTCTCTCATATTCTAGAAGCTTCACTGTTGATACTCTGATCACAGTTCCTAAACAATAGCCAAAAGACATATTACCAGTAATAGTCTATAGTTATCATAAATTATTTTCAATTATTATTACTTGGAATTTTATGAAAAGGATTTAGTGAAGACCTTAGGAAAAACTGCTTCTATGTTTCAGCACAGATGAATTACCCATACTCATACCCATATAATACTTCTGGTAGACTGCCCAGGGATTTCCTTGGAAATCTAATGGCTTGGCTATGTGCACTGCATCTGGGGAATCATCAAGACTGTGTCCCCGGGGGGACTGGACTGGACTGGGACTCCAAATTGGCACCCCGTTCTAAAAAAAATTTCCCGCAAAATTGATACCCCATTCTAGAAATGGGCCAATTTTCTATACCCTGTTCTAGAATTCGCCCTAAAACTGATACCCCGTTCTAAAAATGGGCCAATTGTTTATACTCCGTTCTAGAAAGTTTGTAAATTGAAATAGCCCTGTTTTTTAAGTAAGATATTTCTTTATTTGTTCTACTTATACATCAAATAAATGCTTCTTCATAATCAGCAACAATTTTAAGCAGAAGATAAAGGCTTGATCCAGAATTTTTTATACCCCGTTCTAGAAAATGCCTCTGAGATGGATACCCCGTTCTAAATCAGGAGCTTCAAAATCACGACCCCGTTGGGCGGCACATACCCGTATAGGTAATGTATGGGAGTACCCCCCCGGGACTGTGTCTTAGCAGTGCCCAGTGGCTCCTGGCAACTAATTACTACTCCTGGGTGTCTAGAGGATCTTACCTTTTTTATAGACACCAGATGCTGCGCACCCTGAATTTCACAGGTTCAGAGCACTGGGCTCCTACCAATATTATTTTCTTGGAGCACAACTGTGATTATGGTTGACTTTTACATTATCACATGAAAAGCATGTTCCTCTATATTTTCTAACCCTAAAAAAATGTCATCTGCAGGGTTGTCAAAAGTAGTCGGCTGCCGGTGAAAATCACTGCCTACTTGGTTAATATCGGTCAGCCACTCTGCTTAGCATTTCTTTACAGTTGGTGTTTTTCAAATAACATCGCTGGACTGGCCGCTTACTTTGACAACTCAGCCGTCTACTTCAAAACTTTCTGACAACCCTGCATCTGTCCAAGGGGTATTATCCAATCTAAGGTTTTGATATAAATTATTGTTGATAAGTAATTGTTAGGAATGAAAGTTTTGTCATAACCGTGTGAGGTTTAACTTAACGTCTTCCCCTATCCCTACCTCTCTAGTTTTGGTAACCCCCACCTCCTCCCCCCTCACCGTTGCCGCTGGGGACTTGACTCTGTCTAGACTTTTTGTTACCTGATAACCGTGTCACTCACCTGAAACAGCAAGAAAACGGCCAATATCGGAAGATTTTGGAATAGTGTCCCTGCGCAGCTCTGGACAAATGGGTAGATTGGATAACCTCACATGCAAGTTTGACTTGAACGACATTGAAACTTGTGTTGCATTTTCTTGCATTATTGTCACGGCTGCCTGAGCTAAGGCTGCATCAAATAATGGCAGCATCTTGTTCGGTTCTGCTAGTATCTTCTGGCTGACCTCTATGTTGGAATCAAAGAGTTCTAGTGCATTAACAACGACACAGTATTGGTCTGACGGGTCGTCAGCGTGAAGAACCCTCGAGATATCATTCCGATGGTGTTCTTCAAGAAAGGCTTGAAAAACTGCAAGATGGTGGTCCTCCTCTTGGCAGTTAGTTTGAGACATCTTTAGATTGCTCTTATGACAAAGATTATCGCGATCAGGGACTAATTTTGCGCCTTCCTTTGGAAATTTCTGCTGTCAATATTACAAGTTCCCCGCCATGATCGAAAAGTGCGCCTTCAGTTGTGGTATCCAGTCTCCTTTGTTTATAAGCAGGTAACGCCTGGCAGAAAATACCTTCCCGCCATTTCCGCCATCTTTGAAAGAAGGAACGTATCGGCGAGAAAAGAGCTCTGAATGTCGTGCTTGTCTGTCTTTCCGCCTCCACCTTCAGATGGAGAAATAACGTTGTGTGAATTTAATGCAAGGCTAATTTCTGAGAGTTCTGAAACTGCAGATGTGTCAAAATATGTTCCAGCAACTCAGGTGATGAGTGGTCAGACTTTTATAGTATCTGTATGTTACATTCCTTTAATTTGCCCGTTGTGCTTCCTGTACATTTCATTGTGTTTCTTTTTAAAATTTCAATCTATAACAGGGCCTTAATTACCCCTCAATCAATATAAACACAACAAGTGCTAAAAATGGTGGGAAAAGCCTTTCGAAATCAACTGATCAAGAATGGTGCCCATTTGTACAAAAGGACGAAAGTGTTTATAAAAAGCTGATCAACACGTGGTGAGTGATGCAAGATAATTTATGTACAGACTCAACCAATTTCCACAGGAGCTGGTCAATTAGCCTGGCAATTCCTCAGAGATTGCGATGGGAAACAGTGTCATCACTGGTCATTGTTAGATGTGATGTGACCTCGATTGAAACTAACTAATTTTCTGAATACTGGCCAGGGGTAAGATTTTGGTAAAACTGCCCACCGTAGGGGGTGGGGGGTGGAGGACTGCTGCTGTGATGGGTATGGAATGGAAAAAATAACTTAATTGCATCAGCTTATTTATCATAATCAGCTAGTTTACGTAGGTAAAAAATTTGAACCTGAAATCAATGTTGACCTACAACAGAAACATAGTGTATTCCATTGACATAGCCGTAATAGAGAGAACCTAAATATCAAGAGACTTTATTTGTGTTAATCATGCATGTTCTTAATTCCTATGACTTATAGGCACTCTAAAGGTTTCTCAGAAATGCTTCTTGAGGTCAAGAAAAGCAAAGATGAAGGTGAGCTAAGAACCAGCAAATTACCTGGCTTTTTCAGCCATTATTTCCCTGGGTGGTGAGACCTGTTTATCTGGCAGCTCCCATCTGGTGAGGACTCTGAGATATGATTGCCACCTGTGATGATTAGTTGGTTTATCATTTTCCTTGCTTAAATGGGCACCTGCTGTTTCTGCAGGCTCTTACTGTAGCCAGCTGCGACTCAGGGCTGTCACTTAGATTTCACGTTGCCGAGTATATGCAATTAGTAGGTGGGAACTGAACAGCTAGGGATTCTTTTGGTCTGTTTCTCCTTTGTTTCCTATGTGTATGAAGGTAGGGAGGGCTTGTGGCAGTGATGCACATGGTAGCTAGGGAAAATCCCCTCCCTGCCAGCAAATCCATGCAACACATGGCTATGAGCATGCATTTCAAGTATCTATCATACTGACTGGATCATTCCAAGAAAGATGCTGGTTATGGTTGAGTGGGATCTGTAGATAGGGTGGTAAAAACATCTGAAATTGAAACAAGTCCCTTAACCCTTTAAGTCCCAATAGTGACTAACGTCAATTTTCTCCTAATGATATCCATACCATGTCAAAAGATTAGGTTATGAGAATTAATAAAATGATCACCTAAGAGAAAATACTTTGATCTTATATCAAATTCTCTCGATCAACTCATTCTTTAAGGAAATGTATAGAGATCAGTTTGGAGAATTTGTATGTGGATATTGAGGCTTAAAGGGTTAATACTGCTATTTTATTCCAATGCTTTCTCAAAGTTCCATCATGGTTGTGGCATTTAAGTGGAGGCACAGATGCTGTTCTTACATGGTTTTCTTCACTTTATGGAAGATTATTTCCCCATTTAAATGTAAGTGGTGTGTTCTCCTTTCAATTTTCAGTTGTTTTTATCTATTATCATGCCAGAAGTTTTGTTTATGTTCTTTAGTTCGGTTTTCGATTCTGTTCAGAATTAATGAAATATTTACTTAACTGCAATATTATTTCATTAATTTTATCTCTCTTTGTTTTCAGATGTCAAGAGAAGAAATGATTAGTGCCTTCTCTCTGGTGTCATCTTGGTAATTATGACAAAAAAAATTAGTTTCTTGGTTTTGCAGAATGTGCAACTGCCACCATGCACTGAATGGTGAAGAGTATTAAAAAGATCAATGCCTTAAACTTTGTCAGCTCTAAGGCAAAGTATTGAAGGAGTAATAAAGCTACACCAAGAAAACCCACAAACAGGCAAAAGTAAAAAAAGGGGCATACCAGTACCTTAATGTCCACATGGTTTATATATTAAATTACATCATAATTACGTTTTTAACAGCAAGTCTAAAATACAGGTCACATTTCTTAGGTCAGCTGACGAAGAAACAGTAATAAAAGTGTCTTTTGGCCTTAATCATGTACTCTAACGTGTAAAATGTTACCCGTTCTTAACACCCACCTTATTTTTAATAATCCAAATGTCCCTATGTTGTGTGTATCGATTACTTTGTAGGGAAAATTCACCCATAAGGGCTTTCGCTTGGCATCCTCATGTGGCCAAATTTGTCATAGCTTGGCAGGTAATTATTATTAGGGCCTTGTGTAGTTCATAATTATCGTAACTATAACAAAATTCTCAAATTTGATTGGCTATCAACTGTCCTGATGTCAGCACTACTAGGACAGTGTAACAGGACAGTACGTACCATTGCATGTGTGCGTAAAAACGGCTTATCTTCACTGCTAGCAAAATAACTCTCACAATTTGTTGGGTTTTAATTAGAAAAAAGCCTGAAATGTAACAAATTTTGTCATAGTTGTCATTGATAAGAAAACTTTGTGTTGTCCAATTTGTTCTGTAATCGTACTAGTGATTAAACAAATTGAACTCCCGCTACGTTGTCGTCCTATTTTGCTAATCACTTGTATGATTACAGACCAAATTGGACTCCACTCAGTCCTTTTACCATTATTAATCAGAGATGTTATGTAATAATGGTTTTAGAGGGATAAGTGTTGATCAAAAGGTTTTTTTTTTGGTGTTGATCAAATTTTGATCAAGTGAACTGGAACTTGTTTTCAAGCCCTGATAATGTCTTTATCATTAATAGAAAGTAGATTAAGTAGACAATTTTAAATTGTTCCCTTTACGATTAAATCAGCCTTGTTTATATAGTGGTGTTGCACTGTCAGTATTCAAAGAGTACTGGTAGTTGCAATTGGATAATAGTTGTAACATAATTTTTTTTTCAGGATGATTCAGTCCAGGTGCACACGTTATCCAGGTATGGAGTAAAAATTAATACTAATAAAAATATTATGATGTTTTCTTGTTATTAGCATACCTAGTAATTTACAACCATTACCAGCCTAACTATGTGAGATGTACTTTGACTAGATTATTTTGTTGAAATAATCCATTTAAAAATTCTTTTGCCCAAAATTTAATTTGGTTAAAGGAGCAAGGTGCAAAGAAAGTGTGTTTTTTAAAGTAGCCCCCCCCCCCACCACCCAAAAAAAAATTTTGTTGAGCATTATTGAATACTGACTTATGTCTGTAATTGGAATTCCCCAAAAACTTCACTTGCCTGTCGGGGAAGTTAAGAGCAGAGTTCAATAGGCCAACAGCAAAATCCCCTGGCCTTGTGCTATCAGACTAGACTTTCTTTGTACTCTGAAGAGGTTCATAGAAATATGTACCACTTCTTATGCGCAGTCAGACTTGAGGCAGAGCTTGAAACTTGAAATTCCACCATTTCTGACAAGTAGCTATGTAATGTGATATCCTTGATTACCTCAACAGTGATTTAATTCCTTTACTGAAGCATAAACAACAAAAAGCAGTCAGTTGCATTGCATGGAGGTAAGCATTGAATGTTCATTCCCACTTCTTAAAACTGGGATTGTAAAAGTTTGCCTTTGACTATTAGATTCTTTTAGTCATTGGATTCAAGCTTTTGCAGTTCTTATCGCCATCCAGTTAGCTTAATTGGATAAGTGCCAGTCTCCCTAGTGAGAGATCGTGGGTTCAAACCCTGGCTAGACCAACACTCAGGGTCTTAAAGTAATTGCGGAGAATGTGCTACCTTTGTTGTGACATCATTCTAGTTTTCTTGGATAAGGACGAAAAATCATAGTCCCGATCTCAGCTCCTTTCACTGGTCTGATTCTTGAGGGACGTAAAAGAACCCACACTGCTTTTCTTAAAGAGTAGGGGGCATATACCCGGTGGTGTATTACAACCACTCATGGGCTGGGTGGGTAATGGGGGGGTCGATATCAATATTATTATTGCAACAGAAGTCCTGTTTCATCCCCTGTCACTGTGTTGAGTACTGTGGCGAATTACAATAAAGAAATTATCTATTACAAAGACCCTACATTATAAAATCATTAACTTACAGTATGCAGTCAAACCTCTTGTAAGCAACGACCCAAATGCAAAGACTTTTTGGTTGCATACACACTGTACGAGAGGTGGTTACTGATGAGAATCAAACCACAGGAGCCTCTTTCAAGAAAAGGTCCTGAGACATCTACGGTTTTGGACAGTTGATGGCTTATGGGAGCTGGTCACTTACGAGAGATTGTCTTTTAAATTTGTATTTTATTGATGTTTATCACAAATTTTTACAAGGAATTTGAACACGTTAACTCTATTTCATCAACTATGCATGTTAGCAATACTCAAGAGGGTCAAGAAAGGAACAGAAAAAAAATTATTTCACAATTCACAGACACTACTCACTCTAGACAGTTTTAGCAAATGTAATATTATTAAGGTGTCAACGAAAACAGAAATTATAAAATGTGACGTGTCAGAAGAATGGTTAAATGGCTATTTCTTAGATTTCAAGAAGCAGAATACACTTGTGTGATCTGGCTGTAGCCTGAGAAAACAGTTGACATTTGGCAATGCTACCACTGGCTTCCCGCCAAATGACATCTGAGAAACGAGCTCAGAAATTCCACACTGTAACGCATCACTACCCAGATCTGGGTTGTGCTTAATTCTGATTGGTTGTGCCACGTGGGAAATTTGATTCAACCAATCAGAAGAACTACCCAGATCTGGGTAGTGACACATCATCATGGAATTTCTGTGTGTGTTTGTCAGACTTCATTTGATGGGGAAACCAGTAGTACTTAGCATCACCAAATGTCCGCTGTTTTCTCAGGCTAATCTGGCTGTTGGGTTTATTATTTTGTACATATTTCTTCCACTTAGCATCGTGAAAGGGGAAGAAGGAAAGGAGAAGAGGTTGACAACATGGAGGTTCAACTGTAGTGCATTAATTATTTTAATAATTATTAATAAATAATATATTAAAATTAAATGAAAGTTAAAAAATTATTCTCTTGTAATTGCAGACCATTATCAGGTTCAGTGTTAGTGGTTGGATGTGATAATGGTCTTTTTGTGTGGACTGTCGACCCTTCATCACCAGTTGTCAGGTTAGTTACTAACCTGTTCATGAGCTTGTCTGATGTTTATTTTAATAATTATACAGTAAGGGCCAGTTGATTGAACAGAGTTTAGCCAGTGTTTATTAAAGAAAACTGTATTCTAAGACATTCTCGGTTTGCTGAGTGTTTTGTAAACACCATTTGTCATGAACAGTTTCATGAAAGCATACAGTGTAGACTAGAAAAGCATTTTCCTTCTTATAATAACTCACTAAGGAAGAGATCTGGAAGTCCATGGGTAGATGTCTGATAGTCTGGTGAGGCCATGTGCTGAAGATGAGTATGGGAAACAAACTAGTATTGTCTCAGGTGTAACCCACTGAGCTTATAAATTGCATCTAGCTGAGTGAATGAAAATATTGACCAATCAGTCATAAATTTTAATTTCTTTTATTCTGTCTTTGATTTGTTTTCTTTCCACAGACTGGGCAGTAGTTCTGTTCGTCATCTAACCTGTCCAGGCCACACACCAGTAACAACTGTTTCTTGGAGTCCTAGTGGACAATTGCTAGTGTCTGGGTCTCCAGCAGACAGTAACTTAATGGTAGGTGCCTTAGAATATGATCAAGAGGATGACAAAATGTACATATTGCCTGCAGTATAATTAGTTTTTTTGAAAAAAAGCAACTTGATCTGATGGTAGGTTGTCCTTTGCAATCATTATTTTGTGTAGCACAATTTTTAGATGTCCTGTGCGAATTTTGTGGCAGCTGCTGGATGGTTGCAAAGTTAAAAAACTGTTAACTCATCCGACCTTATGGCAAGACAAGGGAGAGAGAAAAAAATCTGAAGAAATGAAAAATTGAAGAGTAAGTTTTTCTAATATTTTGGTTTGCAACACAACCTTCAACTGAGGCTAAAAAATGAAAATGAATACAAATATGTACAAGGTAAACATTTACATAATTATGTGAGAGTTGTATGCAAACCAAACTCAGGCAAATACACTTTACCATTCTTTATTTTTTTTTCTCTCTAACTCTTCTTTCCATAAGGATCATTTCACAGTTTTTTAACTTGGCATTCAAGATTTTACTGATCCAGGTCTACCTAAGATCTGGCTACAGTCCTCACTGCTTTGTTGCCGTCGTTTTGCCTTTATTGGTGCTTGATGGTTTCCCTGTGTTAGATTTAGATGATCTTGTTGCAGGGTGTTCCTGTGTAAACATATTAAAATTACTTCTGCAATTATATTGGTTGGGTTTTGGAAATCACGAAGGTTGTTATGTGTTCCCCCCTCATTGTATTGCATCCATGACAAACGTTTATTACTTGATATTTACATAACAGTACTTGTTATTTGTTTCTGATGTACAGGTATGGGACATCTCCTTGGAGTCTGCTACACCTTTATACAGAGCAGGGGGTGGAGTCACATTAACTACGTGGTCACCGGATGAGAGGAATCTGTTTGCTGCAACACCTACCAGCTTGTTCAGGTGGGACAATTTTCATATTGTGAAATTTAACTATATATATAATAATGAAGTTGTGGACTCTTATTAAAAGCCTTCAAACAAAGGTCAAAGAGAGAGCCAAAAAGAGTGTCTGGCAAGGTTTCCAATATAAATCAAAGATTTGGGAACTCGTGTCTGGCAAACTCTCCAAGTATTTATATATTCACAGTTAAACACACCTCATAACCTCATCTGCGCTTAATGAGTGTCTTTTGGTCCATAACTTTCAAAACAATTGTTCCACAGAATGTCACTGCATAACGCAAAAGAGTATCAAAGTATAACTGCACAATAAATGTCACAAAATCTACCTGAGCGGTCCCTTCAGGATTTTCTGTCTTTATGTCATCCTAACCATTTCGTACTTGCAGGCACAAACAATAGAAACATCGTCATTACCTACTGATTCCTCACGGCCCCTGTTCAAGCAAATCGAGATTTTTCTATATTGACTGTATGACTGTATATACTTTCCTTAATATACGCGCAAGTTACTAAAGTGCCTCCTGGGGATTTCGCCTTCTGGGCGAAATCCCTGGGGCAATGATATTGATAACACTTATATAGCACTGATATCGATATTTGCTATTTACATCAGCGCTTAATACTGATATATAGATGATCCAAGCTTAAAAAAAGTTTTATAATTAATTAACAGGGTTTGGGAGACTCAGACATGGACCTGTGATAAATGGTCAAACTTGGCTGGGACGTGCCAGGTATTAAACTGTTATTGATTTCTGAGCAAGAAAGGTCAGGTGATTATAGGTTAAAATAACTAGGTTGACTTAAATCATCAAATATGCCAGCTGTGAGTACTATAACCTGTCTCATAGGAGCCGGATAACCCTTTAAGCCCCAATATACACATTCAAATTCTCCAAACTGGTCTCTGTTCATCTCCATAAAGAATAAGTTGAGAGAATTTGATAAAAGATCAAAGCATTTTCCCTCAGGTGATTATTGTATTTATTCTGACAACCTATTCTCTTGATCATGTATTGAGATTGTCAGGAGCAAATTGATGTTTGTCACTCTAGGATCTTAAAGGGATAAAGGGAAAACACCTCTTGCTGTACCATGGCACAAGCAGCTTTGATGTCCTAAGGACGGTAATAAAAATCAAAAATCATAAAACTGGTCTTTGAGGCCTTATCTCTTTCATAATACAGTAAAAAAACAAAGGCTCGCTAGGTAACTTCACCTTTAGTCATGGAACCTGAAAAAGATTTGGGATTTTAAGGGAGGGTGGAAAGCAGGTGGATTTGGAAAATTGTGCATACCTCTGAAAAATCTCGGCTGTGGTTACTATAAACTGCCTTATGAGGGAAAGAGGGAAAAGTGTGATACAGTACCCTGCTGAAGCAGTTGTTGTGTCCTTACCCCTCATGATGGTACACTTTACTGCAGGCAGCATGTTGGAGTCCTGATGGAAAGGTTCTTGTGTTTTCTGTGGCTAATGATGCAGCTCTTTATTCTCTTCAGTTTCAAGATGTTGGTAGGTTCATACTTTTATAAACATATTTTGACTTGATGTACCCACAGATCTTTGTATAGTGTTGTCATGTGAGAGAGAAGTACTCAGCCCTGCTTCAAAAACCCCTCTGAAGTTACATTGTGGGTTATTCGACTAAGCAGGGTTACTGGCTTGGGGTCGAGGTGGCGTAATATTGGCCAAGTTCTTTTTTTCGCTTATTCATGGACCTCAAGACAAAGTCGAGGTCAATTAAAATGCTGAAAAGGAACAAGGCCAATATCCAGCCCTTTTGAATGAACAAGCTTGGTCAATGAAGCATTATTATTTCAAAAGGAGAACTTTTTCTTGAGGGACCAACTCAGGAAAGATAGGTCCATCTAGCCTGCTTGGGTAGCTCGCTGGGGGAGCAAATCTGAAAACATTATTTGCTTCGATCTTCTTGTTTGCTCACAGGTTCAGCCATATGTCAGAAGAAAGTATTGAAGAGATGCCTAAAATAAAGCCCCAAGAGTAATCTGATATACTGTTAGAGTCTCTTTCAATTTGCCTTGTAAATGTGGGAAGTGGGAATTTCATAGTGCATCAGGAGTAGTAGTTATTGCACATACCCAAGGCTTCTGCAACCAACACCTGGGCTTGAATTTAGGCACCAGTAAATTGTAAAATATCCAAAATATGTTTATTGACTCACATCTGACAAGCTGGGAAGTTGCAACGTAGTGAAAATGTAACAATTTAATCTGGCTGACTGAAAAGCATTTTGAAATAATGTTATGATTTCAGGTGACAAGGAAAACACTTCTTCAATGGCAAAGGGTGCAAGATTAGCTGTGAGATGCACTGATTTGACACCTCACACCTGGGAAATATATGATGATTCGGTGACAACTGGAGGGTTTGTTCGCTCCATGGCTTGGGATCCTTTAGGCGAAAGACTGGCAGTTATTTTTAAAGGTAAACATGCTATGTGGAAGTGTGTAAAGTCATACAGGGTTTTGAAATCTCGAAAACAGTACTTTCAAGTCTTAAAAAAGTCTGGAATAAGATTAGTCTGGAAAATGGTAAAACGTCAGGAGGTTTCAAAACTACAAGTGCTTCACTGATTAAAAGTGATTTTTTCCCCCGGCCAGTAGTCAAATCTTTCACAACTAAATTTAAAATATGCTATCTAATCACAGAATGAGGAGTTTCCTAACTCCTCTAGGTCTGCACTGCACTGTGGTTACTGCATTTACTACTATGTGCATCATGCCAGAAAAGCATGGTTCTTGCTAACCATCAAAGATGAGGGGAAAGAGGGAATTCAGGTGCACTAAAGTGGGAGGGGTGTGCAAGAAGGGGGAAAAATCGGTCCCATTTCCCTTCCCCTTTTAATGCCGGCCACAAAGGCGAGGTTCCTGTGGTTCCTGCCTTCTAGGTCTTTAACATCTGGAAAGTTGAACTCAAGTCAAGTGAAACCCAAGGACCCTTCCGCTCTCTGCATGTAGTCCTACCCCTGGCTAAAGTATCGCAGTTTCCAATAAACTTAGCTGCACTTTGTAAAACTTTTTTTTGATACTACATGATTTCCACAGGTGAAGACAAACCAGCTCAAGAACTTGTTGCCCTATTTAAAACAAGACTGGAACCAACATTTGAAATCATGCCCAGGTAATAAAAATATTATAATGGCATGATTTATTTTCAAGTTGTCAGCATTTCTGAGCACATTTTTAGCTCTTGCTCTTTGCTTGGCAAGTGCACATAATCATATTATTGTTTTTTTTTTGCTTTCAAACCTGCAGTGGCTTTGTAAGGGGACCTCCAAATACAAGTCCACAGCTGGTCACTTTCCAGCAAGACTTCAAAAAAGGAGCACTTCTTACTATTGTAAGTATGGCTTATCAACGTGGAAAAATAATGGTTACAATAAAAATATTAAAAGCATTTGCAGTCATGATGTGAATTTCATTAATTCTTTGAGTTGTAAATACCTGAGTTCACTGATCAGAACTTTACAATTCCTTCTGTTTTGATTTCAGTTATAGTCCATTATATTTTTCATGTCGATGTTATTCTTCTACAAATACCAGAATTCATTCACATTTATTATTTAAATTTATCAATCATACTAAGGTTTAAACTACAACAGCCATAATTTGCGGAAGAAAATAAGAGACTGAAGGTTTATGGTAGGCTCAATTACCAGCCATTGTTCGGGAAAATGAGCCCACACTCATCAAAGACCAGACCCAGGAGACGGCAGAAATTAATTAGGTTTATGGTTACCATAGTTTTGACCTATTAAAGTAGAATAGCTTATGATTTTTAAAGTGTTGAAGAGAAACACTGTTTATTTCTTTTTCAGTGTTGGTCAAATGGCAGCATATCTTTCATTCCTCTACTATTTTCTCCATCCGCACTGATTTCCTCTCATAATCAGTTTGAAAATGGAACATTAACAAGTCCTGTGGTATTATAATGAATTCTTTACGTCAAAGAAAAAAGTCTCTGAAAACTTGTACATGGGCAGAAACATGTCGTTAACAAACCTTAAAAAATATTAATATTGTAATACAAAAATTAAATAAATCTGCTCAAAACAAAAATAATGATATTTTTATTTTATTTCTCTGTTCAACCAGTAGTTCAATCCAAGTCAACAATAACATATCACACATATCACATATCACACATATCACATATCACATTTTGATTTTTTCATATTTTATACCAATAAGCAAAACTTGACCCAGACTCCAAATAATTTGGGGTCTTGGTCAAGTTATAATTATTATAACTTGGTATCCTGGAAGGCCATTTACAAGTTCCAAAATCCCTCACTTTAATCCTTTATGTTCCAAGAGCGACCAACAGCAATTTTCTCCCAACAATATTAATATATAATAAAAAGAAAAGTTTATGAGAATAAATAAAGTGATCACCTAAGAGAAAATGCTTTGATATGTGAACAAATTCTCTCAACTAATTCTTTAAGGGAGTACATGGAGATCAGTTTGGAGAATTTGTTGAAAGTGCTAAAAACAAGGCTTAATGCAAAATCTTTCTTGAGAAGTGAGTTCTATTTGGATGAGAATTAAAAATCATTTTTATATTGATCAAGGGCTTCATACTTAGGCTCACTTTTAAACAGAGGCTTCAGACAACTTGGAAGTGAAATATTGCTTAGGACATTATACATGTATGACTTCTTACATGATTTATGAACCATCAATTTCACTTAGATGTTTGTAGTGACAAAATAATCATTGTCAGTGACGAAATATGTGCAAAACCGGTTTGAATCAAAACAATGGGTATATTATTAATTCCCAACTAAAGCACAGAAAAGTTCAAAAGTTGATATTATCCTACCCGGAAAAAAACAGTGAACATTTCATGACTCACCACTGGTTTTCCCGTGAAATGATGTCAGAGAAACGAGCGCTGAAATTGCATGCTGATGATGCACTAGAGGCAAATTTCCCACGTAGCAGGACCAGGTGTGGATTCACACCAGCTTCCAGCGCTTTAAGGGAATTGGTCAGATTTTTCATACTAAATATATTTTCAGTAATAAAAAACACTTTCCAAGTTGAAAACTGGCCAATATCGTGTCTGAATGACTCGGAAACCCAAAAAAGGGGACTTTAAGGAGTTAAAAATCAAAAAGACTTTGATACTGGGGAAGCCTGCCCTCGGACTCTCTAGAAGCTTGCACCTTTGGCCCTCGTTTAGGAAAGCAGTCAGTATTTATCCTGGATCCACGCCTGAGGACCAGCACTACCCAGACTCAGATAGGAAGGTATCATCAGCATGGATTTTCTGTGCTTGTTTCTCAAACATCTTTTTTACGAAGAAACCAGTGGTGGTGTTACAAAATGTTGGCTGGTTTCTCAGGCTAATTTTATCCAGGGGATTTGGTGACCCATACAGGAAAGATAGAGATTAGAAGTGTATCCGGGAGACTCCCAGGTAATCCAGGTGAGTTAGGAGAGTGGTAAATGAAAATACAATATTGTTATATCAGCTGGAAATTTCTTCCCAACAGTGCATGCTCTCATTGGTGACTTTGAGGTCACATGACAAGTACACACTAATATCAGTCTTTGCTTGCTACAATGGCTAGCATATTAGGTCACCAGTTTGTGGGATTGAAAAAAAAAAAGCCCCAGGGCTTATATTTTTCAAAGGCCCTTTTTGAGGGGCTTATTTTTGGAGGGGCTTATATTCAGAGGGGCTTATCTACGGATGGAAATTTGCGTTTAAAAATCGATTGTGATAGCCTTGACTTGGAAGGAAATTTACTGTTTTGGCTCTGTTTTACTTTGTATTTGAGGGCAATTTTCCAAGTACAAGTCCCCGGGGGGCTTATATTAGGAAGGGCGATTTAACAGAGGGTTTTTTGCGTTACCGGTTTGGGGGGCTTATATTTGGAAGGGCTTATACATGGAGGGGCTTATTTTTGGAATTTTACAGTAACATGTTGTCTTCACATGTGAAAATATCACCGTTGCTATGGCTTCATAATAACCCGCACCTTTCAGACCAAAAAATTATTTAAGTAAAATGGTTTGGCATTTCATTGGTGTTTATATAATAAATGTAATATTTACATGGTCACTTGGAGATACGAAATTTCTCTTCTCGTGTTGAAAAAAAATTTCATGAGTGAGCTGTGCTCACTCTTGAAATATTTTTTTTAACACGAGAAGAGAAATTTTGTATCTTTGCGTGGCCATGTAATATCCTGTATATATCAATGGTGATCTTCCTCACATGTAAAGATAACATGTTATTTACATGTGAAGACATGATGTTTTCATATGAAAGCTTACCTGGTATTTCACAGGTGTTTTTATAATAAAGAGCAACATTTAAGATGTTCGCAGTTTATCTTAGGAGTAAGATTTATTTCACATAAAAATTTCTATGACCAGAATTTTCGACCAACTTTTCAAGGTTGACCCCTGTTAATAAACGTACCGTCGGTAACGTTTAATCACATGCACCATCCGTTGTATGATCGGATGAGTGGGTTAAAGTAACTTTTTGAACACGTGTCCATTAAATATTGAATTACATAGTTATTTTTGACCAAGAACTTTGGTTCTCTACATTGTTTGCTCAACGAAGAAGAGAACATTTTGTTCTTGAAATGAAAGGATTCTCTCGTATTAAAATCGTTTTCTAAATATCCTCCATGCAAACGTGGGGATAGTCACAATAAATTAAAATAAAGTTTACCACTCAACTTAAGTTCATTAAGATTTTGTTCCTTTACGTCTTTTCTTTAATTCTGAGGGGTTCAATTCCTCATTTTTGTGGTTTTCCACTGACGAACGACTGTCTTTCTTTCCCCAATACTCCTTCTCTGGTTTTATCTCGACTGGTTTGGGTTTCCAGGTCAGTAGCGAATTTAGTACAATGGCGGCCATTGTTCCTATTACTGGCCCAAGCCAAAACACGAATAAATGTTCAGAAATGACCTCTTTTCTTGTGCAATAGACGAAGGTCTGAGCGGTAGCCAGCGCTGGATTCATCCATGTTCCGGTTGTTTCGGCAAGAGCGTACGAAACGACAACAGCAGAAGCCGCTCGAATCACTGAATTGAACTTTTTGAGCGCGTGCCCTCGTGACATGAAATCACTCATTGTTGTCACGAACGTTGACATAATTTCGATCGAAATACCATACAGGAGCGAAACTTCAAGCGTCGATCGAAGGCCTTTCTTGACTTGCTGGAAGTGAAATTCACTCCAAGTCGATTGCCACAAAAACTGGATGAAGGGAAAGCTTAAAAGGCCGCCAATAAGTTGAAAAATAACTTTAGCGATATTTTCTTTCACCCAGTAGGCTTTCTTGTAGACGATGTCTTCTAACATTCCGCAAGGATTTGCGAAAGCCCCCCCGAAAATGAATTCAGCATGCTTTAAAGCTAACAGGACAAAGGTACAGCTGAGAGCAATCCAACTGCTGTAGAACTTTCCAATAACGGAGATCTCGAACACACAAACTGATAACTGAAATGTTGAGATCAACTCGTTCGCGTAAGCGTAGTAACCACTCGGCAGAAGTCTCTTTAGAGCAATTCGAAACAATTCGCCAACAAGAAAGCCGGCTGAAATGGCACCTATAGACCAGTGGAAGACCATTGCGAATTTGATTTACAAATAATTTTTCGGACCTCAACAGACAACAAGGATCTTTACCACAAAGTCATTGACCACCAACCAACAGGCAACAGAATAGTCATTTCCACAAAACCGGTTTATTAAGACAAAACCGGAAGTAACTTTGACCGGAAGTCGAAGAAATTGCGGCTTGGACATCTGGCCACTCCACAGGTAACCCAGGCTCTGTGATAGTACCACAGTACGGTTCCAGTAAAATTACAGTGTTTGTATGGGGTAAAAATATCATCCTAAAATTTCTAGGAAATACTAAATAAAGATCAATGAAACTTACACTGCAGTTAATTGTTGTTGTCCTTATTGCTCCAACGAAGTTTCGTGATAATTTGCAGTAATTTGTTCAAATTCACTCTATCTACAATAATAATATACAAGGTAGGAAACACGAGGTGCCATTTTCGCCGACACGCTCTCATTCAACACAACTTTTTCCACGAAATTCGAACTCCAACGGAAAATAAACATGCCAGGATCGTAGAAATAGGATAGCAGCAGATATAGAAACCAATGAAGCTTTCCCAGATAGAGAAACGAATCCCACAGACTTGGACAAACTCGAAGAATATAATCCAAACACACCGAGAATACGCTCGCCGAAGCAGCCGGGCCAGATCAACGCGCGGCCAAGAAAATGAAGCCTGGGCACTGTACAAAAAAATTCCATCCCGGGAGTCCTGGGGTGACCTTTCTAGGGACCGATACATCATTTGCCCAAAGCCACCCTCCCCTGCTGGAAAAATCCTTGATAGAAGGCAATTGTTCTTCTTAGCTAATCACCATTTGCCAGAGCAAACCCCGCACACGCGCCTGAATTTAAATGGCTAAAAAAAAAGTAATATAATCAGGAGAGTCTGCGGAGTTACAAGGCGTCCCATTTCTTCTTCTAAGGAATGCAAATAACAGTAATGAAACTAATGAAAAAACAACGCGAAATGCTTACAAGGCGGGCTAAAAACAAGGTTGAACAAAAGGTAGATGATGACTGAGATACTGTTGCTGTGAACTCTTGAGCGAAACTATCGTAAATAAACGGTGAAGCTTACAAACTAATGTCAAAAATTATACAGAAAATTGCGACAGAATATGAATTGCGATAACTGAGACGAATGTGAAAGGCACGTGCACTAGTAAACAAAGAACTAGCGCGATTAACATATTTAGCGATTAATGCGGCAGTAACACGCCGACTTCTTGTCAATACAAGTGAACGCTCTATCGGTTAAATATGTGAATCATCGAGATACACCTCTCTTTGAATTTGGTCCTGTTGTACAAATGCCTCGGTAAGAGCTAAAATTCACTTATATCTTTATCTCGTTTTAAGTTTTGTAAATCCTCCTTCGTTGTTCTTTCCTTTGCCCTTATAATCTTGCCCTATTGATGTTTGATAAACTTTCTGAGGACCAGCGCCAGGAGCTGAATATAGTTCGAGAGGAAAATAATCTCTTTATAACAGGCCATAGTGATTGGCTAGGAAGAACAATTGCCTTCTATCAAGTATTTTTCCAGCAGGGGAGGGTGGCCTTGGGCAAATGATGTATCGGTCCCTAGAAAGGTCACCCCAGGACCCCCGGGATGGAATTTTTTTGTACAGTGCCCAGGCTTCATTTTCTTGGCCGCGCGTTGATCTGGCCCGGCTGCTTCGGCGAGCGTATTCTCGGTGTGTTTGGATTATATTCTTCGAGTTTGTCCAAGTCTGTGGGATTCGTTTCTCTATCTGGGAAAGCTTCATTGGTTTCTATATCTGCTGCTATCCTATTTCTACGATCCTGGCATGTTTATTTTCCGTTGGAGTTCGAATTTCGTGGAAAAAGTTGTGTTGAATGAGAGCATGTCGGCGAAAATGGCACCTCGTGTTTCCTACCTTGTATATTATTATTGTAGATAGAGTGAATTTGAACAAATTACTGCAAATTATCACGAAACATCGTTGGAGCAATAAGGACAACAACAATTAACTGCAGAGTAAGTTTCATTGATCTTTATTTAGTATTTCCTAGAAATTTTAGGATGATATTTTTACCCCATACAAACACTGTAATTTTACTGGAACCGTACTGTGGTACTATCACAGAGCCTGGGTTACCTGTGGCCACTCTAGCTTGCTTACAGCTTCCCCAACCCTCATCCGGAAAAAAATCGGAGTAGGGGCCTTTTCTCCGATTTTTTTCTGAGGAGAGGGTGGGTATGTACTCAGGCTAGTCAAAATGATGCGGTTAGTTTCTAGAGAAACTATAGTTTTGCGTCAATGGGGAAGCATTCTCTCTTGGTAAAATACAAAGATTTGGTTTTCGCAGTGTGTAAATACAGTTGACTCCCGATAACTCGAACCCTCGTTAACTCGAACCTCGCGCTAACTCGAACCAAAATCGATTTCTCCTGGATTTCCGTCATACATTTACTGTAATTTTACCCTCGGTAACTGGAACCCTCGATAACTCGAATCTCCCGCTAACTCGAAGTAATTTTTGTTTCCCCTCAGATCATTTCTGTATAATTTTACCCTCGATGACTCGAACTATGTTTTGAACCCTTAAAAAGTCGGAGAAAAACAGTGTACTGCCTCCGAAACATTGAATTTTGAATTTCGAATTTCCCACTGACGTGTTGTAGGCATATAGTTTACTAATGGATCGATAGTGGGGGCTGATGTTGTTTGTCGCAAATCTAACGTGAAATAGCTTTACTTCTCAAAAAGTAAAATGCATGCTCTATTTAGGCAACGTCTTGTTACTTTACGTTCTGATTTATAATTTTTATTAGTATCTTTTAATTTTCACTCAACATTTTTTTTAAATGTTATTAAAATGCTTACCGTGCAGTAAAAACTGTTTTTTTTTTCCTTACTCCCGGCTATTTTCTTCGAACTCTCGATAACTCGAACTCCCGATAACTCGAACCTTTTTCTATTTCCCTTGAAGGTTCGAGTTATCGGGAGTCGACTGTATGATATATAAGGCCATCCCCTTTTTTTGTTTAGCGTCAAATGCGTTTCCTGATATTGGGTCAGTCGGTCGGATTGCAAAAAAAAAAAATCACACGAAGTCTCGGAATAGGAGGCCCTGGTACCCCAGGATGACGTTAAAAGTTAACATTCACATATTTGGATTAACAAAATGCACAATATACTGTAAAAATGTTCTTGTTTTTGTTCCTGTTTTTCTCTATACTGTTACTATGCTCATTTCTCAGATTAAAGAATTATTTCAAGTGAAAATAGTTTAACTACGTCGTTACTTTTTTTTCCTGGAAAATGCCAAAAATCTGGGTCGGTCGGACGACGCTTACCCTGGGTACCAGGTTTTTTCTCGCGTGCGACGAGGAGCTTCGTTTCGTCGGCCGCAGGTCGACATGTGTTCGGCCAAAGGCTTTTTAAGACTTGACCGAAACTGGAAACTGCGCATGAAAAGCCTCTGGCACCCAGGGTAGACGACGCTAAGCTGTGAAAAAAAGAGGATGGCGTAAGTAAAGAAAGATGGTTAATTTTGTATAAATGTTTCACCGTGCGTGGCAACTGCCGGTGTTGGAGTCAAACGTTTTTCTGTAACTCGCACGAAACCCGGCAAGAAATCTCATTCAAATAAAGAATTAGCTCAAAGCTCGTCATTTCTTTATTAATTTACAAGTTTATTTCTCACTGACAAGAACTTGAAACATTTCTTTCAGTTGCAATACAATTTAAAACTAAATAACAAGTTGGGATTTTTATCAGTCTTCATAATTTCTTCTTGCCACACAAGCATACTCCTAAGTCCAGTATAGCTGGAAGTATTTGCCATAAATAAATATCAAACTAAAATAACCAACTCTACTAGTCTGCTCTACAGCCGTTTCTTTGTGTCGTCACGCAATGCTCTGGGGAGGAACGTTGCGTGACGACACCATACCCATCTGTGTACCAGACTACAGCTCTACAGGCCATTCCTAAACAACACTGGTTGTCACAGGGAACTTTACAGCTTTAAAATTCTGATTTGAGACAATTGGAAAGAAGATTCAGCTGGCAAAGATAATAAGAAAAACGCCACATGAACGGCCAAAGTTTTACTGGTGCCTTCGTGTGAAATTGGGTTGGTTAAGAAAAAGAAAATCGAGAAGTTGATGCATCGCAAGTGAACACGTGCCGCACGCGGAAAGCAAAGCATTTTCTCATCAGTTTGTGTTCCCTGCTAGTTGACGCCTCAGGGAAAAGAGACCTCTGCTAACACGGTAGACTGCAAAACAGTCGGTTTTTTCTCAAAATCGGTTTAGCGTAGAATAAGAATAGCCTTTTGAGTCTCACGCGCGCAAAGCGCACGAGCCTCACACGCCAGGGCATTTGGGCATCTTTCCCCAGTCTCGCTCTCTGTTTTCAGCCTCGCTCCAGACCTTTTGTTTGACTTGTTCGTTCGTACTTGAATGTACAAAAATACGGACTGTTTTGCAATCTACTAACCGGAAAGAGTTTGTGGAGACAAACCGGTGGTATGACCATACCATGGACCATTCTTTTGCCTTCCCTTTGTAAATAAATTCAGGCTAGCAGAAGACTCTGGGTACGAGATTGGCTAACAAGCCGAGACGAATCGGTCTGAAATGAAACCCAACACAGGGAGCATTCTGGGACAGCTAAGAAGACCTGGATAATGCGGAAAGACAGCAAAACAGTCGGTTTTTTTCTCAAAATCGGCTTAGCGTAGCTTAACAGTCTCACACTGTTTTGCAGTCTAAATGAAAGTGGAAACACTAAACCTGATCGGTAAAAGAAAAAAATTGTTCTGTTCGCTTATATTCACTTGACTGATCTCGGGTGATGTGGATTCTACGGTGGGGTGGGGGGGGGGGGGGGCACTCCTCGCCCCATTCAAAGATGAGACAGATGAAAACTGATACCCTATTTTAGGCCAAAACCTGAAAAATGAGACCCAATTCAAGGGAAAAACAAAACCTAAGAATTTAATGAAAACCTTACTTAAATCGCTTTCATAATACTCTAAGGTAAAGTTCAGTTTAAACAGATGATTTGTTTCTTGTGTAGCTGGGCATTTACGCATTTGAATTGCAGCTAATACAACGGTAATAACGGTACCCTATCTAACGAACGCACCGAGAATACAACGCCAAGAAGGACAAAATTAATACCCTATTAAGGATGGAAACACCGGGGGTACTTCCTAGTAACAGGCTAATAGGGATGTGACGCTAGATTGGGTCGCATTTTCACGGCTGGATTGACTATAATGGGGTTGCATTTTCATTAGAGTTACTAGAATGGGATCCCACATTTTGGGGATTTGGGGGATCAGAAAATTCAGGTACGTAGGGATTTAAAAATGCGCGGCGAAGAGTTTTAGTACATTAAATTTAACCACTGTGTCAATTCATTTTCGGATGACCTAGTTAAAAGGCTTCATAAAGTAGATGCGTAAACAGAGAGTTACTAACATGGGATCGCGAAAATTACATTTTCCCAAAAGTGACTTAAGATAGGGTCTATACTTGGCCACATAATAGACTATAATGGGTTAGAGATTCTAAGAGGCCAGCAGCACGTACCCAACAAAAATTAATCCAAGCAACCCCCCCCCCCGGATGGAAACCCTTAACAACCATACCCCATCGGGAAGCACATACCTATCTAGCCCATATACGGGAGTAGCCCCCCCGGGGGGGTCTAGCACATACCAGGCGCAAACTTAGAAAGTAAGAGAGCCGCTTAAGGGGGGGGGGGGGGGGATTTCATCCTTTAGCGCCGCTGAAGTATTTAATCAGATTACTGGTTAGTATAACCGTTTAAATTTTAAAACCATTTTCAGTTTGTGAGTGCTTTTGTATACTGCTCTTCTTTTTTAGTAAATCCCTTAAAGAAAGGGATTTTCTTAAATTTAAATTTACGGCATGTTGATGAGTTAAACAATCACTCCACTGAATGAAACGGTTACTACACGAACTTCCAGCTATACAGAGTATGCAAGAACTTGACTGAGTATAGTCTAACATTTGCAAGGAATGATCACCATCAATTGGCATCTCCACCATCTGAAAAGTGAAAGACAGTTTAGGATAGTTAAGGCTGGTTTTTACTAGCGACGGATTTGGAATCGGAATCATAATCAGAAGCGTAGAACTTTACAATCTAGTGAAAACAGCGTTCTGATTCCGCTTACGACTCCGTCGTTTACGATCAACAGAAAACTGGGTTGTCGGAGTCGCAAGGAGAAGCGGGAGAACTAAACCAATCACAAAGCGCGGAAACGAGCATTGTGATTAGTTTATCCTTCCGCTTATGCTTCCGACTCCGACAATCCGGTTTTCACTAGATCGCAAACGACGGAGTTATAAGCAGAGTCAGAAGAAAATGGAAACTCTCTGATTCTTCCGACTCCGATTCCGTCGCGCTCATGACTCTGCATACGATTCCGATTTTTGATTTTTAAAAGGTCATAAGCGCTCGCACGACTCCGCTTACGATTCCGATTCCGACTTCGCCGCTAGTTTAAACCAGGCTTTAATTGCAGTTAAAACTCTGAAGAGTCTTGGGACACCCACAGAGATCAGATTACCAAGCAAGCAGAGGTTTCTTTCTCGCATGGCTTTTAGCATTTACGAAGTCGTTCGCGTTGCTTGTCAGTCGCATTTAGATTGGCCACTATCCCGATTGTTTGAGGCTGAAATGAAAGAGGCCGTAATTTTTCTACGCATCAGATCGCACAAGCCGAGGATGTGGAAGGTACAAGTCGCCACACGTGTGGAAAAACTTGTTGGAGAGTTGATGCGCCTACAATGCGTTCTTTTTTTTTTTTGTCCACCGCTGAGTTACTACACTAAATAAACTTAGAAGTTTTAAAATACAGAAATTGGGGTGCGAACTCTATCGACCTTCCTAGGCAAACTCGATACTGGGCGAAACCAGAGTATGAAACCAAAATGTCATTGTCAATAGGTGATTGCTTGTGGAATGAGACAAGATTTGACAAAATGATGTACTGACCTGGTTTAGAATCGTCATTTTCGGATTGGTCCTGTTGTTCTCTGTGCAGATTAACGGCAGCTTGCGCTTGGGTTCGCAGCTGTTCAAACATTTCAGGATTTGACTGTTGCATCTGTTCACCAAACTGCTGGGCACTGGTGAGACAAAAGAAGGTGAAGACTTTTATAACTTGCAAACAAAATTACCCAATGACAATGGCCATGACCATAGGCTAAGCAAGATATGAAAATGTCAGTAATAATTCGTGAGGAGAAAACAACGGAAATCACTACCAACATGGTAGTTTAGATATCAGATCTTAATTACTACAAAATGTTGCTTACTTTATCATGGATGTTTTCCAGGGTTACTGTTCATTTAAGAAGCTATTTTCAACCCATTTTTCGGTTAGGATAACAGATGAAACACTGCGCGTTATGACTGATATATTGACTTCTAACAATAAAATCCACTTACGCTTGAAAAATGCTAGCCGCACCACCAGCCCCACCAGGAGATGCGCCTCCACCCATCATACTCGTCATCCTGACCACAAAGTAAAGGACAAAAATTAATGTGGTTAAAGCCACTGAGTTGATTAAACCAATTTTCCACCTAAAAAAGTTTAAGAGCTCGCGTTTCGAATGCCAGCCCGTCGTCAGAGGGCCTTCCGACGACAATAGTGATTTCTAAATAGAGAACTCGCGTGACCTACGCACTTTGTGTTGTCCATAACAGAGAGTTCGCATGACCTACAACTCACGTGATTTTCACACAGAGAGTTTGCGCGACCTACGACTCTCGTGATTTCTCTCGTGATTTCCAAACAGAGGGCTCGTGTGACCTTCGCCTCTCGCGATTTCCAGATAGAGAGATAGCGTGAGCTGCTACTCACGCAAATACCAGAGAGCTTGCGTGACCTCCGATTCGCGCGATTTTCAGGTAGAGAGGTGGCATGATCTACGGCTTGCGTGTTTTCCAAACAAAGAGCTCCCCTGACCTATAACTCAGACAAAGAGATCGCGTGACCTACTACTCTCCTGGTTTCCAACTGACAGAGAGAGAGCGAGAGAGAGAGAGAGAGAGGGAGGGGATCCCTGATGCAAGCACTCACAGCTCATGGTTTTTTAAATACTACGAAATAAATATTAAAGCATTTTTCTTGTTTCTGTTGGTGCTTGCAACTAACAATTTACAAGCTACTCACAGAAATGTCAACAAGACAAAATTGAATACTTTTACTTACATTTGTTGCACACTTGGATTGCTCATAAATGACTGTGCCTAAAAAAATAAAAACAAATAAAAACAAAAACAAAAACAAAAACAACATCATCAACAACTGATTTTCTTCAAAAAATCCTCATATCTCAACCAAAAGCCATAAAAAACTCTGACATAATGAAAGCTCAATAATTTATATTACATGTGTAAGGTATGAGTAATGATGTAAATTTTGTAATGAACTCTTCACTGGGGGGTAACCCCTTTTCGGGTGGAGTCTTCCCATATAGGCCATCATAGGGAGTACCCCTTGGGACTCTTCATAGTATCATAATAATAATAATAATAATAATAATGATAATAATAATAATAATAATAATAATAATAATAATAATAATGATAATGATAATAATAATAATAATATGAAGTAGATTCAAGTTAAGGTTCAAGGATAACATTGTTTTGAAAATTGGGGAAAAGAGAACAAATCAAATGGAAAGACGGATTGATGAAATCTGTCTTCTGCTGGAAATACAGTCATTATTTCACCTTTTCGACAAAGCTATGGATATAAATTTTGAAGAGAAAAAATTTTAATACTACTAGTGTTATAAGTTTAAATTTAAGTGGTATTCTGTAGGTGAACTGACTAATGTATATACCATTTGGATTGATTGTACATAATGGGGTTTTCATATTTCTTTATCTTATTGAGAGGCTTACCATATTCATGATGGCAGGGTTTGTCAAAAGGGCACCAAGATCCATTCCTCCTAAGCTGGGCAAACCTAAGAGAACAAAAATAAATTCTTTAATGCTGTTCAGCTGAAGAGGGAACCAAGAAAGGAAGTGGTGGGAGAAGGGAAGAAGGGTACACTGTTTACAGTCCCCTATTTTATCGTGAGATCATTGAGATATAGCGCGTCTTACCGTTAATGGAGGGCAATCTTGATTTTCAAATGTGCCTAGGGAAAGGTGTCGGGGATTATAGCTGTAGGGGGAGGGGGGTGAGAAAAATATTTTTCTCACTTCCTCCCAAACCGCCCCCGCCCCCTGAGTAGTTTTGACACTCATGCAAGATGGCAGCCCATGACGCAAAGTGTTCGATCTCGACAATCTTACAGAAAAATAGAGGACTTTGAACAGTCTAGAAGATGGGTAACTGCTTGGGATCATCTCTATTTTATTTTTAGGGATCCAGATTTTTTTCCACCACATTCGTTCCATGATGATTATTCCATCCCCATTACATTAGGTTTTTGCATGAAGGGTCAACCCACCTCCAGGTGCTGGCCTCGCCCCTCCTCCTGGTTGGGTCTGTTTCAGTTTTTCTTCCACCTGCGACAAGCTGGTTTGATAAAATGTGCTGCCTGGTTCCAATTCTAATGCCTGACAGTCAACAAACAAAGATATGTATCAATATTATCACTGTTTCATTTGGTTTAGTTTCTCATGGTGGTGGTAAATGAAATATCCAGGGCTTGAGTTTGTGGTTAAGGTTTCCATGTTCAAATATAGCAGAGCTGCACATAACAGTTGTTCAATCAGACAAGGTCTGACTAAAATTTGTCTGCGTCTAAAGAAATCCTACCTGCAATTGGACATGATCAGACAGAACAATTAATAAAAGTCATTTGTAACTGGAGATTTGTACAGTAATATAAAAAAAAAATCAACAGAATGTATTTGTGACAACTTCTCCTCTTTAACTAACCACATACATAATATTATAACCTGAAAAAGAAGGATTGCCCAAAGGGTAAAGGATATAATTTTTGTTGATGAACCAATAAAAGAGTTTCATATATGGGGTTCCTTTTTATACCTTTGTATAACATTCCTTTGCTTTCTCCAGGTTATTCAAGTTGTGATATGATAAACTGCAAGAAATAAAGGAGGATTACTAACCCAGGAAACCTTGAATTACCTAAAATATTTCACGTATGTTGATTGTGTAGTGGCCAGTAACAGTAAAGTTCAGGACATGCCAGCAAGCCTCCAAAACCATAAACTAGTTACAGTGGTTGAGTTTTTTCATGCCTCATCGGCTTTTTCCACGCATCAAAATAACATGCCATTTAGTATACATCTGGTGTGCATTGTCTTGTTAGTTTCACAGTAACAAAGGTCATGTTGAAAGCAATGTAAGGGATTATTGTAATGGTTGAATGAATATTATCATTGTACAAAAATATGTGTACATTTAAAGGATGATTTTCATATTGTGAGCTCCATGATTGCTCAGATGACTGACGAAGAAGTGCAGACATTGCAGCATTTAGAGGTCTTTATGAAAACAACTCTCTGATGAACATGTTAATCTAAGTGCTTTATCAAAACCAACTCTGAGATCAATGGAAGTCACTCCTGTTTTAAAGGTTTCCATATAATCAATCTGATCACTATAATCCTTCAGATCACTGAAATTTTTCCATGACAGGAGAAATGGTTTTTCTGGAACTGAGTGGAATAGTGGGCAAACTGAGGAACAGTTGACTCCCGATAACTCGAACCTCGCGCTAACTCGAACCAAAATCGATTTCCCCTGGATTTCCGTCATACTTTCACTGTAATTTTACCCTTGGTATCTCGAACCCTCGATAACTCGAACTCCCGCTAACTCGAACCAATTTTTGTTTCCCCTCAGGTCAACTTCTATATAATTTTACCCTCGATAACTCAAACCATGTTTTGAGCCCTTAAAAAGTCGGGAAAAAAGCTGTCTACTGGCGTCTGAAACATTGAATTTTGGATTTCCTATTAATGTGTTGTAGGAGTATAGTTTACTAATGGAGGCTGATGTTGATTGTCACAGGCTAACGTGAAGCAGCTTTACTTCTCAAAACAGTAAAACGCATGCTCTACTTAGGCTATGTTTTGTTACGGTACATTCTGATTTACAATCTAAAAGTACCTTCTAATTTTCACTTGACATTTCTACAATTAAATGTGATTAAAATGTTCAATGTGCAGTAAAAACTGTTTTTTTACCTTACTCTCGGCTATTTTCTTCGAGCCCCCGATAACTTGAACTTTTTTCGATTTCCCTTGAAGGTTCGAGTTATCGGGAGTCGACTGTATTTAAAATGATGCCTACAGGCCCTCCCCTTCTCTCTTCCCACTGTTTCCGGTTTGCTGGGATTTTTGCTACTCACTTTTTTCGACTTCTATGCCCTGCCTGAGAGCCTAGCTTAGGCTACCAGCAAGCATAATATATTTTTAAAAGCTGGCATTAGTGCTACAGTAGAGGCCAGATTTTCAAATTTGTGTCCTGTTCGTTTTTGTGGTGCTAAAGCCACTTACCCCATTCGTCCGTAAGCTTTTCCATAGTTTGGATCTAAAGTAAGAGCTTTCTGACAGTCTTCTATGGCCTTTTGATGATCACCCTTTTTGCTGTGAGCTGCAGCCCTGCAAAAAGTAAACCACAACAACTACTGTAAAATAATAATAATAATAATAATAATAATAATAATAATAATAATAATAATAATAATAATAATAATAATAATAGCTGTTCCCGGAGATAGTAATATTCTGCAGAAAGAAACTGAAAAGTGTGAAAAGTACCAAGACCTGGCAAGAGAGATTCAAAGGATCTGGAAATCAAGGACAAAATTGGTGCCAGTGGCTGTAGGTGCATTGGGTTCAGTGTCAAAGAAGCTGGCAGGCCACATGGAGCAACTAGGAATTAAAAACCCAACAAGAACGATGCAAAAGTCGGCACTCCTCGGATTGGCACATATCCTCAGAAAGGTGCTGGAAGTCTGAGGTCTCGGGATGAGACTTGACTAAATCTTTCTCCCCAGGAAAAATCCCTGTGCTAAATTTTACATAATAATAATAATAAGGATAATGACAGTAATACTATCGCCACCTGGTTGGCTCAGTTGGGAGAGCGCAGGTCTGATGAGCGCGAGGTCACAGGTTTGAATCCCGGCCGGGCCAACACTCAGGGTCTTTAAATAACTGAAAACAAAGTGCTGCCTTTGTAATGACATCTGTAAACCGTTAGACTTTCTAGTCTTCTCGGATAAGGACAAAAAACCGTAGGTTCCATCTCACAACACTTACACTTATCTGGTTATTGTGGGATGTAAAAGAACCCACACCACTGTTCGAAAAGAGTAGGGGACATAGACCCCGGTGTTGTGGTCAATCTTCACACATCGCATCATTCACATCATGGGTTATGTGGGTACAATAAGCTCATAAATGCACTGAGAGCGGTTGCCAGTGGCGTCTTTGTATGCTGACGTCTGAACTTACTGTTCACATGTTAAAATGTATCGAAAGAGGGTACATCTGTTGTCCTCTCACACATGACTCTTCATTCATTCATTCACTTTAATTGTCCTTCCCCCTTATGGGGCTTTTTAGGGATAATGAAACAAATAATTTAAAGTTATATAACATGGTTAAAAATCCCAACAGGTAGGAGCAAAACAGTTGGCTATTTTCCAAGCATGGCCAAGGATTTGAGCTCGAAGACTACAACAAACAAATCCAACTAGTTGTCAGTGTAAGACTTGAACCTGGGGCCTCCGAATTACAAATGCAGCACTTCTAAATAACTCTAATTGCTTAGCCATGCTGCCTTCTCTAATAATGCGTCAAAATCTACATGTATGTTAATTTATCCAAGTACATGTATAAACAGGATGGGTAACAAACAACTAAAATCAAACCTGTTGCAAGGAAACACTGCATTAGTACTGTCCAGTTCCATTGCTTTGGTGTAACACTTTATAGCCTCTTCATACTTCTCGTCTTTCATCAGCTGGTTTCCTATGAAGACAATATGCTTTCAAGGTGCAAGCAAGAGCATCAAACTTTTTCTGCACCAGCTTAATCAGAGTACCCTGCGAGCAGAGGCTTCATTTTCGCTGTGTGATCTATCATGCAAAAAGTAGCATCTGCCGACAACCATTCACTTTTGTATTGTGCATGCGTGAAATTCGTACGGTGGCCCAGAAGGGTCACACATGCAAAATTAAAAATGTTGCTGCAAATTAAAAATAGTACATGTATACAAATTAAAAATTGTACATGCAAACTAAAAATATTACCTGCAAATTAAATATAGTACATGCAAACTAAAAATTGTGCTGCAAATTGAAAATAGAAAACATATCGATGCAAATTAAAAATGAAAAGTCCTGCGCGCTCAGTATGAGTGATGAGGACCTGGTCTGAGCCGTGCGACCTGGCCTTACAGCCGTCGGCCCATTCATGTTTGTAATATTTTTAGTTTGCATGTAAAATTTTTAATTTGCATGTCCTATTTTTAATTTGCAGCAACATTTTTGATTTGCATGTGTGATCCTTCTGGGCCACCGTAAATTCGTCAAGCGATTTGCAAACAAAATTAATCGTCAGGCCTCTTGTCAAATGGCACGAGATTTGTGGGAATAAAAAAAATGCGACAACTCTGATCTGCTACACAAGACTCACACAAGACTCATGCAATAATTAAGCCGGTCAAGAACAGGAAAAAACCCGTTTTTTAAATTTATTCATCCAGATTTCTAGACGGATTTGAACGGTTGTCGGCAGAGGCTACTTTCACACGACAGCTCACACAGTGAAAATGAAGCCTCTGCTGCAGGGTATAATCAGAGATGCTTACAAACTTATGGAATACTAATCAGGGGACAAACTTGAAAATTCAACATATTTATAGACCTATAAAATTAACCTACCTTCTGTCTTGAGATTTTCAGCTTTTAATCGATTTTCTTCAGTAGACTGAGCAGATGTGGATCCCCCTATACTCTGGAAAATAACATGAAAGTAACACTGAAATAAAAATGTCATTATCTCCAATTTTATTCTTAGTGACATCATAGTGGAAAACTAAAATAAACCCTACATGTACATGTCAAATACCTTATTATAGGAAATTAACACTCCATGAAATTAATGCGAATCATTAAAATTCGCCTTAATTTAAGTCACATTAATTTTGTTGAGCGTTATTTTCCGCGACATTAATTAAGACAGTGTAGCGTTAATTTCCGCTCGCTTCATTTCCAGTATTTTAACCCCAATTTTGGAACCTGTCCAGACATTCTTAGCACCTAAAAAACATTAACCATAAGCTTTCTTTCTTTCCATTTTCCCTTTATTTTTCATCTTTCACAAAAGCCAAGGCGAAGGTTTACAATATTTCGAGTTCATCTTCATCGTTGTCGCTGTACATGTCAGAAGTGATGTCAATATCTTCTCCTTTGATTTCGGCCACCAACTGTGTCTTAATCGCGTTAATTTCCTTTATTATGAAATTGCACCTCCTCTTTCACGTTAATTTTCTTTATTCGAAAGTCGTTTTCCATTAAATTCGCATTAATTTAAGTCGCGTTAATTTCCAATACCTTAATTTCATGGAGCGTTAATTTCTTATAATAAGGTATTACAGGAAAAATCTTCCAATAAAACACAAACCTTTACAGCACTTTCAAATATCTCCTCTAGTGGTTTATCAAACTTGAGTTTCTCCACTTGTGAAGAATCACCTCTGTCTATGCCATAAACACTTTCTAAACACTGAATGGAAACTAAAAAAGAAGGCAACAATTTTCAGTTGTTCATATTTTGTGCCTGGCTTTTTTCTCTCTCTGTACTTCTAAATCTGATCAGACAGGGATCCTTTAAACAACATGGTTGACTCATAATTCCAGATTGACAGGGGATATATTATTTGTCAGTCTTCATATATGAGTGGGGTCCCCAATGACCCTTTTTTAAAGTTACTCGTCAAATTCTCTTGAATTAATTTTGGCCGATGATATTTAGGTAAAGAAGGCTTACATTGTATAAATGTGCATATACAAGAGAACAAAAGAATTTTACTGTTAGAATACATGTATGCCAAAATAAGGGCTATAAGAGACTTGTGAAGCACTGCAGGTAGAATAGGTTTAGTATAAAATGAGAAGGGGAAGTTAGATTTGGTTGGTAATTAAAATGATTAAAATGATTAAAATGGCCTTTAAATTTTTTTTTTTAATAGAAACAGCACTGTATTTAATTTAGGTGATAAATAAGTTGAAGGGAATTTAAGTAGAAAGTAAGTATCAATAATATTATCACATAACAGAAAGTACAAGGGTCAATTGCAGCTGCCAGTACACTTTAAACGGGCCACTGATATAGAATACAGTATATTTCCTTGTTGAGCTATAAAGAACCACCCTAGCCATAGGGCTGTAATGAAGACAAAGTAAGAATCCTGTATCTATGACAAAATTTGTTCCTGTTTTCATTTGAGAGGGAGAAACTAGGGGAAGTGAGAGAATAAGCTAATTGATGGTAAATGGAAAACAAAATTTTCAAGAAATTTCGTATTCTAGAACAAAAGGTCTCAAATTTTGCTTCACTTTCTGAACAAAACCACAGGAGTAAAATCAATATCAGTTCAACTTCACCTAACAGAATAAGTCTAGATCTAAACTATCTACTGCATATATTTCCTCTTTCTGCATGTGACAAATTGGGTTTACCACAAATTACAGTTCGTTACAAATATTTTCACTTAAACAGATCTAGACACGATGCAAGCCACTCTTGACGGAGACTTTGTCTCTAAGCTTCAATAAACCATAACTTTTGAATGGTGTTCGTCTAGCTTAACGTTTTTTACCTGCGCCCAAATTATCAAAACTGAAACGAAAGTAAAGATCCATCAAGTTTACCTTCTAAACTCTCAGCAGAGTCACCGACTACAGCTCCAGACTTCAACTGCGCGGAGAGGTGCTCGATTATGGCGAACGCTAGCCTCTGTGAATTTGACATGTTTCTTTTAAAAGTAACTGCACGGCCAAACCTCTTTAAACTAAGTTTTTCCACGCACAAAATGCTTCAATCTTCAAAATTCGGACACGTTTCCAAATGCAGTTCCCTTTCACCGTGGATGTTGCCGTAATTTGAGCCTGCAAGGTTAGTAAAAGCGGCAAATAGCTCCTCCATGTACGGATACTTCAATCACCCTTTTAAGAGCCCAGAATAAAAAGACAGCGGTTAAACTCCATCAAAACCAGGTTTTCACACGTGAAATTCTGGATTTGTGCTTCTTGCATCAGATGTTTTGGATCTTTTCCGGGGTAAAATTTAGCGCTTTCCGGAGGTCTACATTTTTAACAAGCACTCCAGTCTATCGAAAATTTATATCAAGTAAAATTGGCTCTATTATGAAGCTTTATAGTGATCAAGGCAACCCGATGTTGCTTCGAATTTTAGCGGCAAAAAATTTAGCAGGCATTCCGTTGACGGTACAGTACATCAATTATGAAGGTAAGATTGTTGTTACTTCCTTTAGAAAGAGTGAAACTTAATGTAGGGAGAAAAAGAATACTGCTTCAATTTTCATGGAAAATCTGTCACTCGGTTTCAATCGATTTTTGTACAAAATAAATTTTTGCGAGATTGCGTATGCTCTAAAAAAAGCTCACTTCCTTTATCCCACAACTTTGTACTCGTTGGAACGTATTATCTTATTATTTCGACGAATCGTAAAGAAATCTTCACAAACCGGGATGTAATGACGTTTGGTAGCATTTTAACACATTTAACATGTAGGTCGAGTCCTAGCAGATTATAACTCCTGGCTCCCTAGGGAATTGACTCTCCTGAATGAGCCAATTAATAGGGTCTGGTCTGGGGAGACGTTGGGGGGTGCCTTCCATTATGTCAGAATTTTAGTCGAAATATAAATGAAACACTCCCGTCTGGGTGGAAGTTTTCCGGAAATAGTGCCCCCCCCCCCTTTCCCAGGAGAGGTGGTCCTTTTTGACCAGTCTGTTCAATCCGACCGAAACTTCCCCTTCCATTTCCAAAAAATAATGTTTCCAGTCCCACCTCAATGAATTTAATCAAAATTTTGGTCAATATGTGAATCAAACGCTTTGATCCCATTGGAATCTTTGCCTCAGTTGAGCAATGTCATTCCATTTACCCTTGGTTAGTTCTCCTGGTGTCTGACTGGTTGTTTTGGGATATTGAAAAGCACCCTGGGCATCCTGTTCTGTCTAGGTGGGGAACAGGTAAGGGACCATTTACTCCATCCTAAACCACTGCCCCTACCATCCCCGCCCCCCAAAATCAATAATAATAAATAAGTATATGTTGTAGTTAATTTTTTATCTCAGGTACTTTTTGTTTTTCTTTTGTTTTTGAGTATGGTAATGTATGCTAATGAAGTTGAAACAAAGGAAAAATAAAAATTACCTGAGATAAAAAATTAACTACAACATTTATAAAGTTAATTCCAATCACCATTTTTGTTTGCAAGTGTACGTGACTCTTTTTTTCAGAGAGAAACAAATTTCGTTTGCCAGGACACAGTAAGGTTAGTGTCAAAAGATATATATATATATTTTCCATTATCAGCAGGTGTCAGCTAATTCTGTCTCCTTAATTTATGATTGTGCTGTTTCTTGTAATCAGTGTGATTTGTTTGCAGCTTCCAGTGCTTGAAACTGAGAATGGGAACTTACTCAACAGTGCTAATAGCATCTGCAGGTACATGTAACTTTTACACTGCATTATTGACAAAGTGTGAGCTCAAGATGCCTGGATATTGGCCAAGCTCTTTTGTTGCAATTTAAAAACGAAAGCAATATTTCTTTTTTGTACTTGATTTCTTGGGTCTTTAATTTGGTTTATTTTGAGATTGAGGAAAAATCACGAAATTGAAGACCCGTAAATAAAAAGACCCAACAAAAATTAAACAGTCACATGAAATTTATCACCCATATAGAAAATTCAAACCACAGGAAAAAAATGAATAATATTTAATAACTACAACTTACACTGTACAGGTTATATGTGTCCACAAATATTGACAAAATAATTACTACAGGTGGAGCTGGTTTTACTAGTACATTCCATCCTGTGACTGTGTCTTCTGTTTTGAAATTATGTTAATATGCATTTTGCTTGTTTCATTTTATCTCAATATTTTAAAAAGTTCAGAAGATTGAAAAATAAAATCAAGTTGAGAATGCCTGAATTGCAAAAGTTAATGCTCTTTTTCATATTTTCTTATTGAAATCGCCAAAATAAAAACCTGCCCAATCCTATCTTGCTAAAATCACGAAATTGAGTACCAATAAGGTAAATGAAAACATAAAAAGAAGAATGAGGCCAATATCCAGCCATCTTGAACAGAAAAATTAAACTTCAGTCAATAAAGGATTTGCTTTAGATAATTCTTCGTTTTTACTTCTTAAGTCATCTTTGACTTAATCTCCGTATATGATTGTATATCAGTGATTTTGTTACAGATAGTTATGGTGAGTCATTGGATTCATCTTGTGAAAAGTCATGAGTCCCAGTCCAGAACCAATTAGTCCCAGTTATAAAAAAACAAACAAGTTCAATGGGCCTTTACGTAACCAGGCGGTTAATCTGAAGACAGACTCCAAAACTCTGTACTATTACAGTATACTGAAATTAAAATAACTATAGTCCTTCTATTTTAAAGCACAACAAAGGCTAAAAGAAGTATGCATCGTTAAACAACAGCCATAATAACTGCCGCAGAAATTACATGAACAGGATAATGCATGCAATTTATATGTCGTAGATATCTTCTTGAGCTCAATGCAAACTCCAAAGAAAATGCTGATCCTGAAACAGAAGCTGTTATTGACCAGTGGTTGGAGTGGGAGAGTACATCTTTACAGGTCAGTTATCATTTTATCACTGGGTAGAGTCAGGATTGGTAAGTTAAATTTGTTATTTATCACTGGGTAGAGGTGGAAGAGTACCTCTTTAGAGGTCATTTATTTGGCAGTGGTTGTGTACAGTTACAGTCAGTTATTGATTATTGGAGAAGGGTGGGAGAGTACTTTATTATTATGTCAGTTACTTATCCGTGGGTAGAGTGGGTGGGTACAGTTTTTATTAGTGAGAAAGGCTTGGGGAGTACTTTTTAACAGGCCACTTTTTTTCAGTGGGTAGAGTGGGTGGGTACAATAATAGTCAGTTGTTGTTAAGTGGGGAAAGGTGTGGTACAGTTTTGGTCAGTTATTGGATAGTGGCTAGGGTGGAAGGTACCTTTTTAGGTCAATTTCTGCTCATTGGGTAGGGTATGAGAATACATTTTTAAAAGTTGTTTTATTGACCAGTGGGTAGGGTGTGAGTGTACATCATGTCTTGAGCATCACTTAGTCAGGCGGGCCAGCTCATGGAAGGACTTTTAATGCTTGTCATTTCATTACTGACAAACTTACAAACAACACCTGAAATATTAAGATAAGGGTGCAGAAGCAGACTACAAAACCACAAATTAATTACCGTTGCTTCTTGTTTTTTATTGGGGTTTTCCTTGCAACACAATAACATTCCAAAAATATTTGTTTGCAGTTTTCTGTTTTGCAGTTAGCATTTAACATGATTACTATATTTTTTGTTCCAATGCAGCCTGTACTATTCTCACATCTTGTGCTGTCCGTTGGTCTTGGAAAAAAAGACAGTGGACACATTGAGGATCTGACAAATCTCCTGAGCCATGCAGATGGGGCTTTATCGTCAAATAAGTTTTTCTCTGGGGTAGAGTATACTGCTGAAAATTTTTTATTACATTTATAAAATTCTTCAAACATCTTTATATGGCTATAATAGTGCGTGTGCTCTGATTGGCTGCTGAGCGGGAAAAGGTTTCCTTGTAAAGACCAGACATCATCAGCTAGGTGTTCAAGGCATGTATAGTCTGTGTTTAACTTGATAGTGGACATCCATGTTATGGTCAATTGACAGCTGTCAAAAAAGGGTATCTGCTGACCAGTGTCACATGACTGTATCGCGTGCCAATTATTTATTATTGGTTTTAATTGATTGCAGTCTCAATTACTTCCTGTGTTTTATATTAATAGTGCTAAACAGGCCATATAATAAATGACTTATTAACCTCACCCATTCAGTCATTACAGGGAAATCCCAGACCTTGGCCTTGATGTATCCACCTCGCTATAACTGTAAACTCAGTCGATACATCAAGGCCTTGGTCAGAGATATCCCTGTATTGACGTTACTCTTGGTTAATGAGTGGTATATAATATTAATGACTATTAATATAAGACCTGAGACCCAAAAAGTCAAATCCATGAGTAGTTCATGAAGAAAAACTGACAACGGAAATCACTACTATTAAAAATTTTTGAAAAATTTGTTTCAGAAATTATGTTCATTTTAAGAAGCTACATCAGACACTCAACACATTTTTTGCCCAATTCCCAGACTCTGAAAAGTTAGTCTAAAGTATCTTTTCTGTGCTTTGTGGGCCCATTTCTTGGTGTTTAGGTATTAAATGAAGACAAAGCATCTTATGTTTGAAACTACCAGCATATTCCCTAAAGTACCTTAACAACGTATTATGATCATTATTTTGTATTGTTTTCTGTGCAACAGGATCAACTTGGTTTAGCTGATGTGGTCCTTTGGGGCTCACTTCATCCTTTACTACTTGCTGAATCTAGTTTGTCTGGTATGTACAGTATAATTATATGCGACCAATTATTTCTAGTGTAAGGTCTTTTACAGTACAATCAGAAAAACCATGAACACTTGAAATATCTCAGGAATGTTTATTTCATCATGACCAATCACAGCAAAGCTCAGGACATGCATACTAGCCACAAAACCACAAATTAATTCATGGTCTTGCTTGTGGTTCAGTTTTCTTACGCCTGATTGGCTTTTTTCTTGCAACACAATAACATTCCAGAAATATTTCTGGTGTTCATGGTTGCCCCAGTTTGACTGTAATAACCTTTAGTTATTACTAGTAACTAAATCATTAACTTAGTCCAGAAAGCAATGACCCTGGGTAAGCAGGATGTGAGAGCTGCTTCTCTCCCTGCTGTAATTTTTTTGTCTTGAACCTTGACCTGTCTGCAGTTTGATGCCACACAACGTGGGAGTGAAATTTAAAAAAAAAGATCTCTAACTCTTCCTTTTCATTCCTTGACTCCTTTCATCTTGCAGGCCCACAGATCAGCAATATAGCAAGGTGGCATAGTTATCTCATGACTCAAGATGTTTTTAGTAAAACTAATTCTGAAGTAACGGGGAATAAAGGTGTGATCGCCTTCAAGGTAAGAAAAATTAGAACTTTACGATGCTACAAAGTGATGGCAGCGAATACTTTTTATAGAGGACGTAAAGAAGCCATTA
The DNA here is from genome assembly GCA_964035525.1 of Porites cylindrica. NCBI lineage: Eukaryota > Metazoa > Cnidaria > Anthozoa > Scleractinia > Poritidae > Porites > Porites cylindrica. Next base: position 3,282,186 of record OZ037777.1, on the reverse strand, counting down.
CGAAATTAACTTTTTCTTTCTGAACTTAGATATGTTTTTTATGGTTTCAACTCTAGAAGGCTTTGCTTGCATTTGACAAAGTAAGTGAGTTGGAATAATCGTGATAGTGACTGAAGGAAAGCCAATTCCTCTGTCACATTTTCGCCGCTGTGGCCATCGTTTGCTGTGTGGTACTGTGGAAACAATGCAATAGTTTGCAATAGTCAGCATACTGGAAATTCCTCTTCCAGGCCTCGCAACTCTATGTACATTCTTGTCCCCGAAGCTGGGATCCCTGTGAACAGCACCTCAGACTGAGGTCCGAGTTTCAGTCTATCATTTATTTTTGATTTGAAGAATCCTTTTTGTTTTTCTAGGGGTCGTTGTTAGCAATGTCTGGGCATGAAGTTCAATCCAGTTCAAAATCTCAGGAAACCACTAAAGCTAAGCAGAGTTCAAAAGGTAATTATCACAGCAGCAATTGATTTGTGGAATGTTTTTATCTTTTAGAGACCTGGGTCTGTAGTATTTTTGTCATCTACTAGGGACGTAGAGTTGGGTTTTTTTGAAATTTTTATTTAGGACTCTCGGCAATAATGAAATTAGGCATAAAATATGTTTTTTTTCTATTTTTGTTTGGTTTTGTCTAGGTTCACAGCCTCCACAGAAAGAAACCGATGATCCTTCACTAGAAGAGGTGAGTTGTCATTTAATTGTTGTGCCTCGCGGTTGACGAAAGTGAGGGAAAAAAATCGGCACGCGAGAATTCTTCCGCCTGCCTCGCGAGTCCCCACGTTTTCGCTCGCCAGATATCCGCCTTCCCTTCCCTCTTCTTCTTTCATGTCGTTCAATTTGTCAAATGTCGGTGAATTTTTGTGGAGTTGATGGGGTGACGATATGAGAGATTATATGGACGGGTGGGTTACTCCACCTACCTGGGGTCCCCCACCCCTATGTAAACAGGCCCTAAATGTGATGTCACATGGGACGATTCGCAACGACGATTTCAAGCGCAACGCAGCGGTTGCAACATTGTAACGACCTTGTTTCTCATGGTTACAACACTGTTTCAACATTGTGTTGCGCTAAAAGCCGTCGTTGCGGGTCGTCTCATGTAACATCACCTTAAACCTATTGCTTTTTTCACTTTCTTGTTACCGTCGTCGTCGTCAAGCTCCCTATTCTTCCCTTTGCAAATGTCTGTGCAACGCGGTTATAAAAGACATTCGGCACATGTAAGAATAGACAACAACACATCGCATTGTCAAACAGGAGCTCACGCGTGGGATAGAGAAAATTTCTATAAGTAACTGAATAGTATTTCCCCATTGATGAGTTCGTGACTATTTGCTTTGTTGCAGGCAAGTCAACCAAAAGTCTGTTCAAAGGAAGAGATTGATGAAGCTGTCAAAAGCTGGAATAATGGCAGCAAGAAGCGACCTAAGGCTCGCCGCCTTGCTAACCCTGTGTAAGTGTCATTAGTAATAATTATCGCCGTTTGAAGGTCTGGTTCAGGTTTTGGTAACATGAAACGTTGGAGCGGTCTGATGCTAGATCAAACGGCTCAACCCCTTTACTTCCAGAGTGAATGATGGAGTTTACCCTGCGAGCAGAGGCTACATTTTCGTGGTATAAGCTGACATGTAAAAAGTACGCCAGCTCATGCCTCGAAGTAGATGGAGTTTTATAAGCTTGTTTTAACGTTTGGGTGTGCGGACGAAATTCTAAGGTGTGACCAGTCGAATGAAACCTCTTTGCCAGTACTTTCAATATGGTGCTATATGTTTTTCAGCACTTTACCAAATGAAGTTTGGAATTTTGTCAAGTTTTGACCAAATCCGCTTTTAAGAGTGAGCGGTTAAACGTCTCTTGTTTAGCAACGTGATGACGTTGTTTTGGTACCAGTAAGTATAGTTCGGGAACGTCAAAAAATAGGTTTAATAGGAAAAACAGAGAAAAACAGCAATTTTTCACCTGCACCACGCTTTTTGGTACATTCCTTTGGCACTGCACCACCACCATTGAAATTGTATAATGTGATGTTTTATGTAAGACGGACGTAAACGCAAGATAAAAAATGCTTGCTCTCTTTTTGAAGGTTTTTGTGTACACTACATGTAAGAATTAAGCTCTAGCAAAATTCGCCAACAGTTGACAAACTGAACGAGTTGTAATAATCAAGATAAAGTTTACATGTGAAAGAACGCGAATGCATTTTATAACTTAAGTGACATATTTACCACCCTCACCAAGCTTCTTTTTTCTCGCTAAGACACGTATAGTAGAATGACGACGGCTACCACTTTTTCCCACCAAAATGAGGCTGGTTCACGCGCGCGCACTACTTAGTATTGAGAAAATCTCGTTGTTGTATGTATTTTTGCTGGAGCTAGTTGTTTCATCATCGTTTCTTCTCCTTTTGCTAAACATAATCTTTTCTTTACTACACAGTCTTCCTTTGGAAGGAGAGAAGAATATTCTGATCACTAGCGCCTTGCCGTACGTGAATAATGTACCTCATCTGGGAAACATTATTGGTTGTGTGCTTAGTGCTGACGCATTTGCCAGGTAATTCTATTGTTATGAGCAAGCTTTCTCGTAGTTTGCGGGTAGTCTCTTTTTATTCAGTTGAGTCAAGGCTCTTAGAACTGTAGACTTGCTACAAGTCGACCTCTTGGCGAGCGGAGCGAGCCTTTTTTGGCCGCAAAGCGGCCGACCGCGAGCGACGAAGTCGTCCCGCGCCATATGAAATCCGACGATTTTTTTTTTCTTTCGAGGAACCATCTTGAAAGACCAATCTCATTCTACGAAGGTCTCTCGTTGACCTACCGGCTTATTTCATCAGGTCACAGAAAATCTGCGTATTTCTTAATATAAATTCGTCAGGTTTGGAAAGTCGTTGAATTTAACAGCGTTATTCGTGGAAGGTGTGAATAGTATACGAAAGTACACGAAATCACCGATTATTGCTCATTTTCTTTTTGAAAATAATTAGATGAGCCAGTGATCGCTTTGGCAAAATTTAAAACCATCATTCAATCTAAGTTCATGGAAAACTCGAGAAGGGTCAAGTAAGAAAAAACGTTTTCCAGCCGCAGCGTTAAAAAGAGGAACCATCTGCATGGCTGTTAGTACATTCGTGAACCTAGACTGCCTGTAAGGAAGGAAGCATTGGATTCTGGATTCCGGATTCTTTGTCGGTGAAACTTGGATACTGCTTTCCAATTGTTGAGTGGGATTCTACTCTCTTTGAGCTGTATTCTGGATTCCAACAGGGAAAATTTCCTGGAATCCAGATTCCAAAATCCAGAGTTTCCTGGATTACGGAATCTGGAATCCCTCAAGTGGGGCGAAAGGAATATCTCGGCTGGGAGAGGGGACGTTTAGATTCTCCTGTCGTTGTTGAAAGCTTACCTTGGGTTATTGCATAAGGCACCCGCACAATGATCAAACAGTTCTTACCCTACACCGTATTGGTCATGTATTCTGGCTAATCGAGCAAGCAATTGTTTGTGATGCAAAATGTTTGATGAAAATGTTTGATGCGAAAAGCCATTTGAATGCGATGTTGAGAGTGGGGGCTAAACGGTAAAACTTGCTCTTCCAAAGCGGTGTTAGACGAAGATGTTTGAACGTTTAGCCGGGGCTTAACAGATTTTTTATATCGTTTGAACAGATATTGTCGCCTTCGTCAATACAACACACTTTACATCTGCGGGACAGATGAATACGGTACTGCCACGGAAACAAAGGTAATGTCTTGTTTTTGTGTTTGCAAATCATTGCTCGGCGTTGTTTGTGTACAGGTAGTAGTTTTCAGCCTTGCTAGCTAAAAGATTTCTTAGGTCTTAAGACAATATCCAAGTAAAATTGGTGCATGTCTGTTGAAATTTTACTTGTGTAAGGGTAGTCGGACAAAAATTAACTGCAAAGGCTATCACTTTGCAGATGATAAATGAAATCTACGTTGTGGAAATTTGAATCGTTATACCAACGAAGCTGATAGCATCATTGTGTGAATATATGGAAGAAATATTAAAATCTTCCGGCAAATCTCGCATCTACCATGTACAATTGTCGTTTAAGAGGCATAATGAGGCCTCAGTTGAGTCCGACCCAAATTTGTTTTTGTCCAATTAAAGTAGTTACTGGGTAGGACGTTTGTTGTCTTAAAATATGTATATTTGTAGCTTTATGTTTTGTGTGATTTCCACGAAATGACAGGTTGCTGTCTTTTGTTACCAGGCGTTAGAAGAAGGCCTTACACCCCAGCAGATTTGTGACAAGTATTTCAAAATCCACAAGGAAGTCTATGAATGGTTCAAAATTAAGTTCGATTTCTTTGGAAGGACTACAACACAAGAACAAACGGAGTATGTAACTACAAGCTCAGAAAAATATTGTTAAGACAGTTCTGTCATATTCTAGATGTGCGCCGTGCTTCCATCTCCTCTAAACAAAAAACTAAGACACCCCCCCCCCTCCCCCTTTTAATGCCTTTTGGGCTAAATCAACTTGTATAATTCTCATGTTACTGTAAACAGTATTGGATAAGAAAGAGCGGGGGGCGGGGAACGGTCATTGTTTTGGTGACAGTTTTCATTTTTGCCAGGATGAGAGGAAAAATTAGTAATTTTTGTGATGGGTCTCAACACATTTTGTGCGAGGTTGTAGCTTTGTCTACATTTTTCCTTTGTCAATTTTGGAGTGAAAAGTAGTCTCATTATCGCTTCTGGGTCATACATTACTGCGTTTTGTAACTGGCGAAAAGATAACAGGTTGTTGATACTTTTTGACCCAAGAACAACTAAGACTACGTGCGAATTTTTTTGCAAAACTTCCCCTTCTTTTGGTGGATGATCTTCCACGGTGTCACTAACAAGTCGTCGAACGCGATTTAACGAGTATAGGAGAAACAAAACCTATTTTGTTCTCAACAGCATTGCACAAGACATTTTTTGGCGGCTTCACAAGCGAGATCACTTGGTAGAGGACACACTTGAGCAACTTCAATGCGAGGAGTGCAAAAGGTAAGCCTTTGTTACTGTTTAACCCTTTAACCCCTGATATTAAAATGGAGATTCTCATTTACTGTCCCTATACAATTCAATAGAAGTAGTGGGGAGAATTTGTTGAAATATCAATTAGACTCAACTTCCTTGATCATGTACTCAATTCTTATGACCACTATGTTTTCTAAAGCATTGATGTTATAAGGAGAAATTTCATGCTGATCACTCTTAGGGCTTAAAGGATTAACCCGTTAGATATTTACAGACATTACAGACATTAACCCGTTAGATATTTTCTTTAAGCCGTCACCTGATAACACGAGAAACACTATAGCCTGAGAAACCAGCCAACATTTCGCGACGCTACCGCTGATTTTCCCGCGACATGACGTCTGAGGAACGAGCGCAGAAATTCCATACTGATGACGCGTCAATACTCAGTTCTGGGTGGTGCTTATGATTGGTTAAAAATTCGCTTCATCCAATCAGAAGCACTACCTAGATCTGGGTAGTGACACGTCATTAGTATGGAATTTCTCCTCTCGTTGCTCCGACGTCTTTTTCGCGGGAAAACCAGTGGTGCGGCGTCGCGATATATCGGCTGTTTTCTCAGGCTTGAACACTCCGAAACACCCCGGAACGCCTGGCAAAATACAAACAGAAAGCAACCCTAATCTTTACAATACAAATGTTCTGTTTACTTGATTCCTTTGTTTTTGTTTTTATTTGACGTGTTCGGGAGTGTTCCATGTTCCGTGTTTTAGTACATACGGCCGGTTTTAGCCCAGCATCCCTAAAAATGTTGACTCAAATGCCTAAAATTATATGTTCGAACCCTCCTCAATTTGTATCGCGTAAATGATGTGGTTTGTGGGGCCAAAAAATTTAGGGGCGGAGCAAGACCACATGAAAGTCAAGGGCGCTTAACAAAAACTCAGAACCGGACGGCTGGCCAGTCATTATTAACAATTAAATAGGCTTTTTTTCAAGAGTCTTCGTCAAAAATCTTTCAGTGTTGTGCATATTATTTAACTGGGGTGGCCAGTTCTGACTATTGGTGTCTTTCATTAGTCCTCTGACACATGATAGGTATTAATGGACAGCGCCCTCATTTTAATCGTGTAGATGGAAATTTTGGGGTGCCCAAACATGAAAATATTGGGTCTTCTTAAACCGTGTGACTCGTTGGTCCCCTGTACGGTTCCATGCTACCGCAGCTTCAAAATAGCCAATTTGTTGACAACTCGTCTCCGTTTATTTGCAGATTTCTAGCTGATCGTTTCGTTGAAGGTACCTGCCCTTTCTGCAACTACGAGGTAATACTTGAGAAAACTCGATTTTACCTCATTCTTGCAGCTCATTTTTTCCATGTCTTGACTGAAATTTTAGGGAGCTTTAACAACGGCATCGGCGACGGCAACGAGAGTGTCAAAAAAGCAATAGTTTTATTAAGCAAACAACTTTGCACGTGCATCACACTTTTTTGTTTATTTCTTTGCCGTTCTTGCACGACTACGACGTGAAAACCCCCCACTTTCACTTTGTAGGAGAACGTAAACAAGCGACGACAAATATTTCTTTCTCTTTCTAAACTTGAGTACGGTCCCCGAGAAATCTACTCCAAAAAAATCACCAACATTTGACATTTTCAGCTAACTGACATAAACGCGAAAATGTTTGGAAAAAAACGCGAATTCTTGTTGAAAGTGATGTTTTCGCTGGCGTCGCCGTCATCGATGCTGAAGCTCCCTATTAATTCTTGCACAGCTGCAGCCTATTCAAATAAGAGACGTTTGAGATAGCAACTTGGAGTGTAACAGCAAATGGTCTTTTTTTCACACAGTCTTGCAATTCTATGCAAAAACCAAGCTTTGAATTTCCGATGTGAGTAGTTATGTAATCCTCTTTTTTTCTTCGTCAGGACGCCAGAGGAGACCAGTGTGATTCTTGTGGAAAGCTTATTAACGCCATTGAACTTAAGGTAAAGATTGCTTTCTTCGTTGGTAACGTTGCGCTATTTTGCATTTTAAGATTGCCGATTGATTTTATATCAAACAAAATTCCTTTCCAGAAACCTCGCTGTAAAGTCTGTGGGGGAGCGCCAAAAGTGAGATCCAGCAAGCACTTATTTTTAAACTTGGCCAAGGTACATTGCAAACTACTTCTGTTAATATAAGTTGCTTTCACCATAAGTAAGTTCAACTCTAGTATTTGGTGACTGCCAAATGAACAGGGTTCGTACAGAGTCTTGAATTCTTGAAAAAGTCTTGAAATTTGCCTAGCAATTTTCTAGACCTAGAAAACGTCTGGAAAAAATGAGTCAATGCTACAACAAGTGCTTTTTAGGCAATTTTTTTGTTTTGCTTGTTTAAATCGGTTTGTGTGCAAGTAAAGCTCGAGTTCGTTTCCTTGACACTGTTGTGTTAGTTGAGAAAGATGATTTTGGTCCGTTTAAAAAAAGGTTGTAATCGATCCGATTCTGCAGGCTTAAGGAAACGATAAAAAGAAACTTATTCACTGTCTCTTTTGGTTTTCGTACAATTAGATTATTTCAAGGTTATCATCCCAACTCGAAGTGAATTAGAATTCTTACTCTGTGGATTCTTCTTCATTTTTTATAGCTTGAGCCGTCGCTAAAAAGTTGGGTCGAAGAATCATCTAGTGAAGGTAACGTGAAACTAGAAAAACTAATAGTTTAAGACTAGTAAAGGTTATCTTACAAGGACTAAATGTAGTCACAGTCGCAGCAGAGTTAAACGCATTGTTTAGACTCAATGGGATGAGTGAATATGTGTACTCGTATCCTAAGAACAGAATTTTCCCCAGGAACGTGGACATCGAACGCGCGCCATATTACCCGCGGGTGGATCCAAGACGGCCTCAGACCTCGCTGTATAACACGTGACTTGAAATGGGGCACCCCAGTTCCTTTGGAGGGATACACGGACAAAGTATTTTACGTGTGGTTCGACGCACCTATAGGGTAAGAGGTGGTAAAGATATTTAACGACAGACCTCATTCGCAATACTCGCCATATTTTCTCCCGCTCAAGGACTGACGGGATAAACAAGCAGTGTCACGTGATTTCCCAGGGGCCAACAATGAATCCTCTGAGACAAGAAATTGCGGTCGGTTTTGTTTATTTTAGGCAACAGGAAATGAAGAACTTTTTATCTTAAAGACCATACTAGCAAATTTTTAGGTGGAACTTGCAGGAACTGATCATATATTTTTACTTTTTGGTTGCGGCAGCAACTGTAGATGGCCTCACAGCAAGCACTACGTTTATGACTTAAAACTTGTCGAAACTCGAACTTTGCATTTTGCAAGTTAAAAATCGTCGTCTTGTTTTGAGAAAATAAACAAACGCGACCGCGATTACTTATATTGGCAAATTTTATCATTTGTTTGCCGCCTGAGGTACCACGTGACATTGCTTATATCCCGTCAGTCCTAAAGTGCGTGCAAAGATGGCGGACATCGTGAACTAGGTCTATTAGATGACAATTTTCCATGCTCTACATGACAGCATACCGCCATAGAAATGACGCCAAAAGGTTCAAAAAAATTAAGTGGAACCGCAAACTGCAGATTACCTGATAATAAAGTTTGACTGACTTTGGTTTAAGCACGATTATTCAACAAGATCAAATTTAAAGTCTAACAGTTACTATGATTTGAAATTTTACATTTCCATTTTTTTCGTTATTCTTTTGTACTATTGTTAAAAGATTTCTTTCATTTCCGTTCGATGCCGCCGTCAACTTGTATACTACAATTTTTTAGTGGACACTCGCGAATTCATAAAATTACCTCGAACAAGAGAGATTGGGAGTGGGGACAAACCATTACTCAATTTTTTTGGATTAATTTTATCCCTGTAAAACCCTCAAGCGAAAAACACTGGTGCTCTTTTTGTGCTTACAGTTTCCATAGAAACACAAACCATCGGAATGCCGAGGGAATGTTGTCAATGTGTCCAACGTATTTTTGTGACGCGACTATCTCTCCCTTACGTTTGCGATGTTTTTTCGATTACTGATATCGATAAAAGCGTGACCCAAGCTCTACCATGAAGCGAGTGTTCAGAAAGCCAGGAGTAGAATAAAGTTTGAAGAGTTTTGTTGTTATTTTAGGTACTTCTCTATCACTGCTAATTACACAAAAGAGTGGGAAAAATGGTGGAAAAATCCTCAACAAGTGAGTAGCATAGCAAAGAAGGAGGACTCCATTAGATGGTGGTCGTCACATCACCCCTCTATGCCAATTGCAGAACATTAAAACAACTGATCCAACATGGAAACAAAGTAGCGGAAATTATATTGTTATCCTCTGACATTACGGATTTTTAATATACTCTTCGCTGAGAGACTTAATGAGATGTCATGTGACCTTTATGTAGCCAATGATAGCACGTGTTGTTGTGAAATAGTTCCAGCTAAATGGGACGCGTAAATGACTCTCTAACTTTGTAATTCTTGGCAGTGTGACCATTCGAAAGAAACCGCTACAGCATTACTATCACATGGTACTATTTTGATCCTGTCAGCCGCGAAACCCTATGCTGTGACCATTCAAATAAAACCTCTTCTCTTCGGCAGCACTTAAGCGTGGTGTTATTTGTTTGTTAGTAGCTGCCAAAATAAAACTGTGAATTTTTCATGAATTTTGAAGTATGTGATTTGTGGAACGAAAGGATTATGACAGAGTTTGTCAATCGTAAATCGTATATTTTATATTCTTTCCCCAGGTTACTCTGCATCAATTTATGGCGAAAGATAACGTGCCTTTCCACACTGTCGTATTTCCGTGCACTGAGATCGGTGCCGACGATAATTACACGCTTCTTAACTCGATTAGTGCAACAGGTAAGAACTTGTAAGCTACTTACTGTTAGTGTCAACTTGTTATAGTGAGTGCCAACTTGTAAGCTGGTTATTGATAGTGTCAACTTGTTAGCTACATAAAAAGAAAGAAACTTCATTGTAACGCATTCATTCATCTACCGGCCAGTAAATCAAGATCGGCCTCACAACATCGCAAAACAGCTAGATTAGTCGACTCAGTAGTCGAATTAAATCAACGAAGAGAACAAAAACCTTTTTGTTTGTTTGAAGAACAAAGATTCACTCTTGTTAACAATCTCAACGTTCCGTAAATGGCAAGTAATCTTGCTGATTTAAATTACGAATTTTCATTTCATTTCATTTCATTCTTCAGAATACCTTAATTATGAAGATGACAAATTTTCCAAGAGTCGTGGGGTTGGAGTTTTTGGCAATGATGCCGCAGACACCGGTATCCCAGCAGACATCTGGAGATTTTACCTTCTCTACATGCGACCTGAGAACCAGGTTAGTCCGTGGTCTCTTGTGACAGCCTTTATCATTATATGGATACCTCTGCTAAGAGGAAATAGATTGAAGCCAATCAGAAACGGCGAAATAATTTGAATGAGTGATAAATCGTATGCTTAGTCAAGATAGCTGGATATTCACCTCGTTTGCTTGTTTGTTTTTTTTTTTGTTTTTGTTTTTTGTTTTCGTGTTTTTATGGGTTGGAGTTAGTGTTAGATCAAAAACACAAAACGAACTTGGCCAATATTCAGCCATCTTCTCCTCACGGTTGGTCTAATCAAACTCTCACGTCATGCTTTCTTGTTATGTGAATTAGGTACCAATGAGAGTTTGCTCAGTGATTTTGATGTCATATGATGTACAGTGCGCCATTTTCTCAATTTTCTGGCTTAGATGGTGTCTTACTTGACTTATTTTGATTTTACCGTACAGGATAGTGCCTTTAGCTGGAATGATTTCATCGCGAGGAACAACAATGAACTACTCAACAATTTTGGAAACTTCGTCAACAGGCAAGGCTTTTTAAACTGATTCGGTTACTGTATCTTTCGCTCATTATACCCACTGTTATAAACGTTAGACGTTATCAAACATCTTACAAGATCAACGCGCCGTATGATACATCTAGAACCTTTCATTGCCTGTAAGTGTATTTCGCGAGACCAATTATAATCATTTTCCGCCATGATCCTCTTCCCCACACGTCTAACCTCCTTCCGACCAAAAGACAACTCTACGAGATTTATGAAGACATTCTGTTGCCGTATCTAGCTACCTATCAACCTCTCTTATCTGTTACCTTCCTTTTGACCCAGTCCCTTGCGCAACCTCGTATAAGCCAATAAAAGAAGTGATAGCCTCTCCAAAGAAGCCCCATAGTGCAGTTCGACACAATTCTGACCCAGTCTCACTCAGCCTCAGAATGGCCATTAGACCTTAAAACCAACCAATCATACCAGATTTATGAAGACATCTCACTGCGTCATCTAACTACTTCGCAGTCCCATTATCCCTCTCTCAAACGAGGCTCGATTTATGCCGCTTTCTCAGGCCCAGTCTTGGTCCTCCCCGAGAAGAATCTCTCGGGGGGAGGGGAGGGGGATGTGTCGGACTCATTTCCCGAGCAGCACTTGGTAATCGAGCCTACCCGCACATTTGACAACAAACTGTCCAGCCCTAAATCTAAATGATTGCATAGCAGCGATAATTTTTTGTTTGTTTATATATATTTTTTTAAATAAAATGACCGTTTTCAGGGCGTTGATGTTTGTGTCTAATAACTTTGGAGGTGTTGTACCAAAAATGGACCTTACTGAAGACGACAAGAATTTCATAGCACTCATCAACAAAGAACTCAAGTCCTACATAGATGATAATGAGAAAATGAGGTAGGTCTTCTTTGTTTTTGCTTTAGAAAGGTGCACAAGATTGTAATATTTTTAAAAGCAAAGGAAAGAAAAAAATAATTGAATAAATGCCAGCACGTGTAGAGCGTTTTCACATGACGTCACGTCGGCCATATTGTACAAAACAATGAAAGGGGGGTTATGTCGGTGTACCAAAAAAATCATGTGGATTGAACATGAGGATTGAACTCTTCTATCATTCAAAACGGTTTTTTTTGGTTTGAAAAATTGCATAGCCATTGAGCACGTGAGGGAAAACGATCTATTGTTAGACCCCAATCTCAGACGCGTTTTCAGATTCGACGAAGAACTTGTCACGTGCTATAGGTCAAAACTGTCCCTTGAGAAATTTAGTCTCGCACGTGATCAGGTCGTGTACCTTCAAACCGCGGGAAATCTTAAGAACCAGTTGGATTGAGCAAGTGATTTCCCAACCTCGTTCCCAGGGTTCTCTCCTACCCGTCTCTACGTCCCAGGGACGGGTAGGAAAGAACCCTGGGAACGAGGTTGGTAATTCTCCCCTTTTCATGGCCGAAACTCACTGTCTCCCTAGTGGCCAGTCCTTAGATGCTTATGTTTCTATTTCAGGCTTAGAGAAGGGTTGAAAGTTGTTTTAAACATGTCCAAGCTTGGTAACCAGTTCATTCAGTCTAACAAACCCTGGGTTCTAGTCAAAGGAAGCGACTCTGACAGGTATGACGGCAATGAATACAGATAACCCGATTATATACGTAACCCTACATATGTTTTGTTCAGCGGGAAAGCACCAGGGCCGATTCTTTGTGGCGGCAGATTTGAACAAACCTGTTTGCTTGCCTATTTGTGTGGCTTCGTTTTTTGCTTTCTTTGCTTTGCTATTCACGTTATCAAAAGCATGGTTGGTGATGCATTTTTCTACCAAAACACGGAATACAGCTGAGGGTTATCTTGTAAATACCATTTTATGCTGATTAACTTGTGTTGTGGATGTGCGGTGACGGGACTACTAATTGAAATATATAGACGAGTTGTTAAGGTCAGGTCGAGGGCTCCACGCGCGCAACTTCCGCGGTCGTGATTATGAAGATATCGCAACTGATAGCTACGATGATGATGATGATGTTGCCACTAATGATGATGATGACGACGACGACGATGATGATGATCTCACGTTTAAGGACCTGTCAGTCAATAAGTAAGATAATGTGACTTTTGTAGATCGCGTGCAGGCACAGTCCTTGGTGTGGCTACAAACCTGGCCTGGTTACTTTCGGTCCTCATTCATCCCTACATGCCTGGAATCTGTGAAGAAATTCAACGCCAACTTCAGGTTGGTTTAGTCAGTGTTAGTTCAGGCGTTGATATTTGGTTTTGTTGGTCTCTATTGCTTAACAGATCTCTTTATTCAACCCGCATACTCTTGATAATTACTCTTGAATAAGAACAGAAACAAGAATAAGTCTGTTTAAACTACAGCAAATAGATGAAGAGCTTTGTGATATGGCTACTGCATTCTGTACACGTTGCAATGTCAGGACTCAGTTTTTGCTTTTGAAGGAAGACCCTATAACAGACTATTGCAGTAGTCTGACCTACTAGTGATTAACGCGCGCAATTAAATCGGCAGACAGTCTCTTGACAAATACCTCTTGATACTTCTTAAGTTTTCAATATATGGAAAAAGTAAGCTTTATGTACGTTCGAAAAAAAGTGTTGACATTTAAATTTGAATCAAGCCAGCAGCCGTAATCTTAAACATTAGAGCTAGGTTTACTAAATGGCATCAATTTCATAATTGCTGCTGAACTCTGATTCAAATGAACTCTATTTACGGTGGTAAACCAAAGTTTTAAAATTGTGACAAACATTTTCAGGTCACGGACGAAGGAAACGTGGTGCTGGATAACTTTATTCCTTACCTTCAACCTGGTCACAAAATAGGAAAGGTAAGAACGAGGAAATATTACTTCGTCAACTCAGCATTTCTGTTGTGTGTGTCCAAAACCTCTCAGCAAATTCAGGTAGTGTTGTTGAAGGTTTTTTTAGGCTTTGCGTTCTATTTAGCTTCCTTTGTAACCATTGTGATGTTAAGCCTTCGTTGCCATGGTATTACCGTCGTTTCCATGACATTTCGTTGTCATAATAATTCTCTCGTTACCTGGGTAGTGTATTTGCTGCCATGGTATTGCTTTCGTTCTTTACCACGGTGGTGCTTTTTTTACTACCTTAACTAAGTTTCACGTGATAGAAGGTCAAAACCCGCGTGATCAGTTACTAGTGATACAAGTTCCAAACGCACGTGATCAAATTGCGTTCTATGCGGTCCATTCACTCGTAGTGGACGTCCAAATGCTGGCTACATACATGCCACGCATGCGTAATAGCAACCTTGAGTTGAGTATTAGTAGTAATCAGGGAAAACAAATTGTGGTCGAGATTCCTATTTGTGTGTGCGGGTATCATCGGAGAACGTGTGTGATGTCACGTGGATTTAACGTGAAAATGAGGCAAGTAGCTTGCGTGAAATTCTATGGCAAAGAAAATGGTCCGATATTTATTCCCCCCCCCCCAAAAAAAAATGGTTGTTCTTTCGTCGCCATCTTTGTTTTTTTACTACCATGTTAGCGGCCAAAAACTGTACCCATATTAAGCTTGCACATTTTCGTGAACAAGGTAATTTATCGCCTTGCAGCCGATTGCTAATTTCTCTTCATTTGCACGAGTCGCTTGTGAGTGAACCCTGTGTATCATGTAAATATTTATTTTTAGCCGCAGCCGCTGTTCCAAAAGATTGACCCCTCGATGGCCGAACAGTTCCGTGCAAAGTATGGCGGAAATAAACAAAAGCAACAGGCTGCGAGTGACAAATCAAAAAACACCAACACTTCTGACGGAAGTAACGCGGGCAAAAATGTTGCTTCGTTACAAGCAGAGGTCACTAAACAGGTAAGGGACGTTACGTTTTTCTATGTCTAGAGTAGTACCAATAGACAACAATTTTTTTTCTTGCCGAGGTTTCACTACTTCTGACATAAGTAAAACGCAAGCACAAGTATGAGAGGCTCATATCAAGTAAATACGAACGCCTAGGCAAGCGCTAAGTTTAAATCAGGATCAAGGTCCATTGGAACGGACGCATCATTTTCTCAAATGCTAATAAGTGTGGTCGGTTATAAAAGATAATGTCCGTAGTATTTTTATGAGGAACCTTTTCGCAAAGTATGGCGGACAAGTGGCTGCGCATGCTCGCGCTATCGGGGTGGTCACGTGCTGAGGATTTTACCAGAATTTTTCAGCAAAGTTTTTGTGTTGTGCATGGCCAACAGTGAGAATCGAGAAGGGAACTGGAGCCGAAATGCGTCCCGCAATGGTTTGTGGTATCGTTACTGGACGCGTCGGTAAGCTATTAGATAGTTTAAGCATTACGTATACGGCAAACGGCAAACGTCAGATTCAAGTTGAGAATTTCTCAAAATAGAAAATGAGCTGATAAAAACAGCTCAAAACAATTCTTATGGATAAAAAACTGCGTGAAACTACTAATTTAGGTGTAGAAATTATGAACAGTAAACGACAAGAAAAGTTGGAAACTTGGTCAAGTGGCACAAATTCGCGTTTGCCGTTTGATGTAAACGTGATGCTTAACCTCTCTATTGGCCAGGTTTATCCCTCAGTAACAGTTCCAGAAGTCTTTGGGAGAGCTAACTCGGCTCAATTTCCTTCTCTTTTCTCTAGAAGAGAATTGACTGGTAAAGACTAATTTGCCTTGAGGAACGACTTTCTATCTCGTGTTGAGTGGAGTCACAGTGGGTTGTTAAGATGACGCTTATCGTGTAAGCGACAACCGTATACAGCAGTTCAAACTGCTGTTGTTATTTAGAATCTCGCCAAGAAAATTTATACCGTAACATTCCTTTATTTTAAGGGCGACAAGGTGAGAAAATTGAAGACTGACAAGGCTGAAAAAGCCACAGTGGATGGTGAAGTTGCCATTCTTTTAGAGCTCAAGAAAAAGTTGGCCATCGCGGAAGGAAAAGATCCTAACGTGCTGGAAAATAAGGGGAAAAAGAAAGGGAAAAAGGCATAAAAAAGAGGCTCTTTTAAATTTCATTGCCATTTTAAAAAGCAGTGAAAACATTTGGAGAACACTGAAAATTCAGTGTTCTGATAAAGTGCCGATGAGGGAAGTCGAGAGAATAGGCTATTTATTTGCATGATGGCGTCATTTTACTACTATGACCAGGATCCTTCAGGGTTTTGCTTTCTTTTGCAAATTAGGGCTTTTGTTATTTAAACCTCACTGGGGCTACCAAATTTAAATATCAAAAGAAAACCCAAAAGAATTCTGGTCGTAGTAGTAAAATGACGCCATTGTGCAAATGGCCTATTTCCTCTGTCTGATAGAAAAATGCATTGGTCTAACCACAGAATCGAACGCCGAAGCAGTTGCTGAATTTGTAATTACAGCTGGCTTGTTTTAAAGCGTAGCCGACAGAAAAAAAACCGCCTGTGTGTTGTTCATCGTGAATTTACGATGAATTTACCTCCAAGATATTCCGTATAGCTATTCCGTCCATTTAAACAGTGATGTATGGACAAATCAAATCAATTTTAGACCAGATATTCAGTTTTTGACTTAAAATGAGCTTTTCTCTCCGGATTTTTTAACGTCTCAATCGAAACCTGCCGACCTCAAAAACGTACTGAAGCCCCTCAGCCGTTTTATGGCTGTAGACTGCATACTGTTCCTTGGTACAGTAATGGACAGAACAAAAATTACAATCATACAAAAAAGTGATTTTTAAAATTTATTTCCTTATCTTAATTCTCTGCAATTTATCGTTTTTGCAATGTAAGCCACAAGTGTTCGCGGCTAGTAACTAAATTTATTTCTGCATTTTCCAGTGTCTTCTTCGTTAAGTTTCAGTTTATTGTTTTGCCATGAGGATGTGCAAAAAACAAGAAAATCTAAACAATTAAAAAGCTAATGGCGAAGAAGCCCAGGGGAAGCCACTGGGCTTACATGGAATGGGCCTCCTCAATAAATTATTACAACAAAATATTATCAGAATTATACATACAAAAAATCAATGGCAGAGCTACAGAGCTCTGCCTTGCCGATACAGTAACAACTTTTACAACTTCAGTCTGCAGAATCCGGAAACAGAAATCGCCAGTTGCAAATGGTGGCTCGCGATATAGCCAGTCTGCAGGGTGACATGTGGACTTGTCTAAGATTCATGGAAATTTCCCTACCTAACCTCCCTTCCCCTAAATCATCGTTGGCACTAACTTCTCACTTAGGACAAAATGTTTAGTTAGGGGAGGGGTAGTTAGGTGGAGAGTTTTGCAGAATCTTGTACTTATCCACAGTTGTAATGATTTAGCGCAAAACGAGCCTCATAGTAGACTAGAATCGGCGTAATTTCCCACTTCCCGAGAAGATCTGGCTTGGGCTTCCCTTTCTGGTTTTTTTGTCGCCTCTGGTCCCAAATGTTGCCTCTCCTGTTGTTGAGTCTGTGGTACTTGTGCTGGAGTTTTGTTCAGAGCCGACACAAAGCGAGGTCTGTTCTTTCCTTGCGGGTCTGCCCTCACTGTTGTGATCTAGCAGAGAAAACAACATTGGCATTTGGGAAAAACTGGTTTTTCTTTAGCAGGAATGGGCTCCTGTCTTTAGATATTAGTGAGCTTACGCAACACGAAGGGAGAGGAAAGAAGACGGCAAACCTTGTGTGACAAGCGTGACAATAATTTTTTTAGGCCTGTCACGTTTGTCACACACAAACGTTTTGTCGCCCTCTTCTTTCTGCCGTCCTGTTACGTAAACTCACCATTAATTACAAAAAGGAGCACAACGCATGTCCAACAGTTACTATAGTCTTGGTTTTAGCCAGGCTAGCTCTCTCAATTTTATGGGTAACGAGCTATGGAGTCACTACTTGAGATAGGTCTGAGTTCTTATGCACATGGTCAATGTCCCCGGAACTTCCCACTTTTGGACAATTCGTCGGAAAACTTTGAACATATTCGGGACCGGTTGAGTCGCCTTCAGAAATCCTAAACAATTTCCCGTATGTGAAAGTTGACTAGGCACAGTGGCAGCAAAATGCTAAACGAAAGCATTTCTGACATTACTGCGATCCCTGCTTAAAAACCGGTCCATTTGTTGCTTAAACATGATCTTGTCAATTCCCTTACCTTTGGAATAAAAACGAGACAGAGAGTCATCGTGGTGCAAAATACGACCAGAACTGAGAGCACTGCGTAGTTAACACCCGGGTTATTATCAACCACGTTAACGACAGTCATGCCAAGAGCGCACGGAAAAAACACGTTGTACACAGATATACCAATGTGGCGTGAATCGTTCAGCGCCTGAATCTTCACGTTTTTTGTTTCCCAGGCCAAAAAGGCGCCAAATACCAGCAGGATGCCTTTGTAAGCATAGACGATGCCGAGCCACACGCTTGGGTACGAAGAACTGCACTTGATATAGTATGGTACATACTCTGTGTCCGTTGAAGGGCTGTATTCCTGAAAAGAAGTAGGAGTGTGACGTCACGTTACCACGGTAGCGCATTTTCTGGATCACAACTATAGAGAGTTTAAGCAGCGACGACGGCGACAGCAACGAGAAGAGTTAAAAATCAATAAGTTTATATTAACAAAACAACAGCATTGCACGTGCATCATGCTTTTTCGTTGCACGACTGCGACATGACACTTCCTAATTTCACGCGCGTGCTTTATGGAATAAGTATTAAAACACAACACAAAAATTTTATTTTTATCAATTTAAATACGGGTCCTTTCGGGTTATTTCGCCAATATTTGACAAATTAAGTGATTAAGTGAAATTGAATAAGATCGATTAAGTTTGAACAAGGGCGAATTCACTTTATAAGTGAATTTTCGGTTTGTTTTGATCCAGAAATTTTGCTACCATGGGAACGTGACGTAACGACTTCTTCTCTCTATTGGGAAGTTTCTTTGGCTGTCAAGAAACCGTTTAAGGCCCCTAGAGAATTGGAACCAAAGAGGAGCGAGGTATTACCTCACCTTATTCCCAAAATCCTGAATTAAGATGTTGGAAGGTCAAAATCATGAACTAAAGATCATTTAACGCCAAAATCCTGAATAGTCCATTTTCGAGTTCGCTATGACCGCTGAATTAAAGAAGTGAAGACGCACTTTTTACAGCCTTAGCCTCAATCTGAAGTAATATATTCACAAATTCCAACGAGAAAAAGACCTGTTTATTACTCTGTGTATTATGTATATTCAAATTTCAAACACTTACTTGCCAGAATTTCTAAATATTTTACTTTACGTCGAGGCTAACCCTGCATGAATGTGTGGTTAATGTTTATATTCAGCGGTAATTTTTAATTCGAAACTGGACTATTCCAAGATTTTGGAACTCCGAAGTCCTGAATTCAATATTCTGGAATGCCAAAATCCTGAATTCAAGATTTTGGAACGCTACAATCTTGTGTTCACGTTTATCCTGAATTCATGATTTTTGATTTCGAGATTTTAGAACTACAAAATCCTGAATTCAAGATTTGGGAATGTTGACAGGAACTCCACGAGATAACTCTTTAAAAATAGCTCTAAGAATATTCATCTGTCCTCGACTTTACGTACTTTGCGTCCTGTAAAGTTTTTCTCGGCGTGCATCGGATCAACAATCTCCCAGACCATAATAATAAAAAGGTCGATAGAAAGGAATAATGCCAGCAGGGCAAACAACTGGAAGTCACTTATTACCTGTTAGAAATAAAATAGCCTTCAGCAAGAAACTTACATTAACAGTTCTGTAATACGAGTTTTAATTCCAAAGCATTTTGAATGTTTTCCGTTTATGGTCGTTTATTTTTACATCATTTTAGTTTAAAGGTAAATCCAAGATGGCAGACTTTATGGCCGCCATTTTGAATGACGTCAGAGTGTACACCATCTTTTGGCGGTCATCACAGACTTTATATCATCCCTGATTGTAAAAGGGTTGGTTAATCTTCCTATAAAACTTAATAACGCAGTCTAACGCGCCCAACCCTCCCCTTTGGGGTTGTGGATTCGATTGTACGGTCGAAGGTTCGGCCTTTTGTTTGAAGCTGTTTGTTGCTTGATTGTTATCTTTGTAGTTGTTAAAGGAACTGCAAGTTTATTTTAAAAGTCGCGCAAAGTGATTCTTGACGTTGCCAAATTCGAAATTCCTAATGTTAGTTTCTAAAAAGCTCGCTTTGAAACAAAACTTGCACCGTGGATAAATCCTCAAAATGTGGCGTCATTTTAATATTCACAGCATGAAATTTAGTACCCGGATTCACAACTTAGAACCATCATCAGCTTTTCATTGCCTTCGGGATTGCCCATATAAGGGACAGAAATTACCCTAGGCTTGTACCCTTGCCCCCTCTCCCCAGTAACCTCTTTGACTCTCACGTTAAATGCTGAAGGAAAAGAGCCATGCGAAAGAAGTGCTGAAGGAGTTGCGGCGCGCGGTGTGTTTTTGGGAACGACGCCCTGCAGAATCCTATATAGTTCTGCGCGCGATAGTTGGTGCTTAGAAACGGAGAAGTAGATAAACAAGTACTTGTATTAGCTATCAACCTACCATTTTCCTTGTTCGATTGAGAAAGATCTTATGCACCCTCCAAGTCTTTAGGAACATCCCACCAAATCCCAGGGTGAATCCACAACAGGCAACCCAAGTGGAAAACTGCAATCGAACGACATGACAGAATTTAATAATAATGATGATGATGATGATGATTTGGAGGTAGCATTTCCACAAAGTGGTTCTTCGTCTACCTGATTCCTGGTCGAATTTGGAAATGTTGGTTTTTGAGGAGAGAGGAAAACCGGAGTACGTGGAGAAAAACCTTTCGGAACAAAGGAGAGAAACAACAACAAAATCAATCCACATATGGCGTCGAAGCCAGGATTTGAACCTGGGCCACATTGGTGGGAGGCGAGCGCTCTCACCACTGCGCCATCTCTGTGCTCCCAAGAGATGGGTAAATTTTTGGAAAATTTAGGAGTGGCATAGAAGTTCTCCTGGGGCCAGTGCATAAATGTTTACGTCGGATGTAGCTGCTAACCGCTGCCTTTCAGCTCAGTCAAACTATTTATTTCAACGCTGGATCTTAGCAGTTACTTGCGGGCGATAGGTTTTAGGTTTTATGAAATTGGTTCCTGGCCAATTCGTTTAGGTTTTCTCCACTGATTATTTTACTTGCACTCCCTTCTTAAAATCTTTATGAACAAAGAATATGTGATAATGCTTTCATGAATTTCTATACTGTTGGAGGTGTTAACGTTTATCATTGTCATAACTGAACGGGGATTAGGGGGAAATGATTCATAAATGATTGAAAGCTAAGGTTGTTGCTAGTATAAACTGAAGAAAACCCTCAAAAATGCCAACTGTGTTTAACTTAACTGGCCATGGGTTCCTAGTGGCTAAATTGCCTAGAGAATCTGAACAGTTCCAGCAGGCTGCTCGTGATCCGCCGAAACTTCATTTTTTTATTATCAAACCTACAGATTGTTGCCACTGAAGAGTTAACGCTTTAAACTTCATAAGTTGATTTTG
The DNA here is from genome assembly GCA_964035525.1 of Porites cylindrica. Taxonomy (NCBI): domain Eukaryota; kingdom Metazoa; phylum Cnidaria; class Anthozoa; order Scleractinia; family Poritidae; genus Porites; species Porites cylindrica. The sequence continues at coordinate 3,260,851 of OZ037777.1, read as the reverse complement.
CAATGTAGCTCAATTTAACGTTAAAGCTGGCATTTTCCATTTTCCCAGTATATCCGGTTTTAACTGGTATGAGTACCTCAGTATCGTTTCCAACACTTACCTTACAGCGAAAAATTGCCTCGACACCAGGGCTCACGAAGTTGCCGTCAATCCCGCGTAGGATCCCAGCCGCGTATATGAGAATTGCACCAACCACAATGATGTTATTCATACGGGGACTCGACATTTTGATGAACCTGCGAAGCCACGATTATACATAGGTGTCTTAAAACACTAGTACAGTGGATAACCCTTTAAGCCCAAATTTCAACACACAAATTCTTTTAACTGGCCTCCATTGATGTCTTATCAAGTAAATTGGAAGGAATGCAGAAAATCAGTGCAATACGTTTTTGGTGATCATTGTTTAAAAACTCATGACTTGTTTCCTTGATCATGCCCTCATGCAGTAAGGAGAAATCATCACTCATAGCGAAGCTCTCACGCGCGCGAAGCGGGCACAGCAGAGCACAATGGGTAAAAAAATTTGGTTATCTTTACATCCAAGAAAATTTGGTTGGGACAAAATCATCGGTTCGTGCATCAACCCTTTCATGTTAGCGATGTGGAATGTCACACTTTAACTTGATTTTGGACATCCGTGTCATGTTCAATTGACAGCTGCCAAAATAGGGTATCAGTTTCACTTGACTGTCGGGCTCAAGTTCTCCACTGACTAGTTACTGGTTTTCAAGTGATCCCAGACTGACGACCATTTTTTTCAGGAGGAATTCAGTTCGCTTATTCATGTGAAGATAGTTAAAATACTTCAAACAGAGAGTCTTCAAAAGATCCCACAAGAGCTTCGCCTTTGGCCTTGGATAAATCCATAAATTACGTGTTCGCATTGCGGAAAAATTTTTAGTGTTACCTATGGTCTCTGTGGCAAATGTTGAATGTCAGAAATGCTACCGCTACAATTATTCCCAAAATCTCAACCGCGCAGAAGAAACTGAACAAACCCACTGAAATCTTGAGCAATCTGTCGACCGTCATCATTTGATCAGATGGAATCGTACCACCTAAAATCAAACAAAAGAAGTTACTTGAACAAGTCTCTTTCAAACCAAGACTCGATGCAAGGCGTGTAAACGGAGTGGGGCAATAGCTGCATTAGCGTGAGGTTATTCTTTATCTAGCTACCTCTTTTCAACAGTAACAACAGTAACAATTCTTACCTTTCCAAACGAACTTTGAGGATTCGAGAAACAGTTTATCTTCCTCCATCGTGTAGTTCCCAAGAAGCTTTACTCGGCCGTCTAAGGATGAATAAATGTTTACAGCAACTCTTTTTAAAACGCTAAAATGTAACAATAACCAATAACTCATCTTCAGATAGAACTGAGACTTTGCCTTATTCCCCCGCAAAATTAATGTGATCCCTCCGCAGAAAGGAGAACCTAAACGTCCCCCACTATAATACTCATGCGGTTGTAAATACTGCTCGCTTTTGCGGCCTCGACTCAATCCACACGTCTTGTAGTAATAAGTGGTATCATTTGACAAAATCGTGGCGACGTGCTAAGATGAAGACTTTAGAGCATGTTATTTACGGTGTTGGTGCCTCTTCTTGGGTGGCTCTTATTTTTTCAAGAATTTTTACTGTATTACATTGGTTAGAAATTTCTGTCAACAAAGCTTGATTCAGTGTCTGACCTTGCATTTGTCCGACTTCCACAAGCCCTTGTCTATCGCCATCTTCGTTAAAAAACACAGGTCCCTGCAAACAGATCATTACTCGTAATGATGTCTAGAGTATTTTAGATAAATCCCTTGAAAAGGATGTACTATCCAGGTTTTAAAATTCTAAAACCTTGGCAATTGCCTGATTTGGAACCGTGATTAGGTCTATTGAATGGCAGTTTCAGACCAAACTCCTTTCGCAAAGGATAGTTCGTAGCATGTCACGTGACAAATCAAGTATAGAGTGCTGGCACTGCGTGACCCTGGCCGGTTCAAGGCTCAGCTGAAGGCTAAGCGGACTAAGCCTCCCCTCCTCAGGGTAACTGACAGTAGCTTTGAAAATGAGGATAAACATTGTTCCACTTACCGAAAAGCCCAGAAATGTCACCTTCGAAAGTGAATCCCTGAACACCTCAGCCATTTCTTTGTCTGTGTACGTAAAATTCTCCAGCGTTTTGTTTCTTGAGGTAAGAGTCTCGGCGGACTTGTTTAGAGCAAGAGCCATGGCAACAACTGCGTCATGGGCAAGTCCCGAGTAAAGTCCTAACTCATTATATTTGTCTTTCCATGAGAGGTACGCTTCCTGGAGAAAGAAAATGAATTAAATTTGGAATGATGCAGCTCTAAGCTGCACTATAAGAAAACAATACATAAAAACGTTACACACTGTCCTGTGGAACTCGACCGAAGCTGCCTTAACTAGTGCTTGTCTGTTATACAATAAATGCTTCTTTTAAAAATTGTACACTCCCCCTTAGAAACTGGGTACTTAAGGGGCGGACCATTAGAAAAGTTCTGGCAGGGGCAGGGAATTTTCGAGCTGCATAAATACTTTGGATCAATTTAGGTTTCTGGGAAACTGCCCACCTACCCCTCCCCTAAGCTAACATTAACACTTACTTCTCACTTTGGGCAAAGGTTTGGCTTAGGGAAAGGGTAGGTGGGCAGTTTCTCAGAAACCTACATTGATCCAAGACTTTTTGCGTTAGCATTTTCCTTACTTCTTTGATTAATTTTCCCCTGTATGAATATTTTCTTGGTACTTCGCCCCCCATGACTTTTCTAATGGTCTGTCCCTTACCTGTCCCTTACCATATATAAGTACACGACTAACCCCCTCCTCTCCATGGGTGGGGCAGCAGTGAAATTTTAACGGAGTACCAGCGACTAAATTCCACCATATTAGCAAAAAAAGTTTCATTTAGAGGTTTATCCACTAAAGGATGAAAAATATTATAAACGACTCAAGTAAGTTCTTACCTCGCTTCCTATTATGTCTTGGGAACTGGGTCCCATTCTCAGGATAGTTGTGCTAAGAAAGTTTCCAAAGGCCTTAGTGACGTGTTCTGTTTTGCAACGAAGCTTTGACGCACGGGCAGAGTGCATTTTTTCCACTACCCACCAACGATATCGATACCATCCCATCAGAAGCCACAAGTACTTGTCACCATAGAAGCCTTGTTTGAAAGCCTGGGAACAGTTTAATGGTGACCACTGTTAGGCAGGTGGTTAGAAATAGACTTGATGGATAACAATGGCCTTTGTTAGTTTACTCTTAGATTTTCAGTGATCTAATAAGCACCGCGCACTGCAAAAACCTTTTTTCTGAATATTTATTGGTTATTCGAAAGTTACTGACAAGAAGCAATTAAAGAGGATATTGGAAACATTTTAAAGCGCAACCGGAACGATTTTCGGTGTCTTGAGACCTGATGGCATGGAAAACTCTAGACTTCTCGAGGTTGATATGTGACTTTACATACTGGTACTCATACTGAGAAAGCGTGAACAGGACCTGTATCATGTTATTTTAACTACCATATAAACTGGAGAACACTCTCGGACATCGATGAAAGCCCGGCTACGTCAAAACACTAGAGCTTTGAATTTTCTCAAACATTAATGATCATTCGCAGTAGCCAATTACCCAGCTCTTACCCTAGTTTAAGAAACAATTAAACAACCGATTGTTTAGCCTGCGAAAACATCCGTTTCTCCTCGCTCTTCGTCGATGGGAACATTTCGCGCGGAGGAACGTCTGCGGCTCAGCGACAGAAATTCCATACGGATGACGTAAAATCTGTCCGGAATCCGGTCAGAAGCGCTGATTGGTCGATGGAGTAGTTTCCTTGCTTTAGCTATTGTTTACGAATGACAGACAAAAGACAAAGGCCACAAAGGTCAAATGTAAACGCGAAGAATCCCCAACAAAATAGTCAATATTTGTGGAATATAGTCTTCTCTAAAAGAAGCATTTGAGTTTTGCTGGAGCTCATTGGCAGATGAACACAACACTTTACAAAAATCGACCAGAAGACACGTAAAATCGGACAAATTTGTATTTGGAACCCCATGACTACTGGATTTATTATGTAAACATCGGTTTGCGTCATCAGTATGGAATTTCTGCCCCTGAGTCGCAGACGTTATTCCTCCTCGCGAAACGTCCCCGGCGGCGAAGAGCGAGGAGAAACGGATGTTTTCGCAGTCTACCGATTGTTTAACTGGGTGATTTCCAGACATGTACCTCAACGTCAATCAAATTCAAAAAAGGAGGAAACACTCCAGCCCGGGTTTATCTATAAAATGAAACTATCCCTTGCCTCTCCACAAAGTTTCAACAGTTTGAGTCGATTTATTACCTGGCAAAATAACTCAATGGCTTTTTCTTCAGAGAAAAGTCCAATTATCACCCGTGCATCTCTTTCCTGTAACATCCAAAATAAAGCGAGAAGGAAACAAATTAAGATTTAAGGTGTGTCACTCACCTTCCATTGCAAGAGGACATTTCCACTACGACATCATTTTGGTACAGTTACCACAATCCATTCCGTTCCAGTGAAGATTAAAAAACAATCTTCACGAGGAAACAAAACCTGGCAGTTTCAAATTCAAGTGACGCAAACGTGCAAATGACGTCATTTCAGACCCTTTGTGACGTAATCCTGCGCTCAGTGTGCATTAACATAAAGTAATGGCCTTTGATCAAGGAAACTACTACGGACCGTGCTCAAAGGGGCTGTGTCACGGCAGTCCAGTTCATTTTGTTTTATTTTACCAATTACTCGCCCTCAATCGCTATGGAACTTAAAGTAGGCAAAGAAATAACATGTAAATGACAAAATCAGAGATTAGAGACAAGCAAAAAATATGTCCCCTGAGCATTATTTTTGAAGCTGCAAACAGCAGAGATAAACTTTGAAAAACTGTTAGGCTGAAGAGTTTTCATGAAACCCTAATTTCAATCCGTTTCAGTCTTCAGTTTTGCCCATCCGTGGCAGCTGTTGTATCTGTTGTGTTATTTTAACCTTCCTTTAATGTTTTAAGTGGTTATTTTTACGTTTCTTTTGGGCATTTTGCAATAACCTAATTTGCTGAATTTCGTGACACAGCTCCCTTACATTTCAACGCAGTGAATGTCAAAATGCGTGGGGAAATCCCACATGTATCACAATGTCTATTGTGCGTTGTTATTGTTGGTTGTTGAAAGAAGAATGTCTCGCAAACTAATGCTAAGGTAAAAAGGGCGACAAAATCGTGCAACTTCTTTTGCAACATTGCTGCAAAACTAACTGCATGAAAAACAATAGCCCATTTTCGAGTTCGCTGTGACCGCTGAATTAAAGAAGTGAGGACGCATTTTTTACAGCCTTAGCCTCCATCTGAAGTAATATATAAACAAATTCCAACGAGAAAAAGACCTGCTTATTACTCTGTCTATTGTGTATATTCAAATTTCAAACACTTACTTGCCAGAATTTCTGAATATTTTAGTTTACGTCGAAGCTAACCCTGTATCGAATGAGTCGTTAATGTTTGTATTCAGCGGTGATTTTTAATTCGAAACTGGACTATTTTTCGCGTTTTGCCACTAACCCCCGTTCAATCATGTCTTGCAACAAGTGAGATTGTTGCAAGTTGCGTGAATACTGACTTCTGATTGGATAACATTACGCGGGAGTCAAGCCATACACAAGATTTACGTCATTTGCTGCAAGACAAGTTTGCCTTGGGCCGGTAAAACGCGCAACATGTACAGATTTGGTTGCAAAAAGTAGAACTACTCTCTACTCAGTTATGCAACAACTCTGCGCAACCTGAGAAGTGCGTGGTAAAAAGCGCAACATCGCTGTTCAGTTCGTTCGTTTTGCAGCAATGTTGCGGAGCCAGTTTCAGTTTTCGTTGCCTGTTTTACCTACCTTCAGTCATAAGTTGCTTCCATATTCGAACTCTTGGATTCGTATTTTTTTTTATCAATTATCCTGTTCTTAAATATGATTTCACCATAGCGAACTCCTAGTGCTCGCTCTATTTTAACTTGGTCGTTACAACTGCAATTTACCAATTATTATTTGATTACCTTCAATACTTTAATGGACGATTGATGGCTTTCTTCTCCCTCACCAAGGGATTCGTGGACGATGATTGACAAGTTATTTTCCGCCAGTAATGTCTTGAGACTATCGTAAGCCTTTAAAGAAACGTCATCACGATACACACGATACAAATTTAAAACGTAATTTCTGTTTGATCTTTATTTGTTTCCTTCAATAAGAGAAGGGGTGGGAGGTGGTGGAATGGTGGAAAAGGCTCTAGCCAAGCACGTGCTAGGCCCGACTTTGAATAATAACAATAACAATAATAATAAATCTTGAAAAAAACAAACAAACAAACAAACAAACAAACAGACAATACATGTGTACGTGTTGTGTGGACCTCTCTATCCAAAGGTTGCTAGCAAATCTTGATATTTTTTTGTGGGTAGTCACTTCAGTTATTCCACTGTTATGAATGTGGGCACTTTTTGTTATGACCTGGTCGGGATGAAAGCATTTCACCTTCCTTAAGGTATATTTGATGTGGTTTTGGCTTTCTTTCTGGTTGGTTTGGAAAACTAAGCTGACACTGAGCATTTGCCGGAGGACAAAATGTAGAAATGGAAAACTAAATAAAAATGACTTCAGTTTTTTACAGGGAATACTCACAGCTTGGTAATAAGACTCAGATTCCGTTATAATAGCAACCTTTTTCCAATTGAAATGTTTCAGGATGGCAAGGCGACCTAGGTTTTGCGCGTTATCAGGCGGAATTGTCCTGAAGAACAGAGGGTATTTTTCTTTGTCTGACAGATAGGCCGAGGCCGCGCCATAGCTAACCTGGGAATACGAATGAACAAGACAGTCTTTGTCAGTGGATAATCGCGTACACCTAGGTCTAATATATCATGCGTTATTGACCAGAAGTGAATTTTATGGACTGGGACCGTCAAGGTTGAGGTCCGCAAAGCAATTCCAAAGTGCTGATATCCAAAATTTTTTTCTTTATAACAAAGGTTTTCTTTTGTCACAGAATCAACATAGCCGAGAATATTTTCTGTGAATTTTGATTTCCCTCGAGTCTCAATAGCCTGCCTCGCAGACGTAATCTGCGAGGCCCCGTTAGTGACGTCTGCAACGCAGCGCTGAAATCGTTGTTCTGAACCACCAACGGGCTCAATGAATTACCACAAATGTATTTCGAGTTTCCCTTCAACCTGATTGGGAAATATGACAATGGCATTTTGTAAAGTCCAATCATGGCGCGTACTCAAACCCGGGGGAGTAGGGGGGGGGGGGGGTATGGCTGTGTATGGCTATTCAGGTAAATTAAGGCATGGGCCTCAATTTGCCTTAATTTGCTCTTTTCAAAAATGAGTGGGTGGTTTGTATCTAAGAGCTTTAGATGAAAAGACATAAAACTTTGCCAGCTGGCCACTTTTTTAGTTTGTGTCAATTTCGTGCTTTGAATTTATGCAAATTAGGTCACGTGACCTCCATCGGCTGAAAAAGCTTGTTCTTGAAACGGCAACTTTTTTTCGTGTGTCCTCAATTATTTGATCGGTTGCATAATGTTAACGCCTTTTAATATATCAGTTCTGTCCTTGGCCTTTTTTAGATGTTTAAAATCGAAGGCGTTAAGATGGGATACAATTGTTTTGGGGGACTGGGTCTAGTTAAAAAAGCCGTTTATTTTTGAAACAGTAAAAAGTTCAAAAAAGGCCAAGCACAGTTTTGAAGATGCTTGCATTACACATTGTCCTAAACCAGTCCGGTTTAAGAACCCACAACAAAAAGTGTTGCCGTTTTTGTTTAAAGACTTTTTATTGTTTTCTGGCCGTGTGGAGTCACGTGACAACATTTGCATAACTGAAAATCGTTTAATTGACAGAAACCACACATGTATGTATCTGGCGAAGTCTCATCTTCCTACTGCTTAAGTGCTCAGAGATAGACCACTCCCCATCACTTTTTGACTGAATCATTGGGGACCCATGCCTTAATTTACCTGAGGGGGGGAAGGACAAGGATTTCGGCTCTGTTTCGCAGACGGACTTAACCCGAAGTTTAGCTCCGTCTGTGGCGTAGTCTCAAGGGTCGAAAGAAACAAACCTAACTATTGCTCTCAGATCTGGATATTTAGAGCATAACTTCCTTTAAAGGAGATTAAGATACCAACTACCCGTTATTGTCAACCACTTGTAGTCATGTGACCAAATTGACTTGAAGTCCGCTGACAGTAGGTGTTCCAGCTGACGCCTGTGCGAGAAGGTCGAAAGATTCCTTGCACAAATTTAGAATCTCTTGACTAGGATGGTAGATGGATGAAAACTTTGTGGATTAGTGCACCTAGCTGCTCAAACAATTCGAAACAAATAATACAAATATCATTATATAACAAAACACGATAAAAAATCCTCTACTGGCGGGAGGCAATCAATAAGTTATTTAAGAGCATTTGAGCTCTGTTTCCAGCTAGTTGTCAGAAAGAGACTCTAACCTGCTGGACGGCCTGCTGACTCGAGTCCGAATTCGCTGATCACGCGCGTGCTGCACGCTACCCTCTCTGTTTCTTTCAATGTACTATACCTGTATTAGATTCATAAGATGTGAGCACTCGGCGATAGGCAAGGTAGCTGTACTGCATATTCCTCCAAGAAGCATGATTTTTGTCGGTGGCTCGTTAATATGCTGAAATAACGCCTGGACACCCGGTCCCATTTGGCACTAAAAAAAATAAAAAGTATTAAAATAAGCCGTCGCGTAAAATAAGACCATTGTTAGGCGCCATAAACTTTATTCTAGAATAGTGGTGGTAATACTTTTCCTTCATGATATTCATGTAAATCATCCCCGCCCTATTGACTCCACTGCATCTGCGGCTTGGTCGCATTTGTTTAAATTCCCGCGCTTGGCAGCAGTTGCAAGTGTCTCGTTCGAGTGCGGATTAGCCCAGTTACGCTTTCCCTGCCCCCTCTGATTGGCCATAGCATTCCCAATCAGCCCAGTTGCGGGCATATATTGACTGTGTATGACAGGTGCTCATATATTAGTGATAAAAGTCCATTACCGCTATTAGACTGACGTCATTCTACCATATTAGAACAGAACAACGCCCAACTACACTAACGGTTTTACCCTGCCCATAATAAACTTAAGTAAGACATGAGCGTGAGATTGAGTGGGCGCTCTAGGGTGTGAAGAAGTGAATATGGATACCATTGGGCCGAAGACTGATAGGTTCCTGAAAAATGGCATGATTAACCGGTCAAATACTGAGTTCCGAGTTTGATTGTTTTATAGATAATGCACTCATTTTTCTTCCAGCTAGTCAAATATCTGCACGTTTCATTCGTCAAGTATCAAACTTGGTGCACGTCTTTTTTGTTGAAGTTTGACTTGGAAAAAATGCCTGGGATAAAGATATTTTGCTTCAAAGCTAGTAAGCGAAGAACTTTACAATACCGAGTACCTTACGTTCCATTTTGTAGCCGTATTTAGAAATGAAAATGTAAAATTTTTTCCCTGTTATAATTCATGGAAACAAGAGAACTCAACTCAGGGGCACCCAACGTCAGTTTTTGGAAAATATCTGTTCGGAAGACGATTTGAGATCTTGAATTTTCAGAATTTTTGTTGTAAACTTTCTTGTTTGCCTTCCTCTCCTAGGATTTTCAAACATCTAAAAAATGGTATAATTGCCCATTTTTAACGGATTTTTTACCCTAAAAGGTCACCTAGAATTTTCGGGGACCTTTTTTTCTGGCTGAAATTTTCGAAAAGTCAGTTTTGATCCCTATAATTTTCGGATCACTAGACTTTCAGTTAGGAAATAAGAACAGATGAAAAAGGTTGAGGAGATAATAGAAAATCTGCTAACTCGAGATAAAACATCGATGGGAAGTAAAAAAAAGCATGACCCACGTAAGAAGGACTAAAAAAAGATTTTCGTTTTTTGCCAGCTGTTTATAAAATGGAAAGTGAAAGAAAAGACCTGAAGTTTTAAATGGGCAGATGGATGGTAGTCATCTTAGTTTAGATTAATGACTCAGTTCAATTACTATTCATATTTTGAATTGGATTCTAAGTTGGCGTTGCTCTATGGTACTGTTTATATTGCTACATAGGGTAGCTTCAACTTTTAGTATTTAGAATCCGGATCAAGTATTGAAGTCAAGAGTTCGCTTTCAATATTCAAATGAAGCCAGCTGGCTTGAATGGTAAAATTTCAATATCGTCATGGCCAAAAACAAACATTTCATACATATACTCTATCTGTCGCATGTTTTAAAAATCACAAAGCACAGCCTACCTTGGTATCCCGCCATTTGATGTCAAGCTTGTAACCAGGTAGAATTTGTGATCGTTCATTGATGAATCTAAGAGCTTGCTCCACTGTTTTAAGGATACCTGAAGCATTCTGAAAAGTTGTCCTTTCACCAGATGCATAAAAGCCTCCTATTGTTAATGTCTTTCCCCGCTTATTTGCAACCACTTGAATGAAAGGAGTAATAGTAGAAAAGTACAAGAAAAGCGTAGCGGCTAACAACCTGGGAACCTTTCCAAGAACCAAGACGTGCCCTCCCATTTCCAGTTTAAAATGATGTCCGCAAGCCTGTTGTCTGTTCTGAAAGTAGAACAAGCGGCGACGAAATGTCTGAGATATCTTGAAAAAAGTCAAGTGTAATTGAAATTATTATAAGCTTTGAAAAAAACAGACGCGACTAATTGCTCGGCTATGCTAGCGACATGTGTTGTTGGTTGATTAATTATAGTACTTGAAAACCTCCTTAACTCTTTCACTCTGTATGATTGCCAAATGCTAATAAAACTACAAGAAATTTACAAATTTGCATCGCAAAATATGGAAAAACAAGTTGTAATGTGTAATTGTAAGTAGTCTGCATGTAATGGTACAGCGTCTAAAGACTTTGAGATTGAGTCTGGAAGTGAAAAATCCGCTCAGGGCGAGGTAGACAGTTTTCTTTACGCTATACATGAATTACGACTTCTATTAGTAATAAGTTTCTGCCTCTAATTACCTGGCCTTTTTGCTGTCGTCTCTGCTGGTTGACACTACTTACACTACGTATTTTCAATTACCGTAGTTGCTAAGTTATGAAAGTCATGCAGGAAAATTGAAGAGGCGATACTGTATTACGATTACGAGCAAAAATTTAAATACATCTCACAACAAGGCACAAAACAACCGGAACAAGCATAAATGAAACATGCCCTTTTAAACGTTCGCAAATTAACAGACGGCAAAATATGATAATGTTTACATAGCTGTTAATATATTGTACTTTGATAGAGAATATGCGAGGAAAATTATCGGTGTTTTGGAGGAAATTAATTATCTTTTTATAGCGCCTTGACAACTAGAGTCTAAAATATTCACTATAGAAGTTCTTTCTTTGGGGGTATGACAAACAGACAATTTGAGCAATTAAGAACGAAATTTTTTGGCAAAGAAATGTTTTAAAGTTTCCGAAGCCCTAGTTCGCGTATGGTCACATGATCTCTTTACCTCTTTAATCATCTATTTCTGAATAGTGCAACAAAAACTACGTTACATAACTCTCTAATTCTAGATCGAGGAGGCCTAACCTCGAGTCATAAGCTCCATAGTTTCTGTTAGGTCTCCTCGCCACTTGTTTTTTTCTCTCTTTTCCTTTAGTTTTTGTAATTATTGTGTGGCAAATAAAATAAAATAAAATAAATAAATAAATAAAGTGTTATTATTTGGCAGCAAAATGGAAAAGATCTTAACACTAAATTCTCACGTTCTCTAAGCAGGTCCTTGAAACTTTGGCTTATCAAAAGCTAGTTTTATTACGAATAAGATTCCATTCTAGAAATACAGCTCGTGTGTATAAGTGAATTCTATGTAAGAGGTTACAACTTCAGCAAGCCATGTGAGATTATGATAGGAGGGGAATCATGCTGGAAAATCAGTAAACGATTTTTCATATAAAGCTTTGGGGATGATATGAAGACATTGAATCGAGCTTTTAGGTTCCCTAAATGAGCGATTGCAAATTCAACCTGTTCTGGGTTTATATAAGACATAAAATAGCGCAATTTAACGTTTTCTTGTATATTTAGATTTCGATATTGACATATTACTGCATGCAAGCAAACATAATAATCGCATGTCATTTGAAAAATAAGTTTCTCTTGAATATGCATTCACCGCGTCTAAATTAAATTCAAGGCATTAGCCAACCGTAGGAAAAAACGTTTTTCTGCTCAAAGTAGAGATAAACATTTGTACTAAAAGAACATTAAGAATTCGCTGTCTCATTCAAAAGACACCGAGATGGTGACTGAAATTTTTTTTACCATATACCTGTAGACTACGATCTCTCTTTCCTTTTATTGCGTACTAGCCGCAATTACTTTTTAAGTAAACTATAGCTTGCAACATTCTGGCCTTTATGGCCTTGTCCTGCTCGAAACCGAGTTAAAGTTTTCTAAAGTACTCCTTTCATGGCACATTTAGCATTATTGACGCTGTTATTGTTTGAACATGCAAAGAGCTTGTCAAATAAAAGTAAAGCGTTTTCGCACGACGTCACGCATATTGTTGTCCCAAGACCATGAAACAGCTGCCATTTCGGTGCCTCAAACCAGTCCTGTGGGAGTTGATCCTTTTTTGTAAGGTAAAAACTGTGTTTTGTTCAAACAAATTTGCATAGCTGCTGGCCACGTGTGTGAAAAAGCTCTATTAATCGAACGTTTAAACGCCATTTTAACTGCAAACTGAATCCGCCACTTGTTTGCCTCGCTGTAATTATGTGGTGAAAACGAGAAGAAAATAAACACTGGGAAATTTTATTTAGACATGCTTTCATACGAATTGTATGTGAGACAATTTTTTTTAAGTTCGCTTCCTTGGGGATATATAGCGGTAGCTTGATTGTCTACCAAACCTGCTACATTTGGCCGTTCACATATGTGCATTGAATTAGGAAAATTATTGCTGTTTTCACGTGGGCCATTTTAGGGCTTGCGCAGTACTCGTGTCCAGTGGTGAATTAGGGTTGGATCCATATCCAAAAATGTTAGTCTTAGGGTTGGTAGTAGTTTGACAAACTTTCATGTTTCTATCTTAAAAGTTAACAATTCTGATCTGTAACAGCGTGGGCTATGAAGCGTTTTCGAGTGCTGTCAAGTTAGACAAATTAGTTTTTTTGTAACGAAAACCACGAATCAGAAACCATATCGGCATCAGTACCAAGTCAATCTCGTGCCAATAAAAAAACACAGCTGCCAGTTGCTTTTAGTTAAAACGCTCTATATTGGCTGCTCGAACGACATGTTGAAGTGATAAAAATGGTGCCCTATTCATGCTCGCAGCCGTTAGTCTTCATGCTTGTAAATTTTTAAGAGAAGAACTGAGCACAAAATTTATCAAGAGAGAATATTGTATATACATTTTTCCCCAAATTCATGCGGCGGAAAAACCATTACAGATGGTTTTGACAGCTTATGAACTTATAGATTTTCCCTATTTTTCCTTGAAAATGTTTCAGTGGGTCTCCCTACATGAAAATATTTTTGGCTTGCTAGTAAGGTTAAAAAATTGGTCTTAATGAAACTATACCATATTTCCCATATATGCCCAATTACTTAACTTGAAAACCAACCGCAGTTTAATTAATCTTAAAATAGTATGCCCTAAAAGATATAGCGACCATAAAAGAGAGATTCATTTCTGATCTTAAAACAAAGGTATGAGAAAGAGAAAGAAGAATAAATTTTCGGTCATAGATGATTTTAATAATTGGTCCGTCACTCGCAAGCCAGAGCAAAACTAACGATCCCAAATATAGTGGAATAACTTGGAAAATACGGCGGAAAGAAACTTCGCGCAATAAGATACTAGCTTGAAATGATGTTAGGTAATGGATGGAGACTGCAGTAAGCCCGGAACTTTAGTGGTAAAAGGTTGTGGCTGTCTTTTTTAGAAACGCTGTTTTAATTAAGGTAGATATATTAAAACTCAGGGTTACTAGGAAACATTGTTCTTCCAAAACAATCACTGTTTCCTCGAAATTAGATGGCAATATTTAATTCGCAATTCGACGTTTCAAAAAATGGTAAAATTATCTCAGGCTTGTTGTCATTTGCGAGGCATCATATTGATTAATAAAAACTCACCTTATTCATACATTTGGCCTTTCTTGGAGATGGCTCGCTTCATGTTACTGTTCCAAGAAGTTAATCATTTCCACATCTTTTGAAGTTTTGGACTCGAGGTTCTCGACAGAACGCCATAGACAGTAGTTTTAGTCAGAGATAATATGTTAAAATATATTTAACGGTATGAGGTTGTACAGTCATAAATAATTCAGAAACTGTTTGTTTCATTTGAGTAAAAAATCATCATTTTTTGCCCAGCTTTGCTGGTGTCACTTCGTACATATTAAATGACAAATTGAATAATTGTAAGGAAGCAACATCTTTTCAATTCAGAAAAGTACAGAGTTTTTTTTTTGTTCTAGATGTTAGAATTTTCAATTTTAAATGATTTTTAAACAAAGTTAATCTAAAAGTTGCTAAAAATTTGAGACTCGATAAGATCTTTAACTTGAGATCTAATCGTGAATATTGTGATAATTAGGGAGGGATTGGTAGTTAGATTGACTTCAGCTAATTGCTTCTTCTAATTCATTACACCATATTTTCTAGAAAAGTCTTTATGAAAACTTCAGTTGACCATCAAAAGGACGTTAATTGGTTAAACCAGCAGGTGTTTTTAATTTCAGTAGCAAATATGTGTCAAGTTTGAGGATTTGGCTTTGTAATCTTTTCTCACTGCTAAACGTGTTCACATTCTAAAAAAACTCGCGAGATTTCTCACTCAAGCTATTCTTAACATAAACAACAATGTCGCCCAATATTTATTACACTACGTATGATTTACTGACTCGTGTTATTTACAGTCAGGGATGAGCAATACTTTTTTGAATATGCCTGAGTTTGCCATAAAGGCTCGGAGACAATGTGAATTCTTCTGCAATAATGGAAATATGATTTAAATCGATGATTTTTTGATTATTTTTTACGTCATTGAGATTATTATTATTATTATTACCATTATTATTTCCATTTTGCATTTACACAAGCGTCTTGTAATTCGAAACGATCGCAGACACTGAGTGAGGGCTGTATTTTTATTAATCTTATTGGACTATTTATATATTTTTTTCTCTTTCAAAACGTGGAAATATGTTCGATTTTGCTGTAAATGCTCGGAGACAAACTCTTTTTTTTTTTCGCGGTGATGGTAATATAAGGTCACCTGCTTAGTTATGATTTGGATCGATGAATTGAGCAGACAAACTTAACCATCTTTTTATATCATTGGATTGTTCCATTTTATTTTATTATTATTTTTTAAATTTGCATTGATGCAATGTCCTTGTAATTCGGAATGATCGCAAACACAAGGCTAGGCATACGGTGGCCCACAACGGCAATACACAAATATCTATTATATTACTGCATTCTATATCTTAGAACACAAACATATTCATTGTCTGTGCGAGTATATTTACCAGTACAATAAAATATACACCAGTACAACAATATGCATCCCAGTACAGAAATGTTAATTTCAGTACAAAAATAGAAACTCCAGTACGGAACGATATCTCCCATTCTTAGTACACGAATAACAGCTCCAGTAAAAAAATATCAGTCTCTCAGTACAAAAACATAAGTTCCGGAACAAACATATTCATCGGTTGTGCGACTATATTCTTCAGTACAGTAAAATTCATGTATACAACAGTACAACAATATTTATCCCAGTACAAAAATATAAATCTCAGTACAAAAATAAAAGTTGTGGTACAAAAAATTAAAAAAAAAAAATGGAAAGAAAAATATAACAACAGTACAACAATGTGCATCCCAGTACAGAAATATAAATTTCAGTGCAAAAATAAAAGTTTCGGTACAAAAAAATATTTAACAAAAAAAATTGGAAAAAATCGGTAGGTACTTTATATATGATTATTACTATGTACCTAAATATATGCTTATTATAGTGTACCTAAACAAACCTTATATATTTCATTATTAGCTCTTTGGCATTACAAAGCTTTTGCTTTCATGTCCAAATTGAGCACTCTACTAGGATGAGTCATTGCCGCTAGCAATTGCGCACGCTCGCTAGCTCGCTAGTTTGAGCACTCTGGCATGGCTTAGATGTACCACATGTGTGGGACATTTGGGGTGGCTTTTTAAGCTTAACCCCCATCCTAGACATCAGCACTGCACTGAGGAGTCCCAGAAGGCCGAAACAGTACTGTCTGCAGTTAGATATAGCTCTTTGGCATTACAAAGCTTTTGCTTTCATGTCCAAATTGAGCACTCTACTAGGATGAGTCATTGCCGCTAGCAATTGCGCACGCTCGCTAGCTCGCTAGTTTGAGCACTCTGGCATGGCTTAGATGTACCACATGTGTGGGATATTTGGGGTGGCTTTTTAAGCTTAACCCCCATCCTAGACATCAGTTAGTTATGTTTCATTATTATAAATTATCTCGACTATACAGCACTAAACACCACCTTACAACTCTATGCCACACCATACACCCCTATACATCACCATACGTCCATGTACAACACCATGCACCTCTATATCTCACATACACCTCTATACATCACCACACATCCATGTATAAAACCATGAACCCCTATACATCACCATATACCTCTATACAACATCTTACACCCCTATTCATAACCATACACTTGTATACAATGGTCATGTGTAGAGGTCTGTGGTTATGTATAGGGGTGTAAGGTGATGTATAGAAAGTACATGGTAATGTATAGAGGTATATGGTGATGTAAGGGGTTCATGGTTTTACACATTGGTGTATGGTGATTTGTAGAGGTTTATGGTGATGAAAAGAGGTATATGGTGATGTATAGAGGTGCATGGTATTATACATGGGTGCTGACATGGGTGTATGGTGATGTATAGGGCTGTATGGTGTCATACATGGATGTGTGGTGATGTATAGAGGTGATGTAAGGGGTTCATGGTTTTACACATTGGTGTATGGTGATTTGTAGAGGTTTATGGTGATGAAAAGAGGTATATGGTGATGTATAGAGGTGCATGGTATTATACATGGGTGCTGACATGGGTGTATGGTGATGTATAGGGCTGTATGGTGTCATACATGGATGTGTGGTGATCTATAGGGGTGTATGGTGATCAGTAGAGGTGTATGGTGATGAAAAGAGGTATATGGTGATGTATAGAGGTGCATGGTATTATACATGGGTGTATGGTGAGGTATAGAGGTGCATGGCGTTATACATGGATGTATGGTGATGTATAGGGGTGTATGGTGATGTATAGAGGTATATGGTGAAGTATGGAGGAGCATGGTGTTATAAATGGGTGTATGTTTAGAGGTATTTGGTGAGGTCTAAGGGGTGCATGATGTTGGATGGTGATGCATGGTGTGGTATAGAGGTGTAAGGTGGTGTTTAGTGTTGTATAGTCGAGATAATTTACAATAATGAAGTATATAAGGTTTGTTTAGGTATGCTATAATAAGCATATATATTTAGGTACATAGTAATAATCGTATATAAAGTACCTACCGGTTTTTTCCAATTTTTTAAAAAATATTTTTCTGTACCGAAACTTTTATTTTTGTACTGAAATTTACATTTCTGTACTGGGATACACATTGTTGTACTATTGTTATATTTTTCTTTCCATTTTTTTTTTGTACTGAGATTTATATTTTTGTACTGGGATAAATATTGTTGTACTGTTGTATACATGAATTTTACTGTACTGAAGAATCTAGTCGCACAACCGATGAATATGTTTGTTCCGGAACTTATGTTTTTGTACTGAGAGATTGATATTTTTTTTACTGGAGCTGTTATTTGTGTACTAAGAATTGGGGATATCTTTCCGTACTGGAGTTTATATTTTTGTACTGAAATTAACATTTCTGTACTGGGATACAGTATTGTTGTACTGTTGTATATTTTATTGTACTGGTAAATATACCCGCGCAGCCAATGAATATGTTTGTGTACTAAGATATATAATGCAGTAATATAATAGATATTTGTGTATTGCCGTTGTGGGCCACCGTATAGGCAAGGTGCTTATTTAATAAAAGTAGTAATTACTACGCAACTTCAAATTTTAGAGTTGAAAGTTGATTCCTATATTTCAGAGATTCACGAACGATGTCACAAATATAACAATTAAACAAAGTAAAAGAACCTGGTTTAGAGCAAGAAAAAACTAAAATTATTGTTTAATGTAATTTCAAAACAAACAGACTAAACAACGAACTAGTTATGACTGAAATTCGTTCCCTTTGATTTTTTCATTTTTACTATATAATGTAGCACAAACTTAACAAGCGAATTACGATTGGGTTCGAACAATGAACGGACATAGGTTCTAGCCAATCACAGGGCGTAAAAAGAGACCTAGTGTAGTCGCTAAATCTATTTACAAAGAGCTGTCACTGCAACCTCAATTTTAAACGCTTCTGTCAACATGGATTTGAGGTCTTGGACTAAATATTGTTTTGTTTTATTGTTTTATTATCATTTTGCCATACAAGTTAAATATATAGATAAAATTTAAAAATAAAAGATGAGGCAAGGGAGCCCAAGTAAGAAAATGAGGCTTAACTGAATAGGACCACCTTAAAATTGGTTTTAATCTCGGTGAATAATAAATGAAATTTTCAAAAACCTGTTTTTGGCTACCTAGAGTGCTTTTGGAGTTCTGCAAATAAACATACAAGAGAGGCTATAAGATTCCGTTCTGTAGTCTTTTACTTTCGAGGGGAAGGGGGCCACGGGGGAGGATATGAGCTATATAAGCGCGATCAGTTTTGGTCTCTCTTGGTCTGAAATCAAGGCTAGATTTGAAGGACTTGGATCTTCAGTCAGTTCTTCAGTTGTTCTTTTTGGAAGCGGGACCTGAGCATCTGGAATTTATCATTTCCGTATAGTACAACTGTTCTTTAAAAGTAAAAATCACATTTTTGGTTAGAAAAAGAGCAGTCCCCGCCCAAATTGTTCAGTAATACTTCCCTGCTCCTCCTGGATTTTACTGTGTTGGTTGGGTTTTTATCTGAATTCAGAACCGAATCCAGCAACAAAAGCATTGAAGGCGGGAAAAATATAGTTTCATGTTTATATTGACTTCGCTTTGAGTTGACGTTTGCACCGTTTGCATTAAATGAATAACCCTAATCTCGACTTAAAGTATCAAATTTATCTTAAAAGCTCCTTAAAGCTTCAACGTTCTTATATTAAAAGTACCTTGAAGCATCATTACAATAGAGAGAAGTGTCACGTTACCATGGTAGCAAAATTTCTGGATGACAACAATAGGGAGTTTTTGCAACGGCTACGGCAAACAGCAAAAAAACAATAGGTTTAGATTCAGGGGACGTAAAAGAATCCATGACATTGTTTGAAAAGAGAAGGGGACGTAGGCCCTGATGTCATGGTCTATCTGACCTGTGCCGTCATCGGTCTGGATGGGCGAGGTGTCATCAAAACATGGACTGAAGTGGCTGTAAGAGTGCGCCTTTAAAATGCTGACGTCCGATCTCACCTCTCTGTTTCCTCCGCAACGGCAGCCATTGACTGCAAGTGAGGAAAGTTGGCAACGTTTATTTATTTATGTTTATTGTAATAAAATTTAAAAAAAAGTTTGGAGTCGCGCCTAAGGAAGGTCCTGAACGTCCGCTCGATCCCCGAACCACTTTTAGTAAAATCCAACTTGTGGTCTATTATCAATGCTGCGTTCTGATTGGTTAAGCTTCTACTAGGCTATATGTTATAGCCCACTCAGTAGTAGCGAAAAGCGCCGGCTCTTAGGAAACAAAAAGGGGTTAAGTCTAAATTTAACTAGCTAAAGATGTTTTGTCTCGATATTTTTGACCAACCGTTTGGTTTTAACTAAAACAGTTATTCCTCTCGCCCTCATGGCATCTGAGGCAATAGCCCATTTGGCCTGTCGGCCTCATAGGCTATTGACTCAGAGCCCATTCGGGCTCGTGGAATAATTGTTAAATACCGGTATATTGTAGCTAATGACGTCATCTATTTTTTTAGGTTTGTTTTTGTGAAAGAGGATGTTTTGTTAAAACAGGGGCTTTTAACCTAAAATAATTTCGAAAGGTCAAAAAAAAAAAGGGAAAAAAAAAGGAAACATAAGAGAAGCTAGTGAGGTAAGTGATGGAAGGAGACCATTGGTAAAATATTAATTTTGTTAAATGTCCAAGCCACATTATCGGCGGGCTGAATGTTGACGCTGGTGTAGGCAAAATGAAGCGGGATATTAATCAATCAAACAGCGCATGGGAATTAATTTAATACCCTTGAAAGCAGAGGAGGGGCTTTCAACTACCGACTTCCGACTTGCAACTTGCAACTTCCAACCAACTTCCAACTTTGTCCTCGACTTGTTTGTCCTTATGTTCCCTTCTCAAGGCTTTGTAAAGTTATGATCACTTATCGGCCCAGGGGTCCGTTTGTCAAAAGCCCCGATATGTTAAGCGGGCCGGTAAAGCTGTTGTTGTTTACATGCAAGATAAAGGTTTCAATAGTTTTGCATCTAACATGATAACAATTAATTTCACTATCAATTAGTGAAACAAAATGGAGTTGTTTGCTAGCCAGGACCCGCGCCCTTATTCTTTATATTTCGATTTGAATATTTGATTTCGGGCCCGAAAAGTTACCGGGACTTTCAACAAACGGGCCCCAGGTTTTCTTTAATTTGCCAAACGGATAGCGTCAGTATAGATGACACCAGCATATGAAAATCATTGAATGAGGCTAAGGTGCGAATTTTTGGACTTTGTTATGTTGGCAAAATCCAGTCCAAAAACATTACTTTGTTGCCCATCCTATGTTCTTAACCCTTTAATTTCTAATATTGGATTAAGTATTACATATAATTCACCATTAACTTCAAATTTCTTTTTGAAATTCCTCAGAAATAACGTTTTTTCACCATGTACAAAAAGTTTCCGGAAAATCAGTTGGAAAGTAAATGACATACCAACTAAATGAATAAGTTTTATAATGTAGTGTTAATGATACGGTATATTAATTAAATCATATATGAACTACGGAAATGAAATGAAAATGAAGAAATGATCGTCGAAGTGAACGCAATTTAAGCAATTGCGGTGAGAAGCCTGAAAAAAATTCAGGACTTCAACGGGGTTTGAACCCGTGACATCGCGATACCGGTGCGATGCTCTACCAACTGAGCTATGAAGCCACTGACGTCGGGAGCAGGTCAATTGTGGGTTCATATGTTTCCGTGAAAGAAATGAGTGTTGACGATATATGAAATAAATCATATATGAACTGCGGAAATGAATTGAAAATGGTAACCGGTATCGCGAGTTCATAAAGTGACTCGATCAAAGCAGAAGGCTACTGAAATCGGATCCCTAGCTCTGTGTCTTAGGCAGAAAGCATCGCTAAGCACTGAAACATTGGCTACGTAATACTCCAAAACCGAAATTGCTAAAGAGAAAATCGAGTTTGGATGTGCTTCTCGCAAGCCTGTGACAGAATATCTAAGGTGAAAAGCACACCAATCTTAGCACAAACCCGAAATTGTAAAAGTTTGTTCTGTTGTTTTGCGGCCAGGTAGACCATATGAATCCGGGACGAATACTTTAGTACTTTATATCCTGTAGTACTGTAGTACTGTGTCGCGGTTTTGTGGATGTAAAGAGCGAGTAAAGGGAGCTTCGCGGGAAATCGCGGGAAATCACAAGGCGCTCACAGCATGGTCGTCACTATCAATAAAGCTAAGAGGCTTCGAACAGGACAATCACTCACTCGTAGAAATGTTACGCTTTGTCAGTGTTATAAACCCGATACATGTAAATATAAGCCAGCCGACAAAAAATCTGGATTTTTCATCGGGAAGTATCTGTAAACTTGAGCATTAAATATATAGGCATGCTGAGTAATATTTCAAGCAAAGAACTGGTCCTTATTTACCTGGGTCTAGCAAATACACTAGGGCATTAATTTACCTGTGTTTAACAAATACAGCAAAATACGCTGGGGTGTTAATTTGCCTGTGTCTAACAAATACCGTAATTTGCCTATCTTTAACAAATACACTGGGGCATTAATTTGCCTGTGTCTTACAGATACACTAGGGTATTAATTTGCCCGTGTCTAATAAATACGCTGGGGCATTAATTTGCCTGTGTCTAACAAAATACACTGGGGCATTAATTTGCCTGTGTTTAAAAAAATGCACTGGGGCATTAATTTGCCTGTGTTTAACAAATACACTGGGGCATTAAATTGCCTGTGTCTCACAAAATACACTGGGGCATTTATTTGCCTGTGCTTAACAAATACACTGGGGCATTAATTTGCCTGTGTCTTACAACATACACTGGGACATTAATTTGCCTGTGTCTGACAAATACACTGGCGCATTTATTTTCCTCTGTCTAACGAATAAACGTTTGAAGTATTTACTCCTCTGTAACAAATATGTTTATGTAATCCTTTACCAAGACAATGGCAACTAAGATAAAGGCGTCTTAAAACTGAAAATTCCGGTGATGTATATTTTTTAACCAAGCCGACACGAAACCGCAAGCCACGAAAAATATAACAGCAAATAAAGAGTAGCCCTGTCCCATTGTTTTATTGTATTACATATCAGGCGTTCAAGAAAAATCGTATACCTTAATGAGGAAAATTTGCCGCTAAAACGTGTCACGATTAATCCGGCTTACAACGCTTTCGTAAGGTTTGTCTTCTTTTTAGTGTGGTTCCTCTTTCAGCTCCTACTGTGATTTAGGTAAAAACTTTTTACCTGAGCAGCGGGGACCCAAATTCCTGAACCGGCCTAAGCCTGTCATCCTATAATCGGATTTTGACTCAGGAACTGCTTTCGTTTTTTAAGCATTAGATGGGCATATTTGGTTATAGTTTTGAAGTATTGTCATCGTCTAATCTGAGCAAATATTATAACGTTCTATCATGATCTGTTAAATTGATGAAGGTTGCATCATTTTCAGAAGTATGAACTCCCAATCGCAGTTTAGTCATACTGATTCTATGAGCTGAGTTGAGTGAGTGAGTGAGTGAGTGATCGAGTGCCATTCGAGTGCCTCCAAAAGCCCATGGCATGATTACGTCATCCATGAGCCAAAAACCGGATGTCCTTTTTTCAAGGCCAAAAGAAACCACTGAAGAAAACCGAAAAATTTATTTTCCCGTGACATCATATTAATGATATAGTTAGGCACTAAGTTATTACAAGTGTCATTCACTACAAACTGTGACCTTGAAGAAGTCTTACTCAGAGTTTTCGTCACAACCAAAAAGATGCAGGCTTCCGGAGCTGAACCCAACAATGGACATCCTTATGATGACCTACAGTTATCCACTATCCAGTCTTCACCGTCCGAAGACCCAGCAGGAAACCAAATTTACCATGAAAAAGATGAAAGAAGACGACAACAACCTACCAAAAATATTGCTATAAGTCGTCATGTCTTACCCGCTATGATAGCTGTTCTGGCCTTATCCTTCTTGACAATGGTTGCTACATTGATTTTAACTATAAGGATGATGCCTACAGGAGCAAGTGAAACTAAAGGTAATTTTTAGATACTAATTTGAAGTGATTTTCTGTAACTCTGGCAGGCTCAAAGTTTGAAAATTAGATTCGAGTTTTACCCTTATACCACGGTACCTCGATTCGGCTAATTCTTGGTATGTAGTCTTGAAATGGTGTCCTAAAACTGAATTGATATTGATTTATTCGATTTGAATTCTCTTATCTTTACTTTGAAATATATCGAGAGGAGTCTTCGAGGAACCGCAGTACTCCCTCTTAAGGCATTAATTCAGGGGCACCCAACGAGGATATAGTTCAAAACCACTTAACATAGCATTTTTGAACGTATTTTAGTATTTAAACGGTAGATATAGGCATATTTTTATCCCCTAAAAAATTTTCATCTGTTCGGATTTCCTAGCTGAAAGTCTAGTGATCCTAAAATGATAGGTATCAAAACTTAGGCTTCCGAAAATTCTAGGTGGCCGTTTTTTAGGGTAAAAATCCGTTAAAAATGAGTAATTATACCATTTTGTAGATGTTCGAAAATCCTAGGAGAGGCAGGTAAGCAAGAAATTTTACAACAAATGTTCCGAAAATTCTAGATTTCAAATCTTCTTCCGAACAGATATTTTCCGAAAATTGCTGTTGGATGCCCCTGTTAATTGAGGCTTTTTCGCTGAACATAATCTAATCATTACTGATACAGCTGTAAAAGACTATCCTGTACTACTGATCTACTAACATTAGCATGAAAACAGTTAAGTCTATGATACGAACGACTTAAACGCCAAACAGCATATTTTAGGTACTTAGAATGTATCGCCCAATGTAAGGTAATCCGGATTCTGGAATCCGGGAAATTTTTGCGTTTGGAATCCGAAATAGGAATTCATAGCGGATAAGGAAGCGAAATTATTGAGAGCTTGCTCGCAGGCTATGTACGTATTTGGCAATATAATTAACAAAATGATATGGACAGCCATCAATGACACAGCCCCTTTTTTACGCCCTTTTCTCTTGCCGGTTTAAACTTCCCGCGTGGCTCTATAATTCGTTTTACCCTCAGGATAAGCATGAACCAGTTCTTCCTTAATTATACCGGGGTGTTTCCCCAGTAGCAAATCCAAAAAGTGCTTCTTCTTCTACCATATATGTCTCTGGTCAAATTGGTATTAGAAGCTTCAATGTAAACTGATTATTTATCTGTTACACAGGCATGGCTGAGGAGATACAACAGCTGATCGAGTTAAGTCATAAAATAATAGCTTCGAAGGCAAATGAAACTGGAAGAGAACCTAGACTGTGTGATAAAGGTAGGGTGAAGCCAGCTTGCAGAAAGTAAAGAGTAGAAGTTGTAACCAAACTGATCACTCCTTTTCCGAAACCATATTTATCTTGAAGAGAAAATTAATTTTATGTAGTAATAGTCATTGATATAGATTGCAAGTTCTATGAAGTTCTGTGAAGGAATGAGTGTCTTAATTACTTGATAGGAGAACCCGAGGTGGTCCCGTTACGTTTCATTAGAAAGGGGTTGTATGAGACTTCTACCAATTCTAGAGTAAGACTACCCTACAATCATGGAAAAAAGTCTTGGGACAAGTTTGTTCTTTTAACACTTTTTTACACACACACACGCACACCAAACAAACAGTCGCTTGCGAATGCACCTAGACTTGCTCAGCACCTCCCCTCTACCTACAATGTGGGCCATTCTACACCAACGCATGTTAGAAAGGGTAGGCATTGCTTGTTCAAACTTCAGTTGTAAAATATTTACACTAGAAATACGTGTCTCGCAAAGCCTCGAGGAAACTCAGTGTGCCACTCAAGTTAAACTTGCTTGACGGGGTTGGAGATATCTATTGAGCCTACTTGTGTTTCTGCATCGCGGTGCGAGGCTCGCACGTTCCACGCGCGAGTTAGGAACCTCGGCTACGCGAGGGCCTTCCATTCTCTCTCCGCGAGGAGTAATTCATGGCCTAACCTTATCGTCCTAAGGAGTTTTGGATACAATTGTAGAATTAAACTACTTACACTCGTTGATGCAAAAATGGCCGCTCCTGCCTCTAAGCATAAGCGTGCGGGAAGCGCAAGAAATTGAATTTGACTTAATTCTGATTGACCTGAATGATGGATAAGTTGCAGTGTTATTTGTCGTCTGTCGGTTATTAGCTGTGAGGACTCTAATTTCTATTCATCTTTTGTCACAGTTACAACGGTCGTTTGAATTTTATTGTTAGTCAAATTGTCAGTTGTCCATTCACTCTACTGAAGCCAGTCTTGCTTGAGACCGTTGATGAGTCGTTTTGAAGGTGCCGGTAACTTCTGACTACTATTCAGCTGCGTTTGTTCCCAGTTGGTAAATCAGCTTTCTAAAGTGAATCGTTGATAGCAGTCTGAGAAATACGTAAGGCAGGTCGTAGAGTCAGTGTCGATTTGGTGGTTCGTCTGTAACTGGTGTTCAACAATGACATCATAGCCATAAACATCACGGCTTAACTGACAGATGAACAACAACATCACGACTTAATTTACCAGCCAGATCGATAAACTACGTCTATAACTAGAGATATGTGTATCGCAGAACTTCGAGAGGCTCAGGCCCATAAAATGACAGGGATGGGAGGGCGGGATTCAACACTGGCTCTAATATGACTAATATTGGAAGGTGAGATGTACTTAATCTCCTTTTGGTTGGAGTAAATTTGGACCCAGTTCTTTGGCTAAAAGGATCTTCTTTGATTTAAATGGGATTGCTGTTGTCGTGAAAGGTAGCCAATGTTGCATTAGTCCCGTGTTCACCTCATTTGACCCTTCTACATGTGTAATTATAGTAAAAGGAAATGGGTGTGATAGTGAATAACTGCAAGCTAATATGCAGTTGCATTTGCTTAATATTTGGGTTAGATGGCATCTCTAATAATAAGTGTAATTATAATTCACCATTTGTGAAGTGTGTCAGTAGTAGTGAGTGGATGAAATTGTAGGAGATTATGCTGCGGTGAAAACAACAAGTAAATGCTGGTAATTGAAGGAAAAATATATTATATTGTTAAGTGCGCTACAGCAATGAGACTGTTTGCACTTGTTTTAGTTCATAATCACACTGACAACTAATTGTTTGTAAGTAACAGTAAGGTGCAAACATAATCACTGAAATAGAAATTACATGTAGCAATGTCTTAGGGGTGCAGTTCATGAGAATTATGAAAGTGATCACGACTATTAAACGCAAGAGTGAATTATGAAATGTCCACGTACAAGTCATGTTGAAGGTGGTCAGTTTCTCAATTCTCAACACGCATGAGCTTGTTGAGAAATGGTTGCCAGAGGCATAGGTTTTGAAATTCCTAAACTGATCATGACAGCCAAATGTACACTTTCCTGACCAAATGAATTGACAATTTGTGCAGACAATGGCTTCTAAACTCCGGTAGAAACCTCGTGTACTGGACACAAATGACGTAAAACAAAACGCTGCTTTGTTTTCTGTTCAGGGAAAAATCTGCTTGGTATTGTTTCATGGTTTTTGTTCTTTTGTTTTACGTCATCTGTGTCGGGTACACGAAGTAAATGACCAAACTCCCATCACAGCCGGCTATCCTCTCCACCCATTTATTACATGAATTTATCGTGAATGTAAAGTGCAGAATGGATAGATCTTATAGGAAACCCTATATCTGCTTGTCGTTTAATTTCATGAAACAATATTCTGCCAATGGAACATGTTTAACTTCTGTGAGTATGTCTCCTCCCTCTGACTTCTTTGAAAGAGTTAAATTTTCCCTGATTCATATTGTCATACATGTCGCACACTAATATTCTGAGGAGATCCGAAATACACATGTTATTTTGATTTCTCAATCTCACAAGCTCATTTAAGTTTTACATCCCCTTATGACTACCACTCAATACAGTGTGTACTCACCCCACCCCTCCCCATCGAACGCACTCCCCAAATTAGCAATTATTACTAGTATAAACCTATTGCTTTTTTTGCTCTTCTCGTTGCCGTCGCCGTCACCGTCGTCGTTGCTCAAGCTCCCTATTGTTGTGATCTGGTAATTTTGCTACCATGGTAGCGTGACGTCACACGTCTCGTCTCTATTTTAAATAATTTTAAGGTCATCTTTCCTGAACAGCTAAGAACTGTGCTGAGCTATACAAAGCTGGCAAAAGAATCAGCGGCGTGTACACAATCGACCCTGATGGTGAAGGTGCCTTTGAAGTGTTCTGTGATCAAAAAACAAGCGGAGGGGGGTGGACAGTGTTCCAAAAGAGACTGGACGGCTCGGTTTCTTTCTACAATCACTGGGATGACTACAAAAATGGGTTTGGTAACCTGAATGGTGAGTTCTGGCTTGGATTGGACAAGATTTACCGCCTGACGGAAAAGAAACGCAACCGGCTTCGAGTTGATCTGGAAGAAACTACAGGCTACACTGCTTACGCTGAATATGACATGTTTGCAGTTACAAACGAAGCGACTAAATACAAGCTCATTCTAGGAAATT
The DNA here is from genome assembly GCA_964035525.1 of Porites cylindrica. NCBI lineage: Eukaryota > Metazoa > Cnidaria > Anthozoa > Scleractinia > Poritidae > Porites > Porites cylindrica. The sequence goes on along the minus strand of OZ037777.1, from coordinate 3,232,652 downwards.
ACTCAGGTATCGTGCTTGGAATGTATTTAATTTTGATGTATAGTATTTTGTCTTCGTGTCTTAATTATTCGTTCAAAGCTTGGTTGTTAGCGGTTTCTTGACTTCTTGCAAACTTGAAAACTCTAGGAAGTTTTAAAAGGAGCTCAGTTACTTTTCCAAACGTAGCCCCCCTCTTGTACTTCAATGCTAGATTATATTCAGGTATTCTACTCCAAACATTCCTGGTAAAATGACCTTGTATGACTCCTAGGAACTGCTGGTGACTCATTAACGAGGTGGCATCGAAACCAGCCGTTTAGCACTAGAGACCAAGATCATGATGCCGCCCCACGTAACTGCGCTGTGGTCTACAGAGGAGCCTGGTGGTACTATCGTTGCCATCATTCAAACTTGAATGGTTTTTATTACAACGGTTCACATTCATCATATGGTGATGGTGTCAACTGGAATGCATGGAAAGGATATCACTACTCTGCCAAGAGAGCTGAGATGAAAATCAGACCGGTCAACTTTTAGAACTTTTACGGAACCCTAGGACGTCTTGTTTCCGTTATAGTTTCCAAGTAACAAACAAAATTTCATGGTAAAATGCCGTATTTACTCGAATAAGCGCCGCCCTCAAATAAGTGCCGCATTTGGGACAAAAATACTGAGTTAATAGGCGCCTCCCCCAAATAAGCTGCGCGGCCCCGATGCGATCAAAATCAAAAGACGTTTCTGTCATAAAATGAAATAATATCGGTTACTGAAAAGAAGCAAAGAAGTAGCGTCCAACTCTCAAATAAGAGCCGCTTCGCATAAGCACCACATTTGAGAAGTGAAAATTTTAATAAGCATCGCGGCGCTTATTCGAGTAAATACGGTTATGTCAAAGGAATGGGTGATTATAAAACAACTTTGACCGATTTTCATTGCCATCGCATTCTAAAGCGTCTTAGTAACACATCAGCATGCGACATCCACTAGAGAATGTACGAAAAAAGGTTTTTATCATTATGGATGAAATTGAAGTTTTAAATCGTAATTTGTAGTTTTTATTAATAGTTTGTAATAATGTTTATCCTTTTTTAGGATATTTTTGTATTATCTTAGTTAGGACCAGTTTTAAGTATTTTTAACATACTTTTATATTTCTTTTTTATCTAGGGCCTCTAAGGATATCAGTTTTTTGTAACTGTAGGAGTTACCCTAGCTAAATAAAAGTATCTTCTTCTTCTTCTTCTTCTTCTTCTTCTTCTTCTTCTTCTTCTTCTTCTTCTTCTTCTTCTCCTTCTTCTTCCTCTGTCTGATAGAAAAATGCATTGGTCTAACCACAGAATCGAACGCAGAAGCAGTTTAGTCCAGTAGCCGAGGTCGGAAAATTGTCGTTTCGTTCAACCCACGGGTCAGAGAAGGTCTGATACCGGATTTTGGTAGATCAAGTCCTCCTGATTATTGCCTAATAATTTGTAAGGTCAATTTGTGGTATAGGTTTCGAGTAAATGGCGATTTTATTTCACGCACCTTACGGTTCAGCATGAAAACGAGGCTGGAACCTGAATCGCCATTTACCTCCCAATTCTTTCTTAAAAAATCGCTAAAAATGGTAACTAACTTAATGTTCAACGACGTTGACCTCTTTCTCAGTTGTGGTTAATATAGAATACTCTTATATTAAGGTTTTTCACAAGCTGCCATCTTGGTGTGCGAGTGCGCATGGAATTAGGGACAACTCATAACAGAAACCTTCCTTCAAATTGATTTGTTGGGTGTTAATATGTAGCTGCTCAAAGAGATCTTTGTCAGCATGGTACTAAATGTATTTACCTTCAAGCTTGGAACAGGATCCCAAAGATTTACAGTATTAGTGTTCAAAGATTTTCGTCTGTTCTCGACCTTTTTCATTACTGCTAACAAGGCCCTCTGTAACATTTGAAGTCAGTTCTACGCCGGTAGCAAAGTTAACAAGAGACTCCATTTCTTGGACGAAAGGGTTATTCAATAAACCAGATAAGAGAAAAATAGTCAACAAGCTTCCTGACGTCTTCTTAATCACGCTTCAGTCTCTTCGATGTGGCCTTCTTGTGTTGTTACGTGGTCACTTTCTGTCAGAACCACACATCTTTTTCACAGCTATGAGGCTCTTTGGTGAATAGTTAGAAACAATCTTTCTAGCGATCGTGGACTTTGAGATATGCCAACACTCCCACCCTTTGACTTCGAGTCAGCTACGTAGATTGCTCTAGGGTTGTGTCAGCTGAGACACGAGAAAATGCCTGATCGTTGCGACTAATGGAGTGATTTTCGGCAACATAATCGTGATACACTTTTGAGTGTTGTGACTCCAGTTGCTTCATATATCAGCAAGGTAAACTGGTAGCCATCTTGCATAGTTACAGGTCTGTCCAATGAGAAAAAATGCGGCGTCATAGTTGCAAGGGCAGATATATTAGAAGCAAGTGCCAATTTGTATGTTCGTTCTGCTTTGATGAATCGTAAAATTGTACTAACCATGCATGAAACGATACTGCCAACAAATTGCAAACATCTTTGACGGGGCTCTTGCGTGCGATTTGGTGACATCAAACAGAGATGCCAGTATCGTCAAGCTCTTTCTTTTAGTTGGTTGACTCTCTCTGATACACTTCCCTCCTTCTATACGACCTCAAACTAATCAGCAATATTTTCAGAGAGACCCTCTTCTCAGGAGTCAACCCGTGTCTCCTTTTCATGCTTTGGAACAGTCTACGTTCCTGAAGCAATCCATAAATGCTGTATTTTCCTCCTTTGAGTACGAAAATAGACAATGTCACGTAATAGCATGTAGCTTTTTTCTCAACGATCTCTAATTCCTGATAAAAAAAACTCTCCGTCTGTCACGTTCATAGAGCGACTTTCTATATGTCAAGTGCTATAAAAGTGTCAAAAATGTTTTTTTTATCTATCCTTTACTTGCAAAAAATTAATAAAGGAAAACAGCAAATGCTAAACAAAGTACAGGTATTTAAACTGGTTCTTTGAAAGAAAAAAGAAAAGCAATCAAAGCGCGATTTTCCTTTATTTCAAGCAAATAATTTGTCCTTGTGCGAGTAACGCGATCAGTCACGTGACATTGATGACTCGAAAATATATAATCATCTCCTTTTTTACATTGAACATTGAGTAAGTTACCTTTTTTTTAGCGATTTTTAACAAAGAATTAGCAGGTAAATGGTGATTCAGGTATCAGGCTCGTTTTCATGCTGGACCGTAAGGTATGTGGCATAAAAACGCGATTTACTAGAAACCTATACCACAAATCGACCTTACAAATTATTAGGCAATAATCAGTAGGTCATGTTCTACCAAAATCCGGTTTTCTGACCCGTGGGTTGAACGAATTCTAAAGAACAATTTTCCTACCTCGGCTACTGGACTAAACGGCCTGCTACATTTGGTCGTTCACATGTTTGCTTTGAATAAAGAAAACTGTGGCTGTTTTTAGGGCTTGCGCAATACTCGTGTCCAGTGGCATAGTAAATTAGGGTTGGACCCATATCCATTCACGTCTGATGTCACATAACTGTTGTCAGACGTTATGTAACATAACATATAAAATCAGACATCAGACGTGTAATAACAGTTATATGACTGTTATAACAGTTATATGACAGCAGATGTCTGATGTCATATAACTGTTATCAGATGTTATGTAACATAAAATATAAAATCAGACATCAGACGTGTGATAACAGTTATATGACAGCAGACATCAGCTGTCATATAACTGTTATCAGACGTCTGATTTTGTATGTTATGTTATAGAACTGTTTTCAGACGTCTGATGTTATATGTTATGTAATATAACTGTCATCAGAGGTCTGATAACAGTTATATGATGTCAGACGTCTGCTAACAGTTACAAAAATCAGACGTCTGATAACAGTTTTATGACATCAGCCGTCTGATGTCACATAACTGTTATCAGACGTTATGTAACATAACATATAAAATCAGACATCAGACGTGTGATGACAGTTATATGACAGCAGATGTCTGCTGTCATATAACTGTTATCACAGTTAACAGACGCTAACAGTTATAACATAAAACTGTGAAGATGACTACCGCATCTGTGAAGATGACTACTCTGAAGATGACTACCGCACAGGTTGTCGAAACGTCAGTCACTGTCAACAACAACAGTCCTATTCAGGACTACGTTCAACAGGACGATCAAACTCAACCTTTTAGTTACAACATAACTGTTATATACTGTTATATAACTGTTATATAACAGTTATATAACTTTTATATAAGTGTTATATAGTGTCATCAGTTATATGACTGTTATAACAGTTATATGACAGCAGGCGTCTGATGTCATATAACTGTTATCAGATGTTATGTAACATAACATATAAAATCAGTTAACAGACGTTAACAGTTATAACATAACTGTTATGTAACTGTTATATAACAGTTATATAACTGTCATATAACAGTTATAACAGTTATATATACAGTATATATATATACTGTTATATACTGTTATATATAACTGTTATATGACAGTTATATAACTGTTATATAACTGTTATAACAGTTACATAACTGTCATATAACAGTTATAACAGTTATATATAACAGTTTATAAAATAACTGAGATAGTACGCGTGATCTGATTGGTCAAAAACCTATGGTTTATTATACCGGTAAACCCATAGAAAAAGGCATCCGGACCACGAGCCATAAACAAAACCGGCTATTGATCTGCAAACAATGATTTTAGAAAGGCTAAAAAAAAGAACAAGTTACTTACCCAGCCCCTCTTAATATCAAAAGCGTTGGTTTCCACATTTTATTTCTGCCATAGCTTTAGAAGTAATAAAGTAGAAAGCTGGAAAGCAGTTTACATTTCACGACGATGCCAAATCGCAGAGAAAGACAACAACTGTGTGAATTTCTGGTGTAGAAAGTCTCCAGGAAAACTTGACCATGTGCCAACCAGCAACGAAACGGGTAGTTTTAGCATTCTTGGTTTATTTTATGTCAAAATTAAATTCCTTAATGAAAGAAATTGTTCCAAAAAGAGATCTCTGATCAAGGTATGGTACAAAATCGGCCGCTGTAGGTTGTAAACAAGCTGCCAACGATGATGAAAGATGTCAGAGTTTCGGGCTGGTTTTTTCCAACATTTGCACAAATTATTCGGTGATATCGATGCCATAACCTACCTCAAACCACTTGACTTTACAAATCGACAAGTATTAACGACAATTTGTGGCTACGGCAAAGAAACCTTTCTCCACCAGTGACATATTTCTATCGGTCGCTGTCCGTGCATATAAAAGTTACATGCGACAACTTCGCAAATGCAGCCACGTCGTTACCGCAGCATTTCTTAATCATAATAAAGTCCAGAAAACAGATCTTAAACCACTGCGGCTTCTACTATGTGAATGAAGTCCTCCATTACAATAGCTGCCAGTTCCGTCTGTAAGCACGAAATTCTTACGGATCGACTCAACAAAATACAGCGGCGTACAGTCTGATGTTCAATTAATTTCTACTTCAGTAGTAAACAACCCATGAACGTATTTTTTCATTATACGTTCGCTTGAATAAATGTTGACTTTTCCTGTAAAACAGCTTTCATAAGTTATCATGTAATGAGTGCAAAAACTCGTGTTTTGAAGTGCTGCTGTTTGTTGTTTGATTGAACTGAGTTTGGAGAAAGTTCAGCGCTATTAAATCGTGAGTCATGATTGGCTTATGATGACTTTAGAGAGAAGACATGACTTGATCAAGGTATTCAAACCATATTTTTTACCTAAAAGACTTTTCTCGTGTTCTCCCAACATCCCGCGTGGGTTATCACGCCGGTAAACCCATAGAAAGTGTGGTCTATTGCTTAAATATATACTGTATATAACATTATTATATGTTATGTTACATAACGTCTGATAACAGTTATGTGACATCAGACGCGTCAGTTATATGACAGCAGATGTCTGCTGTCATATAACTGTTATCACAGGTCTGATGTCTGACTTTATATTTTATGTTACATAACGTCTGATAACAGTTATATGACATCAGACGTCTGCTGTCATATAACTGTTATAACGGTCACAATGTTAGTCTTAAGGTTACTTGTAATTTGGCGAAGTGTCATGCTTTTATCTTAAAAGTGAACAATTTTGATCGGTAACAGCAGGGCTATAAAGCGTTTTAGAGTGCTTTCAGGTTAGACAAATTAGTTTTTTTGTAACGAAAACCACGATTTAGAGACCATATCGGAATCAGTACCAAGTCAATCTCGTGCCAGTAAACAAACACAGCCGCCAGTTGCCTTGAGTTAAAACACTCTATATTGGCTGATCGAACGACATGTTCAAGCGCTGAAAATGATGCCCTATTCATAATCGCAGCCGTTAGTCTTTATGGTTCTGAATTTTTAAGAGAATAACTGAGCACAAAATTTATCAAGAAAGAATGTTGTATGTACTGAACATTTTCCCCAAAATTCATGTGGCAGTAAAAACTTTCAGGTATTTTTAACAGCTTATGAATTCAAAGAATTCCCCTATTTTTTCTTGAAAATGTTTCAGTGGGTCTCCCTACATGAAAATATTTTTGGCTTGCTAATAAGGTTAAAAAGTTGGCCTTAATGAAACTACACCATATTCCCCATATATGCCGGATTACCTAAGTTGAAAACCAACAGCAGTTTAATTAATCTTAAAATAGTATGCCCTAAAAGATATAGCGATCATAAAAGAGAGATTTTAAATTATTTCTGATGTGGAAACAAAGGTATGAAAAACAAAAAAGAGAAAGAAGAATAAATTTTCGGTCATAGATGATTCTAATGATTGGTCCGTCACTCGCAAGTCAGGGCAAACCTAACGATCCCAAATATGGTGGAATAACGTAGAAAATACAGCGGAAAGAAACTTCGCACAATAAGATACTAGCTTAAAATTATGTTAAGTAATGTAATGGAGCCTGCAGTAAGCCCGGAATAGTGGTAAAAGGTTGTGACTGTCTTTTTTAGAAACGCTCTTTTAATTAAGGTAGATATATTAAAACTCAGGATTACTAGGAAAAATTGTTCTTCCAAAACGATCACTGTTTCCTCGAAATTAGATTGCAATATTTAATTCGCAATCCGACGTTTAAAAAAATGGTAAAATTATCTCAGGCTTGTTGTCATTTGTAAGGCACCATATTGATTAATAAAACTCACCTTTTTCATACATTTGGCCTTTCTTGGAGATGGCTCGCTTCATGGTACTGTTCCAAGAAGTTAATCATTTCCACATGTTTTGAAGTTTTGGACTCGAGGTTCTCGACAGAACGCCGTAGAAAGTAGTTGTAGTCAGAGATAATATGTTAAAATATATTTAACGGTATGAGGTTGTACAGTCATAAATAATTCAGAAACTATTTGTTTCATTTAAGCAAAAAATCATCATTCTTTGCCCAGCTTTGCTGGTGTCACTTTTTACATATTAAATGACAAATTGAATAATTGTAAGGAAGCAACATCTTTTCGATTCAGAAAAGTACAGAGTTTTTTTTGGTTCTACCTGTTTGAATTGTTCTTTGTTTTTTGTTTTTTTTTTTAACAAAATTAATCTAAAAGTTGCTTAAAATTTGAGACTCGATAACATCTTTAACTTGAGATC
>OZ037777.1:3172500-3220000 GCA_964035525.1 Porites cylindrica | reverse complement strand
GATGATTATGTCTTTATATCATTTAATCTCATTGCATGTCGTATTTGTCTGTTTTTAAGCGGTCTCGTTTAGGGGTCAAACTTTGCTTAAGCCACGCCCAGATTGGTCTCCTTTAGGGGTCACAAAAAACCTGAGCCACGCCCAGATGGTCTCCTTCAGGGGTTAAAATTCAAAATTTCCGACGAGCATCCCCCGTCTGTTTCATATGGGAATCCCCCTCCCCCCGGGGCTCGAGGCTGTACGTGCTCTGACCTGGCTAAGTAATTTAACGCAGTCGAAGCATCCGATTGCCCCTCTGTAGTTGAGTATTCTACAATAGAAACTTGTTTATTCCAGCGCAGCATTTCCTGTAGATAAATGGAATCACGGACAAACAGCCTACTGGGCAAAGATCACCTTTTTACAGAATTCAAGTAAAATTGTCCAGATAGTAATAAACCACAATAGTCAGAATAGTTACTCTTCAACGTCGCTTTAACAATTCGAGGACCGTTTTTAGGCAGCCAGCGCTTATTATTCGCTTTTCGCTGAGCGAAATCCCATCGTCACAGTCAGGCTGCGATAGCGATTGCCTGTGTCTTACAAATACACTCGGGCATTAATTTGCCTGTGCTTAACAAATACACTGGGGCATTATTTACCCTGTGTCTAACAAAATACTTAGCCTGCGAAAACATCCGTTTATCCTCGCTCTTCGCCGCTGGGGACGTTCTCCCTCGCGAAACGTCTACTGTGTTGAGCGGCGAAGAGCGAGCAGAAACGGATGTTTTCGCAGGCTACAAAATACACTGGGGCATTAATTTGCCTGTGTCTGACAAATACACTGGCGCATTTATTTTCCCCTGTCTAACGAATAAACGTTTGAAGTATTTACTTTTCTGTAACAAATTTATTTATGTAATCCTTTACCAATACAATGGCAACTAAGATAAAGGCGTCTTAAAACTGAAAATTCCGTTGATGTATATTTTTTAACCAAGCCGACACGAAACCGCTAGCCACGAAAAATGTAACAGCAAAGAAAGAGTAGCCCTGTCCCATTGTCTTACTGTATTACATATCAGGCGTTCAGGATTAATCCGCCTTACAGCACCTTCGTAAGGCTTGTCTTCTTTTTAGTGTGGTTCCTCTTTCAGCTCCTACTGTGATTTAGGGAAAAAATTTTTACCTAAGCAGCGGGGACCCAAATTCCTGAACCGACCTAAGCCTGTCATCCTATAATTGGATTTTTGACTCAGGAACAGTTTTCTTTTTTTTTAAAAAACGAAAACAAAAAGCATTAGATGGGCATATTTGACTATAATTTGTGAAGTATTGTCATTGTCTAATCTGAGTAAATATAACGTTCTATCATGGTCTGTTAAATTGATGAAGGTTGCATCATTTTCAGAAGTATGAACTCCCAGTCGCAGTTTAGTCATACTGATTCTATGCGCTGAGCTGAGTGAGTGAGTGAGTGATCAGTGCCATTCGAGTGCCTCCAAAAGCCCATGGCATGACTACGTCATCCATGAGCTAAAAACAGGATGTCCTTTTTTTATGGCCAAAAGAAACCACTGAAGAAAACCGGAAAATTTTTTTTTCCCGTGACATCATATTAATGAGAATAGTTAGGCACTAAGTCTGATTACAAGTGTCATTCACTACAAACTGTGACCTTAAAGAAGACTCTTACTCAGAGTTTTCGTCACAACCAAAAGGATGCAGGCTTCCAGAGCTGAACCAAAGAATGAACATCCTTATGATCACCTACAATTATTCACTATCCAGTCTTCACCGTCCGAAGACCCAACAGGAAACCAAATTTACCATGAAAACGATGAAAGAAGACGACAACAATCTACCGAAAATATTGCTATAAGTCGTCATATGTTATCCGCTGTGATAGCTTTTCTGGCCTTATCCTTCTTGACAGTGGTTGCTACATTGATTTTAACTATAAGGATGATGCCTACAGGAGCAAGTGAAACTAAAGGTAATTTTTAGATACTAATTTGAAGTGATTTTCTGTAACTCTGGCAGGCTCAAAGTTCGAAAATTAGATTCGAGTTTTACCCCTATACCACGATACTTCGATTCCGACAATTCTTGGTACGTAGTCTTGAAATGGCGTCCTAAAACTGAATTGATATTGATTTATTCGCTTTGAATTCTCTTATCTTTACTTTGAAAGATATCGAGAGGAGTCTTCGAGGAACCGCAGTTAACTGTACTCCCTCTTAAGGCATTAATTGAGGCTTTTTCGCTGAAAATAATCTAATCATTACTGATACAGCTGTAAAAGACTATCGTGCACTTCTGATCTACTAACATTAGCCTGAAAACAGTTAAGTCTATGATACGAACGACTTAAACGCCAAACAGCATATTTTAGGTACTTAGAATGTATCGCCCAATGTAAGGTAATCCGCATTCTGGAACCCGGGAAATTTTTGCTTTGGAATCCGAAATAGGAATTCATAGCGGATGAGGAAGCGTAATTAGTAATTGAGAGCTTGCTCGCAGGCTATGTACGTAATTGGCAATATAATTAACAAAATGAAATGGACAGCCATCAATGACACAGCCCCTTTTTTACGCGCTTTTCTCTTGCCGGTTTAAACTTCCCGCGTGCCTCTATAACTCGTTTGACGCTCAGGATAAGCGTGAACCAGTTCTTCCTTAATTACAGCGGGGTGTTTCCCCAGTAGCAAATCCAAAAAGTGCTTCTTCTTCTACCATACAAGTCTCTGGTCAAATTGGTATTAGATGCTTTAATGTAAACTCATTATTTATCTGTTACGCAGGTATGGCTGAGGTAAAACAACAGCTGACCGAGTTAAGACATGAAATAAAAGCTTCGAAAGTAAATCAAACTGGAGGAGAAGGTAGAGTGTTTGATAAAGGGAGGGTGAAGCCAACTTGCAGAAAGTAAAGAGTAGAAGTTGTAACCAAACTGATCACTCCTTTTCCGAAAGCATATTTATCTTGAAGAGAAAATTAATTTTATGTAGTAATAGTCATTGATATAGATTGCAAGTTCTATGAAGTTCTGTGAAGGAATGAGTGTCTTAATTGCTTGATAGGAGAACCCGAGGTGGTCCTGTTACGTTTCATTAGAAAGGGGTTGTATCATGAGAATTCTACCAATTCTAGCGTAAGATTACCCTACAATCATGGCAAAAAATCTTGGGACAAGTTTGTTCTTGTAACACTTTTTTTACACACACAAACGCACCCCCCCCCCCCCCCCCCCACACACACACACCAAACAACCAGTCGCTCGCGAATAAACCTAGACTTGCTCAGCCCGTCCCCCCTACCTACAATGTGGGCCATTCTACACCAACGCATGTCGGAAAGGGTGTAGCATTGCTTGTTCAAACTTCAGTTGTAAAATATAAACACTAGAAATACGTGTCTCCCAAACCCTCGCGAAACTCAGTGTGCCACTTAAGTTAAACTTGCTTGACGGGGTTGGAGATATTTATTGAGCCTACTCTTGTTTCTGCATCGCGGTGCGAAGCTCGCACGTTCCACGCGCGAGTTAGGAACCTCGGCTACGCGAGGGCCTTCCATTCTCTCTCCGCGAAGAGTAATTCATGGCTTAACCTTGTCGTCCTAAGGATTTTTGGATTACAATTGTAGAATTAAACTACTTACACTCGTTGATGCAAAAATGGCCGCTCCTGCCTCTAAACATAAGCGTGCGCGAAGCTCAAGAAATTGAATTTGACTTAATTCTGACTGTCCTAAATGGTGGATTAGTTGTGGTGTTATTGGTCGTCTGTCGGTTATTGGCTTTGAGGACTCTAATTTCGATCCCTCTTTTGTCACAGTTACAACGGTCGTTTTATTGTTAGTCAAATTGTCAGTTGTCCATTCACTCTACTGAAGCCAGTCTTGCTTGAGTCCGTTGATAAGTCGTTTTGAAGGTGCCGGTAACTTCTGACTACGATTCAGCCGCGTTTGTTCCCAGTTGGTAAATCAGCTTTCTAAAGTGAATCGTTGATAGCAGTCTGAGAAATACGTAAGGCAGGTCGTAGAGTCAGTGTCGATTTGGTTGTTCGTCCGTAACTAGTGTTCAACAATATCATCATGGCCATAAACATCACGGCTTAACTGACAGATGAAACAACAACATCACGACTTAATTGACCAGCCAGATCGATAAACTACGTCTATAACTAGAAATACGTGTATCGCAGAACTTCGAGAGGCTCAGGCTCATAAAATGACAGGGATGGGATGGCGGGAGAGAATTGGTGAAATGTGTAGCTGAGGAGGGGCGGGATCCAAAACTGGCTCTAATATGACTAATATTGGAAGGTGAGATGTACTTAATTTCCTTTTGGTTGGGAGTAAATTTGGGACCCCGTTCTTTGGCTAAAAGGATCTTCTGGGATTTAAATGGGATTGCTGTTGTCGAGGAAAGGTAGCCAATGTTGCATTAGTCCCGTGTTCACCCCATTTGACCCTTCTACATTTGTAATTATAGTCAAAAGGAAATGGGTGTGTGATAGTGAATAACTGCAAGCTAATATGCAGTTGCATTTGCTCAATATTTGGGTTAGATGCCATCTCTAATAATAAGTGTAATTATAATTCACTATTTGTGAAGTGTGACAGTAGTAGTGAGTGAATGCCAAATGGTAGGAGATTATGCTGCGGTGAAAACAACAAGTAAATGCTGGTAATTGAAGGAAAAAATAAATTATATTGTTAAGTGAACTACAGCAATGAGAGTGTTTGCACTTGTTTTAGTTCCCTATCACACTTGGCAACTAATTATTTGCAAGTAACAGTAAGGTGCAAACATAATCACTGAAATAGAAATTACATGTAGCAATGTCTTAAGGGTGCAGTTCAAGAGAATTATGAAAGTGATCATGACTATTGAACGCAATAATGAATTATGAAATGTCCACCTACAAGTCATGTTGAAGGTGATCAGTTTCTCAATTCTCAACATGCATGAGCTTGTTGAGACATGGTTGCCAGAGACATAGTTTTTGAAATTCCCAGACTGATCATGACAGTCAAATGTAAAGTTTCCTGACCAAATGAATTGACAATTTGTGCAGACAATGGCTTCTAAACTCCGGTCAAAACCTCGTGCACTGGACACAAATGACGTAAAACGAAAGGCTTCTTTGTTGTCTGTTCAGGGAAAAATCTGCTTGGTATTGTTTCATGGTTTTTGTTCTTTTGTTTTACGTCATCTGTGTCGGGTAAACGAAGTAAATGACCAAACTCCCATCACAGCCGGCCATCCTCTCCACCCATTTTACATGAATTTATCGTAAATGTAAAGTGCAGAATGGATAGATCTTGTAGGAAACCGTATATGTGCTTGTCGTTTAATTTCTTGAAACAATATTCTGCCAATGGAACATGTCTAACTTCTGTGAGTATGTCACCTCCCTGTGACTTCTATGAAAGAGTTAAATTTTCCCTGACTTATATTGTCATACATGTCACAAACTAATATTCTGAGGAGATCCGAAATACACATGTTACTTTGATTTCTCAATCTCACAAGCTCATTTATATTTTGCACCCCCTTATGACTACCACTCACTACTCACCCACCCCTCCCCATCGAACGCACTCCCCAAATTGGCAATTATTACTAGTATAAACCTATTGCTTTTTTTGCTCTTCTCGTTGCCGTCGCTGTCACCGTCGTCGTTGCTCAAGCTCCCTATTGTTGTGATCTGGTAATTTTGCTACCATAGTAACCTGACGTCACACGTCTCCATTCTATTTTAAATAATTTTAAGGTGATTCCCTGGTTTTGCACTGCGCATCTCTTACTGGGCATAACAAGATGGCCGCCGTAAAAAAAAACATGTGAAGTAACATTATTAAAATGAAGTTGACTGAAGAGAAACGTTATTGCAATTTTTGATAGCGGTTGTTTCCTTCCGAAGTGAGACTCAAAGTGTTGGGAATGTGCATAACGTAAGCAGTACGCGTTTTGCTGAGTTCGACATCCTCACGGAGAACCTCGATAGTGGATGTTTAAATTGTGCTTACTCATTTTGATTTTCATTTAAACGCTTTCTTTATCACATTGTGTCCTAAATGTGATATCTCGATGTAAATTATGTAAAAAAGAATTTTTTAATACTTTCTTTCCCCTTTTACATACATTCTATTTTGAAACTCGCCCCAGTCCTCTCTCAAAAATCGGAGAAAATGTATTTGGTGTGCACTTTCTGCAGCTCTACCGCAAAAGCGAGTATGGTGACCCCCATCTTTTATTTCATGATTTTAATAAGGACAGTGCTTCCTTTCGATGAGAAAAAAATGGCACAAATCTATGTTCAGTTTAATGGCAAATTTACTAAATTGTATGGATTGAGCTATCACGGGTCAAATAGCGCGTGTCCAATTTAATTCTACTTTAGAGCGTAAAGTAAAAACAAGGGCACTAAAAGGCATTTTTCTGGTACGTAAGTGGATAAACAATGCATTCAAGTCAAATTCTGTGCGATACCACATGCATCATTGAAAAAACTCTCCTTTTTGTTTAGTTTTGGGCTGCTCGCGGTTTTTGTCAAAGGGTCCAAAATAGCCGTATTTGTCAGCATTGTGACGTCAAAACGAGCACGGTGACCCCCACTTTTTATTACTTTTTTATCATCTTCTTGACTTGTTACATCAGTGTACCAAGTTTCATCTACAATCTATGTTAGGTTCTTTTACTAGGGAATCACCTTAAGGTCATCTTTCCTAAACAGCTAATAGGAACTGTGCTGAGCTATACAAAGCTGGCCAAACAATCAGCGGTGTGTACACAATCGACCCTGATGGTAAAGGTGCCTTTAATGTGTTCTGTGATCAAGAAACAACCGGAGGGGGGTGGACAGTGTTCCAGAAGAGACTGGACGGCTCGGTTTCTTTCGACCGTTACTGGGATGACTACAAAATTGGGTTTGGTAACCTGAATGGTGAGTTCTGGCTTGGATTGGACAAAATTTACCGCCTGAAAGGAAAAGAAACACAACTGCCTTCGAGTTGATCTGGAGGACTTCACATCCAGCACTGCTTACGCTGAATATGACATGTTTGCAGTTACAAACGAAACGACTAAATACAAGCTCAGTCTAGGAACGTTCTCCGGTATCGTGCTTGGAATGTATTTAATTTTGATGTATAGTATTTTGTCTTCGTGTCTTAATTATTCTTCAAAGCTTGTTTGTAAGTAAGTTTCAAAAGGAGCTCAGTTACTTTTCCAAACGTAGCCCCTCTCTTGTACTTCAATACTAGATTATATTCAGGTATTCCACCCTAAACATTCCTGCTAAAATGTCCTTGTATGACTTCTAGGAACTGCTGGTGACTCATTATTGGTGCATCGTGGCTATCCGTTTTCCACCAGAGACCGAGATCATGATACTGCCAAAGCCAACTGCGCTTCGCATTTCCAAGGAGCCTGGTGGTACACTAATTGCCATGATTCAAACCTGAATGGTTTGTATTACAACGGTTCACATCCACATAAAGGTCAAGGTATCATCTGGAATACATGGAAAGGAAATCAATACTCTGTCAAGAGAGCTGAGATGAAAATCAGACCGACCGACTTTTAGAACTTTTACGGTACCCTAGGACGTCTTGTTTCCGTTTTAGTTTCCAAGTAACAAACAAAATTTCATGGTAAAATACCGCATTTACTCGAATAAGCGCCGCCCCCGATTTAGTGCCGCCCTCAAATAAGCGCCGGATTTGGGACAAAAATAGTTAATAAGCGCCACCCCCAAATACGCGGCGCGGCCCCGATGCAATCAAAACCAAAAGACTTTTTTGTTATAAAATAAAATAATATCGGTTACTGAAAAGAAACAGTTCTTTGTCGCCCCCAACTTTAAAAAAGAGCAGCCTCGAATAAGCACCGCATTTGAGACATGAAAATTTTAATAAGCACCGTGGCGCTTATTCGAGTAAATACAGTAATGTCAAAGGAATCGGTGATTATAAAACAGCTTTAACCCATTTTCATTGCCATCGGCATTCATAGGCGTCTTAGTAACACGTCAGCATGCGACGTTCACTAGAGAATGAGATTTTTGTTATCATGGATGGGAAGTTTTTAATCGTAATTTGTAGTTTTTATTAATAGTTTGTAATAGTTTTTATCATTTTTTAGGATATTTTTCTATTAGCTTAGTTAGGACTAGTTTTAAGTATTCTTAACATATTTTTATATTTCTTTTTGATCTAGGGCCTCTAAGGGTATCAGTTTTTGTAACTGTAGGAGTTACCCTAGCTAAATAAAAGTATCTTCTTCTTCTTCTTCCTCTGTCTGATAGAAAAATGCATTGGTTTAACCAAAAAATCGAACGCAGAAGCAGTTTAGTCCAGTAGCCGAGGTCGGAAAATTGTCGTTTCGTTCAACCCACGGGTCAGAAAAGGCCTGATGCCGGATTTTGGTAGATCAAGTCCTCCTGATTATTGCCCAATAATTTGTCAGGTCAATTTGTGGTATAGGTTTCGAGTAAATGGCGATTTTATTTCATGCACTTTACGGTCCGGCATGAAAACGAGGCTGGAACTTGAATCACCATTTACCTCCTAATTCTTTCTTAAAAAATCGCTAAAAATGGTAACTAATTAACTTAATGTTCAACGACGTTGACCTCTTTCTCAGTTGTGCTTAGTATAGAATACTCTTATGAGGTTTTTCACAATTTGCCATCTTGGTGTGCGAGTGCGCATGGAATTAGGGACAACTCATAGCACAAACCTTCCTTCAAATTGATTTGTTGGGTGTTAATATGTAGCCGCCCAAAGAGGTCTTTGTCAGCGTTATACAGTAATAACCTTGTCATCTGCAGCCTTAACATTCTCTCGGACATGGTACTAAATGTGTTTACCTTTAAGCTAGGAACAGGATCCCAAAGATTTACAGTATTAGTGTTCAAAGATTTTCGTCTGTTCTCGACCTGTTTCATCACTGCTAACAAGGCCCTCTGCAACATTTGAAGACAAATCAGTTCTACGCCGGTAGCAAAGTTGACTAGAGACTCCATTTCTTGGACGAAAGGGTTACTCAATAAACCAGACAAAACGAAAATAGTCAACAAGCTTCCTGACGTCTTCTTCTTCGCGCGTCAATCTCTTCGATGCGGCCTTCTTGTGTTTTTACGTGGTCACTTTCTGTCAGAACCACACATCTTTTTCACAGCTATAAGGCTCTTTGGTGAATAGTTAGAAACAATCTTTCTAGCGATCGTGGACTTTGAGATATGCCAACACTCCCACCCTTTGACTTCGAGTCAGCTACGTAGATTGCTCTAGGGTTGTGTCAGCTGAGACACGGGAAAATGCCTGATCGTTGCGGCTAATGGAGTGATTTTCGGCAACAAATTCTTGATACACTTTTGAGTGTTGTGACTCCAGTTGCTTCATATACCAGCAGGGTAAACTGGTAGCCATCTTGCATAGTTACAGGTCTGTCCAATGAGAAAAAATGCGGCGTCATAGTTGCAAGGGGAGATATATTAGAAGCAAGGGCCAATTTGTATGTTCGTTCCGCTTTGATGAATCGTGAAAATGTACTAACCATGCATGAAACCATACTGCCAACAAATTGCAAACATCTTTGACGGGGCTCTTGCGTGCGATTTGGTGACTTCAAACAGAGATGCCAGTATCGTCAAGCTCTTTCTTTTAGTTGGTTAACTCTCTCTGATACACTTCCCTCCTTCTATACGACCTCAACCTAATCAGCAATATTTTCAGAGAGACCCTCTTCTCAGAAGTCAACCCGTGTCTCCTTTTCATGCTTAGGAACAGTCTACGTTCCTGAAGCAATCCATAAATGGTGTATTTTTGTCTTTTAAAAACGAAAATAGACAATTTCACTTAATAACATGTAGCTTTTTTCTCAACGATCTCTGATTCCTATAAAAAAAAAAAAACTCTCCGTCTGTCACGTTCATAGAGCGACTTTCTATGTGTCAAGTGCTATAAAAATGCCAAAAATGTTTTTTTAATCTATCCTTTACTTGCAAAAATTTAATAAAGGAGAACAGCTAATGCTAAACAAAGTACAGATATTTAAACTGGTTCTTTGAAAGAAAAAAGAAAAGCAATCAAAGCGCGATTTTCCTTTATTTCAAGCAAATAATTTGTCCTTGTGCGAGTAACGCGATCAGTCACGTGACATTGTTGACTCGAAAATATATAATCATCCCCTTTGTTACATTGAACATTGAGTAAGTTACCTTTTTTTTTTTTTAGCGATTTTTAACAAAGAATTAGCAGGTAAATGGTGATTCAGGTATCAGGCTCGTTTTCATGCTGGACCGTAAGGTATGAGGCATAAAAACGCCATTTACTAGAAACCTATACCACAAATCGACCTTACAAATTATTAGGCAATGATCAGTAGGTCATGTTCTACCAAAATCCGGTATCACACCTTTTCTGACCCGTGGGTTGAACGAATTCTAAAGAACAATTTTCCTACCTCGGCTACTGGACTAAACAGCCTGCTACATTTGGTCGTTCACATGTTTGCTTTGAATAAAGAAAACTGTGGCTGTTTTTAGGGCTTGCGCAGTACTGGTGTCCAGTGGCATGGTAAATTAGGGTTGGACCCATATCCATTCACGCCTGATGTCACGTAACTGTTATCAGACGTTATGTAACATAACATATAAAATTAGACATCATACGTGTGGATGTGGATTGTTCCATTTTATTATTATTATTATTTTTTAAATTTGCATTGATACAATGTCCTTGTAATTCGGAATGATCGCAAACACAAGGCTAGGCAAATTATTAGGATTTGGACAAAACGCAAGTGAAATTATTCCCTAATTTCACGAGTATACCATTTGATTACCTATTAATATCATGGGTGACGAATTACGTTAGCAATCTTGGATTTTTGACATGTTTATCCTGGATTGTATCGATCGAGAACTTCACTCTCTCAAACGTTTAGACCTCAAACTTGGCTTATAAAGTTCAGAATTTTTCCGACTATTTCGGCAAAATACCTGTCACAATCCTTCTTGATGTTCTCCTGTGTGTTCAGGTTTTCTAAAGCGTCTTTTTGTGCCCTGACATCTTCATTCAGGGCATTTTAAAACTTCGTCGCCATCTTGACACTGAGACGTACGGAAGGGTTGCCATGGCAACGCTGAAATTTCGCGCCAAAATTAAGGAGTAATTCGTCACCTATGATATAATCACTACGCAACTTCAAATTTTAGAGTTGAAAGTTGATTCCTTTATTCCAGAGATTCACGAACGATGTCACGAATATAATAATTAAACAAAGTAAAAGAAACTGGTTTAGAGCAAGAAAAAACTAAAATTATTATTTAATGTAATTTCAAAAGAAACAGACTAAACAACGAACTAGTTATGACTGAAATTCGTTCCCTTTAATTTTTACATTTTTACTATATAATGTAACACAAACTTAACAAGCGAATTATGACTGGGTTCGAACAATGCAAAGACATAAGTTCTAGCCAATCACAGGGCGTAAAAAGAGACCTAGTGTAGTCGCTAAATCTATTTACAAAGAGCTGTCATTGGAACCTCAATTTTAAACGCTTCTGTCAACATGGATTTGAGTTCTTGGACTTAATATTCTTTTGTTTTATTGTTTTATTATCATTTTGCCGTACAAGTTAAATATATAGATAAATTTTAGAAATAAAAGATGACGCAAGGCAGTCCAAGTAAGAAAATGAGGCTTAATTGAATAGGACCACCTTAAAATTGGTTTTAACCTCGGTGAATAATAAATGAACTTTTCAAAAACCTGTTTTTGGCTACCTAGAGTGCTTTTGAAGTTCTACAAATAAACATACAAGAGAGGCTATAAGATTTTTTCCGTTCTGTAATCTTTTTCTCTGGAGGGAAGGGGGCCGGGGGGAGGATATGAGCTATATAAGCGCGATCAGTTTTGGTCTCTCTTGGTCTGAAATCAAGGCTAGATTTTAACGACTTAGATCTTCAGTCGGGCAAAGGCCTGTTCTTTTTGGAACCAGGATCTGAGGATCTGGAATTTATCATTTCCGTATAGTACAACTGTTCTTTAAAAGTAAAAATCACATTTTTGGTTAGAAAATGAGCAGTCCTCGCCCAAATTGTTCAGTAACACTTCCCTGCTCCTCCTGGATTTTACTGTGTTGGTTGGGTTTTTATCTGAATTCAGAACTGAATCCAACAACAAAAGCATTGAAGGTGGGAAAAATATAGTTTCATGTTTATATTGACTTCGCTTTGAGTTGACGTTTGCACCTATAGGCATTAAATGAATAACCCCAATCTCGACTTAAAGTATCAAATTTATCTTAAAAGCTCCTTAAAGCTTCAACGTTCTTATATTAAAAGTCCCTTGAAGCATCATTACAATAGAGAGAAGTGTCACGTTACCATGGTAGCAAAATTTCTGGATGACAACAATAGGGAGTTTTTGCAACGGCTACGGCGAAAAGCAAAAAAACCAATAGGTTTAGATTTAGGGGACGTAAAAGAATCCATGACATTGTTCGAAAAGAGAAGGGGACGTAGGCCCTGATGTCATGGTCTATCTGACTTGTGCCGTCATCGGTCTGGATGGGCGAGGTGTCATCAAAACATGGACTGAAGTGGCTGTAAGAGTGCGCCTTTAAAATGCTGACGTCCGATCTCACCTCTCTGTTTCCTCCGCAACGGCAGCCATTGACTGCAAGTGAGGAAAGTTGGCAACGTTTATTTATTTATTTTTACTGTAATAAAATTTAAAAAAAAGTTTGGAGTCGCGCCTAAGGAAGGTCCTGAACGTCCGCTCGATCCCCGAAACAACCACTTTTAGTAAAATCCAACTTGTGGTCCATTATCAATGCCGCGTTCTGATTGGTTAAGCTACTACTAGGCTATATGTTATAGCCCACTCAGTAGTAGCGAAAAGCGCCGGCTTTTTGGAGGCAAAGAAGGGTTTAAGTCTAGATTTAACTAGGTAAAGTTGTTTTGTCTCGATATTTTTGACGAACTGTTTGGTTTTAACTAAAACAGTTATTCCTCTCGCCCTCATGGCCTCTGAGGCAATAGCCCATTCGGGCTGGTGGATTAATTGTTAAATACCGGTATGTTGTAGCTAATGACGTCATTTATTTTTTTAGGTTTGTTTTTGTGAAAGAGGATGTTTTGTTAAGACAGGGGCTTTACACACGTACGCACCTACAATAGGCACGTCTGTGCCTAAAATAATTTCGAAAGGTCAAAAAAAAAAAAAAAAAGGAAACATAAGATAAACTTGTGAGGTAAGTAATGGAAGGAGACCATTGTTAAAATATTAATTTTCTTCAATGTCCAAGCCACATTATCGGCGGGCTGAATGTTGACGCTGGTGTAGGCAAAATGAAGCGGGATATTAATCAATCAAACAGCGCCTGGGAAATAAATTAATGCGAAAGCAGAAGAGGGGCTTTCAACTTCCGACTTCCGACTTCCGACTTGCAACTTGCAACTTCCAACCGACTTCCAACTTTGTCCTCGAATTGTTTGTCCTTATGTTCCCTTCTCAAGGCTTTGTAAAGTTATGATCACTTATCGGCCCAGGGGTCCGTTTCTGAAATATCAACGGGCCGGTAAAGCTGTTGTTGTTTACATGCAAGATAGAGATTTCAATAGTTTTGCATAAGTGTAACAATCAATTTCACTATCAATTAGTGAAACAAAATGGAGTTGTTTGCTAGCCAGGACCCGTGCCCTTATTCTTTATATTTCGATTTGAATATTGGATTTCGGGCCCGAAAAGTCACCGGGACTTTCGACAAACGGGCCCCAGGTTTTCTTTAATTTGCCAAACGGAAACTATACCCCAGCATAAATGACACAAGCATATGAAATCATTGAATAAAGCTAAGGTACGAATTTTTTGTCTTTGTGTTATGTTGTGTTATGTTGGAAAAATCAAGTCCAAAAACATTACTTTGTTGCCCTTCCTATGTTTTGCTTGGAGGTGCTTTCTTTCTCAAGTGTCTCAGTTTTCTTAACCCTTTAATTTCTAATAGACCTTGTCACGGTTTTAGCCGCCATCTTGACGAGTAGGCAAACGCGTGAGAAATTACAGTGTTTGTATGAGAATCTAATGTTGAACAATTTCCGTGAAACGGCTGTTCTGAATCATTAGGAGTGAAGCTTTAGTTTACAATTGATATTTTGTTCAGAACAGCCGTTTTACGGAAATTATTCGACATTAGATTTTCATACAATCACTGTAATTTCTCACACGTTTGCCTACTCGTCAAGATGGCGTAAGTATTATATATAATTCACCATTAACTTCAAATTTCTTTTTGAAATTCCTCAGAAATAAAGTTTTTTCACCCTTTTTACAAAAAGTTTCCGGAAAATCAGTTGGAAAGTAAATGAAATACCAACTAAATGAATAAGTTTTATAATCATAGTTAACAGAAATGCGCGTTTTGCCCTTTTGAATCTTAGTTCGGCTGAAATGAAGATCGGCTTCTGACTGAGTCGTCCTATATTCAATTCGATTCAGCTCAGGTGAAAGTATGGCGTCTCAACCGGGCCTTAGAAAGACAGCCTTTGGTAGCGGCGTCCGGGCATATTACTAACTTAAGGGAAAAGCCTCTCACAAAACAAAAACAAAAGTAATAATAATAAAAATAATAAAATGTCCATTCCAATTCCGTTTTCCGATGAGGCAGGAAGACTAAAAACGAAAGTAATCAAATGCTACTAGGAGCGAGCTCATGGATGAATTGAATTAGTGTAAAAAAAAAAAAAACATTCCATTTTGAGATTCAGGTGTTTTAAACTGCTTGGGCACTGTAACAGACTCACTTTTCTCCTTCGTTTTTTTTTTTTATTTATATCTTTCATGACCTTCTGTGTGTTGATATACTTGGTAGATCATGTTTACATTTCTTTATGATCTGATTTTCAGCAGTTTTTTTTTTGGCATACAGTATTTAGCATTTGGTTTTTGGCATCTGCTTTTGGCATATAGTGTTAAGCATTTCGTCAGCGTTTCTTGGGTAACTTTTTGGCATCTCTATAACACTCACGCTTTCCACCAAAGACTAGGGAGCTTCCCTTCCTTGGCCGAAGCTGTACGTATTTTCAGTCGAAGTATCCGATTGCATGTTCACCTGAATATTCTACAAACTTATTAAAGCGTAGCATTTCTGCTCAACGCAAAGATCACTTTAAACTTATTAATTTAACGCTTTTTAGTTGTAAAATAATTTGCTTTCTCATGTGACTTCCAAACACTTTCCGAACGATAGTGCACTTTCTTGTTAACTAGCTACCTTACACAAGGCCGAGTTTCATTCAAATCGTGGTTTTAAACAGTTGTTTTAAAATGGACCTCGAGGGTTTTTAAATAAATGTTTCCATATGCTGTTCGCAAAGAGTACGTAACTCCCGGGACGTAACTGTTAGTATTATGTACTACGAGCTATTAAATACAGAATACAGAACGCACTTTTGCTAAACACTAGCTAAAATTTTTTTAATAAACGGACTGAGCTTGAGGCTGTACGTGCTCTGATCTAGCTAAGTAATTTAACGCAGTCAAAGTATCCGATTGCCCTTTTGTACTTGAGTATTCTAGAAACTTGTTTACTCCAGCGCAGCATTTCCTGTAGATAAATGGAATCACCGACAAACAGCCTACTGCGCAAAGATCCCGGAGGCAAAGATCACCTTTTTACAGAATTCAAGCAAAATTGTCCAGATAGCAATAAACCACAATAGATACTCCTCAACGTCGCTTTAACAATTCGAGGACCCTTTTTTCGGCAGCTAGGGCTTATTATTCGCTTTTCGCTGAGCGAAATCCCATCGTCACAGTCACGCTGCGATAGCTCTTTTACACTCCTGTCGATCGCATCGTCTCCATCAACCTGATAAAGTAAGCGTGCACAGTTCGTCCAAATATACAATGATCCACGCTCACTTATTTCAACGTCCTTTTAACAACTCCAAGTCCATTTCTTGCCCATGATCATTGTCAGTGTTCTTTTGAATATTTCAATTCATACAAAACCCATCTTCGGCTAGGCTGGCTACTGTATGATGTGTCAGGAAAATATGTGCGCCTTACTAGTACCCTCTAGAATATTCCAAACATATGCGTAAAATACACTTAGAACAAAAGTAATACTAAGTAAGGGAGGTAAGAGTAAAGTTTTTAGTCTGACTTTAATGAATAAATTAATAAGAATCGAGTGAGTGAGTGAGTGAGTGAATAAGTGTAGTATAGTATATCTTTATTGCGCCTTACTCTCCAAAGGGAGGCATCGGTCTAGTCACAATAAAGATGTTTACAACTACAGCAAATTTAAAAAAGAAAGAATTATGAACGGAAACAACAAAATTATACAGCATATACCATTCCGATATGACTACGTCATCCATGAGCTAAAAACCGGATGTCCTTTTTTGATGGCCAAAAGAAAGCACTGAAGAAAACCGGAAAATTTATTTTCCCGTGACATCATATTAATGAGAATAGTTAGGCACTAAGTTATTACAAGTGTCATTCACTACAAACTGTGACCTTGAAGAAGATTCTTACTCAGCGTTTTCGTCACAACCAAAAGGATGCAGGCTTCCAGAGCTGAACCCAACAATGGACATCCTTATGATCACCTACAGTTTTTCACTATCCAGTCTTCACCGTCCGAAGACCCAGCAGGAAACCAAATTTACCATGAAAACGATGAAAGAAGACGACAACAACCTACGAAAAATATTGCTATAAGTCGTCATGTCTTATCCGCTATGATAGCTGTTCTGGCCTTATCCTTCTTGACAATGGTTGCTACATTGATTTTAACTATAAGGATGATGCCCACAGGAGCAAGTGAAACTAAAGGTAATTTTTAGATACTAATTTGAAGTGATTTTATGTAACTCTGGCAGGCTCAAAGTTTGAAAATTAGATTCGAGGTTTACCCTTATACCACGGTACCTCGATTCCGCTGATTCTTGGTGTGTAGTCTTAAAATGGTGTCCTAAAACTGAATTGATATTGATTTATTCGATTTGAATTCTCTTATCTTTACTTTGAAAGATATCAAGAGGAGTCTTCGAGGAACCGTAGTACTCCCTATTAAGGCATTAATTCAGGGGCACCCAACGAGGATATAGTTCAAAACCACTTAACATAGCATTTTTGAACGTATTTTAGTATTTAAACGGTAGATATAGGCATATTTTTATCCCCTAAAAACTTTTCATCTGTTCGGATTTCCTAGCTGAAAGTCTAGTGATCCTAAAATGATAGGTATCAAAACTTAGGCTTCCGAAAATTCTAGGTGGCCTTTTTTAGGGTAAAAATCCGTTAAAAAAGAGTAATTATACCATTTTGTATATGTTCGAAAATCCTAGGAGAGGCAGGCAAGCAAGAAATTTCACAACAAATGTTCCGAAAATTCTAGATTTCAAATCGTCTTCCGAACAGATATTTTCTGAAAATTGCTGTTGGATGCCCCTGTTAATTGAGGCTTATTCGCTGAAAATAATCTAATCATTACTGATACAGCTGGAAAAGACTATCCTGCACTTCTGATCTACTAACATTAGCCTGAAAACAGTTAAGTCTATGATACGAACGACTTAAACGCCAAACAGCATATTTTAGGTACTTAGAATGTATCACCCAATGTAAGGTAATCCGGATTCTGGAATCCGGGAAATTTTTGCGTTTGGAATCCGAAATAGGAATTCATAGCGGATGAGGAAGCGTAATTGGTAATTGAGAGCTTGCTCGCAGGCTATGTACGTAATTGGCAATATAATTAACAAAACGAAATGGACAGCCATCAATGACACAGCCCCTTTTTTACGCTCTTCTCTCTTGCCGGTTTAAACTTCCCGCGTCCCTCCATAACTCGTTTGACCCTCAAGATAAGCATGAACCAGTTCTTCCTTAATTATACCAGGGTGTTTCCCCTGTAGCAAATCCAAAAAGTGCTTCTTCCTCTACCATACATGTTGGTATTAGAAGCTTCAATGTAAACTGATTATTTATCTGTTACACAGGCATGGCTGAGGAGATACAACAGTTGATCGAGTTAAGTCATAAAATAATAGCTTCGAAGGCAAATGAAACTGAAAGAGAACCTAGAGTGTTTGATAAAGGTAGGGTGAAGCCAACTTGCAGAAAGGAAAGAGTAGAGGTGTAACCAAACTGATCACTCCTTTTCCGAAACCATATTTATCTTGAAGAGAAAATTAACTTTATGTAGTAATAGTCATTGATATAGATTGCAAGTTCTATGAAGTTCTGTGAAGGCATGAGTGTCTTAATTGCTTGATACTAGGAGAACCCGAGGTGGTCCCGATACGTTTCATTAGAAAGGGGTTGTATCATGAGAATTCTACCCTACAATCATAGAAAAAAGTCTTGGGACAAGTTTGATCTTCTAACACTTTTTTACACACACACGCATCCCCCCCCCCCGAACACACACACACACACACCAAACAAACAGTCGCTCGCGAATGCACCTAGACTTGCTCAGCCCCTCCCCCATACCTACAATGTGGGCCATTCTAAACCAACGCATGTTGGAAACGGTAGCATTGCTTGTTCAAACTTCAGTTGTAAAATATTTACACTAGAAATAGGTGGCTCGCAAACCCTCGAGGAAACTCAGTGTGCCACTCAAGTTAAACTTGCTTGACTTGGTTGGAGATATTTACTGAGCCTAGCTCGTGTTTCTGCATCGCGGGAGTTAGGAACCTTGGCTACGCGAGGGCCTTCCATTCTCTCTCCGCGGGGAGTAATTCATGACCTAACCTTATCGTCCTAAGGAGTTTTGGATACAATTGTAGAATTAAACTACTTACACTCGTTGATGCAAAAATGACCCCTCCCACCTCTAAACGTAAGCGTGCGGGAAGCGCAAGAAATTGAATTTGACTTAATTCTGATTGACCTGAATGATGGATAAGTTGCAGTGTTATTGGTCGTCTGTCGGTTATTGGCTGTGAGGACTCTAATTTCGATCCATCTTTTGTCACAGTTACAACGGTCGTTTTATTGTTAGTCAAATTTTCAGTTGTCCATTCACTCTACTGAAGCCAGTCTTGCTTGAGTCCGTTGATAAGTCGTTTTGAAGGTGCCGGTAACTTGTGACTACGATTCAGTCGCGCTTGTTCCCAGTTGGTAAATCAGCTTTTTAAAGTCAATCGTTGATAGCAGTCTGAGAAATACGTAAGGCAGGTCGTAGAGTCAGTGTCGATTTGGTGGTTCGTCTGTAACTGGTGTTCAACAATGTCATCATAGCCATAAACATCATGGCTTAACTGACAGATGAACAACAACATCACGACTTAATTGACCAGCCAGATCGATAAACTACGTCTATAACTAGAAATACGTGTATCGCAGAACTTCGAGAGGCTCAGGCTCATAAAATGACAGGGATGGGAGGGCGGGAGAGAATTGGTGAAATGTGTAGCTGAGGAGGGCGGGATTCAACACTGGCTCCAATATGACTAATATTGGAAGGTGAGATTTACTTAATCTCCTTTTGGTTGGAGAAAATTTGGACCCAGTTCTTTGGCTAAAAGGATCTTCTTTGATTTAAATGGGATTGCTGTTGTCGAGGAAAGGTAGCCAATGTTGCATTAGTCCCGTGTTCACCCCATTTGACCCTTTTACATGTGTAATTATAGTCAAAAGGAAATGGGAAAATAGTGACTAACTGCATTCTAAAATTCAGTTGCATTTGCTTAATATTTGGGTTAGATGCCATCTCTAATAATAAGTGTAATTATAATTCACTATTTGTGAAGTGTCAGTAGTAGTGAGTGGATGAAATGGTAGGAGATTATGCTGCTGTGAAAACAACAACTAAATGTTGGTAATTGAAGGAAAAATATATTATATTGTTAAGTGAACTACAGCAATGAGAGTGTTTGCACTTGTTTTAGCTCATAATCACACTTGACAACTAATTGTTTTGTAAGTAACAGGAAGGTGTAAACATAATCACTGAAATAGAAATTACATGTAGCAATGTCTTAAGGGTGCAGTTCATGAGAATTATGAAAGTGATCATGACTATTGAACGCAAGAGTGAATTATGAAATGTCCACGTACAAGTCATGTTGAAGGTGATCAGTTTCTCAATTGCCAACATTCATGAGCTTGTTGAGACATGGTTGCCAGAGGCATAGGTTTTGAAATTCCTAAACTGATCATGACAGCCACATGTACACTTTCCTGACCAAATGAATTGACAATTTGTGCAGACAATGGCTTCTAAACTTCGGTCGAAACCTCGTGTACTGGACACAAATGACGTAAAACAAAACGCTTCTTTGTTGTCTGTTCAGGGAAAAATCTGCTTGGTATTGTTTCATGGTTTTTGTTCTTTTGTTTTACGTCATCTATGTCGGGTACATGAAGTAAATGACCAAACTCCCATCACAACCGGCCATCCTCTCCACCCATTTATTACATGAATTTATCGTGAATGTAAAGTGCAGAATGGATAGATCTTATAGGAAACCCTATATCTGCTTGTCGTTTAATTTCATGAAACAATATTCTGCCAATGGAACATGTTTAACTTCTGTGAGTATGTCTCGTCCCTCTGACTTCTTTGAAAGAGTTAAATTTTCCCTGACTCATATTGTCATACATGTCGCACACTAATATTCTGAGGAGATCGGAAATACACATGTTATTTTGATTTCTCAATCTCACAAGCTCATTTAAGTTTTACATCCCCTTATGACTACGACTCACTACAGTGTGTACTCACCCCACCCCTCCCCATCGAACGCACTCCCCAAATTGGCAATTATTACTAGTATAAACCTATTGCTTTTTTTGCTCTTCTCGTTGCCGTCGCCGTCTCCGTCGTCGTTGCTCAAGCTCCCTATTGTTGTGATCTGGTAATTTTGCTACCATAGTAACGTGACGTCACACGTCTCCTCTCTATTTTAAGTAATTTTAAGGTTATCTTTCCTGAACAGCCAATAGGAACTGTGCTGAGCTATACAAAGCTGGCAAAACAATCAGCGGTGTGTACACAATCGACCCTGATGGTGAAGGTGCCTTTGATGTGTTCTGTGATCAAAAAACAACCGGAGGGGGGTGGACAGTGTTTCAGAAGAGACTGGACGGCTCGGTTTATTTCTACCGTTCCTGGGATGACTACAAAAATGGGTTCGGTGACCTGAATGGCGAGTTCTGGCTTGGATTGGACAAGATTTACCGCCTGACGGAAAAGAAACACAACCGCCTTCGAGTTGATCTGGAGGACTTTACATTCAGCACTGCTTACGCTGAATATGACATATTTGAAGTTACAAACGAAACGACTAAATACAAGCTCAGTCTAGGAATGTACTCAGGTATGGTGCTTGGAATGTATTTAATTTTGATGTTTAGTATTTTGTCTTCGTGTCTTAATTATTCGTTCAAAGCTTGTTTGTTGGCGGTTTCTTGACTTCTTGCAAACTTGAAAACTCTAGGAAGTTTCAAAAGGAGCTCAGTTACTTTTCCAAACGTAGCTCCCCTCTTGTACTTCAATACTAGATTACATTCAGGTATTCTACTCCAAACATTCCTGGTAAAATGTCCTTGTATGACTGCAGGAACTGCTGGTGACTCATTATCGGAGCATCGTGGCCATCCGTTTACCACTAAAGACCGAGATCATGATGAAAATGCCAAATTCAACTGCGCTGCGTACTTCAAAGGAGCCTGGTGGTACACTAATTGCCATGCTTCAAACCTGAATGGTTTGTACTACAACGGTTCACATGCACATAAAGGTCAAGGTATCATCTGGCATACATGGAAAGGAAATCAATACTCTGTCAAGAGAGCTGAGATGAAAATCAGACCGGCCAACTTTTAGGACTTTTACGGTACCCTAGGACGTCTTGTTTCCGTATTAGGTTCCTAGTAACAAACAAAATTTCATGGTAAAATAGCGCATTTACTCGAATAAGCGCCCCCCGATTTATTGCGGCTCTCAAATAATTTAAAGCGCCGCATTTGGGACAAAAATAGTTAATAAGCGCCACCCCCAAATACGCGGCGCGACACCAATGCAATCAAAACCAAAAGACGTTTCTGTTATAAAATAAAATAATATCGGTTACTGAAAAGAAACAGTTCTTTGTCGCCCCCAACTTTAAAATAAGAGCAGCCTCGAATAAGCACCGCATTTGAGACATGAAAATTTTAATAAGCACCGTGGCGCTTATTCGAGTAAATACAGTAATGTCAAAGGAATCGGTGATTATAAAACAGCTTTAACCCATTTTCATTGCCATCGGCATAGTAACACATCAGCATGCGACGTCCGCTAATGTAGGTTCATCTCGATTAGGGGTAGAAATTGCAAATTAAAGTCTTTCTGGGGGCGTTTCGGGCAGAAAGCCAATGTTTAGAAACCCCAAAAAGGTATCACTAAGCGTAGCGAAATACCTCTAATAGGGGCTAACAAATGCCGTCATACTGTGTTAGAGTATGGCCTCCTTTTGAGGTCAAATACAGTTTGAGCCGCGCCTAGATTGGTCTCCATTAGGGGGCTTAATTCTAATTTCCCGACGAGCACGCGCGTCATTTTTACAGGAGAGCACCCCCTCCCCGTTTCGTTTGTTTACTATTCACATTTTTAAAAAAAGGTTTAAACAGTGCTCAAAATCTTCAGAAACATGTTCGCCGACTTTTTCCGTATTTTGACTGGTAATGACAATTTTGCCTTGACAAACGACTTTGTATGATTTCGTGTTGAGTCGAGTTTAAGATTACTCGTATCGTATAGGCGAATCTTTGCTGACGTCATTGTTTACATTTTTCCTCATTAGCATACGACTTAACTCAAAGAAACCGTGGCTGTATATACGAACTAAATTCAAAAGTTGAAAGAGCTGATTAGCTTAAACAATTTGTGCAATTTTCAGCTTATTAAAAGCAATATTGAAGGAAATCAGTGAGAGGCATCTAAAACTGCGAAATTGCTGGGTGGCAAAAACGTTAATGAGCCATACATTCTTTGTAAAATTTCGAGTTTTTAAAAGAGAATCTTTCCGAAACCATTCGGTATGTCGGGCTCAAATTTTCACATATAACTGGAATTGTTGTGCTCTTTCAGTATTCTGGGGTTTTATTTTATTAACTTCATCAGATAATGACAAAGATTCGCCTATTAGCGACAACCGTAAAGCAGCAATTCAAGCTGCTTATTTCTCTATAAAATATTCATACCGTAACGTTCATTTGTTTTAAGGGCGACAAGGTGAGAAAATTATAGGCTGAAAAGGCTGAAAAAGCCACAGTGGATGCTGAAGTTGTCGTCTCTTTGGAGCTCAAGAAAAAGTTGGCCATCGCTGAAGGAAACGATCCTAACGCGCTAGAAAATAAGGGGAAAAAGAAAGGGTCAAAGACCTAAAATAGAGGCTCTTTTAAATTTCACTGTCATTTTAAAAAACATTGAAAACATTTGGAGAACACTCAGTCATTCAGTCTTTTGATAAAGTGCCGATGAGGGAAATCGAGAGAACAACAACAACAACAACAGCAGTGATGAAGCGCTAGCTCACCTTAAATATGATACGCTGGGGCTTAGACGGGAGATTCACGTGTTAAACCTTGTGAAGAAATGTCTAAATAAGCGCTGCCCGCAATTTTTAATGGACTACTTTTATTTTAATAGAGATATCGTACATTGAAAAGCGCGCCAAAGTAATCATCTCCGTCTTCCCTCCATCAAATTAGAATGTACGAAAAAAGCTTTTTATTATCATGGACGTGACGTTTTTAATCGTAATTTGTAGTTTTTATTAATAGTTTGTAATAATTTTTATCCTTTTTTAGGATATTTTTCTATTAGCTTAGTTAGGACTAGTTTTAAGTATTTTTAACATATTTTTATCTTTCTTTTTTATCTAGGGCGTCTAAGGATATCAGTTTTTGTAACTGTAGGAGTTACCCTAGCTAAATAAATGTATCTTCTTCTTCGTTCTCTGTCTGATAGAAAAATGCATTGGTCTAACCTCAAAATCGAACGCAGAAGCAGTTTAGTCCAGTAGCCGAGGTCGGAAAATTGTCGTTTCGTTCAACCCACGGGTCAGAAAAGGTCTGATACCGGATTTTGGTAGATCAAGTCCTCCTGATTATTGCCTAATAATTTGTAAGGTCAATTTGTGGTATAGGTTTCGGGTAAATGGCGATCTTATTTTACACACTTTACTGTCCAGTATGAAAACGAGGCTGGAACCTGAATCACCATTTACCTCCTAATTCTTTCTTAGAAAATCCCTAAAAAATGGTAACTAACTTAATGTTCAACGACGTTGAGCTCTTTCTCAGTTGTGGTTAATATAGAATACTCTTGTAAGGTTTTTCACAAGCAGCCATCTTGGTGTGCGAGTTCGCATGAAATGAGGGCCAACTCATAGCACAAACCTTCCTTCAAATTGATTTGTTGGGTGTTAATGTGTAGCCGCCCAAAGAGGTCTTTGTCAGTGTTATACAGTATTGCAGCCTTAATGCAGCCTTAACATTCTCTCGGACATGGTACTAAATGTATTTACCTTCAAGCTTGGAACAGGATCCCAAAGATTTACAGTATTAGTGTTCAAAGATTTTCGTCTGTTCTCGACCTTTTTCATTACTGCTAACAAGGCCCTCTGTAACATTTGAAGTCAGTTCTACGCCGGTAGCAAAGTTAACTAGAGACTCCATTTCTTGGACGAAAGGGTTACTCAATAAACCAGAAAAGGGAAAAATAGTCAACAAGCTTCCTGACGTCTTCTTAATCACGCTTCAGTCTCTTCGATGTGGCCTTCTTGTGTTGTTACGTGGTCACTTTCTGTCAGAACCACACATCTTTTTCACAGTTATGAGGCTCTTTGGTGAATAGTTAGAAACAATCTTTCTAGCGATCGTGGACTTTGAGATATGCCAACACTCCCACCCTTTGACTTCGAGTCAGCTACGTAGATTGCTCTAGGGTTGTGTCAGCTGAGACACGAGAAAATGCCTGATCGTTGCGGCTAATGGAGTGATTTTCGGCAACAAATTCTTGATACACTTTTGAGTGTTGTGACTCCAGTTGCTTCATATACCAGCAAGGTAAACTGGTAGCCATCTTGCATAGTTACAGGTCTGTCCAATGAGAAAAAATGCGGCGTCATAGTTGCAAGGGCAGATATATTAGAAGCAAGTGCCAATTTGTATGTTCGTTCTGCTTTGATGAATCGTAAAATTGTACTAACCATGCATGAAACGATACTGCCAACAAATTGCAAACATCTTTGACGGGGCTCTTGCGTGCGATTTGGTGACATCAAACAGAGATGCCAGTATCGTCAAGCTCTTTCTTTTAGTTGGTTAACTCTCTCTGATACACTTCCCTCCTTCTATACGACCTCAACCTAATCAGCAATATTTTCAGAGAGACCCTCTTCTCAGGAGTCAACCCGTGTCTCCTTTTCATGCTTTGGAACAGTCTACGTTCCTGAAGCAATCCATAAATGCTGTATTTTTCTCCTTTGAGTACGAAAATAGACAATTTCACGTAATAGCATGTAGCTTTTTTCTCAACGATCTCTAATTCCTAATAAAAAAAAACTCTCCGTCTGTCACGTTCATAGAGCGACTTTCTATATGTCAAGTGCTATAAAAGTGTCAAAAAAGTTTTTTGATCTATCCTTTACTTGCAAAAAATTAATAAAGGAAAACAGCTAATGCTAAACAAAGTACAGATATTTAAACTGGTTCTTTGAAAGAAAAAAGAAAAGCAATCAAAGCGCGATTTTCCTTTATTTCAAGCAAATAATTTGTCCTTGTGCGAGTAACGCGATCAGTCACGTGACATTGGTGACTCGAAAATATATAATCATCTCCTTTTTTACATTGAACATTGAGTAAGTTACCTTTTTTTAGCGATTTTTAACAAAGAATTAGCAGGTAAATGGTGATTCAGGTATCAGGCTCGTTTTCATGCTGGACCGTAAGGTATGTGGCATAAAAACGCGATTTACTAGAAAGCTATACCACAAATCGACCTTACAAGTTATTAGGCAATTATCAGTAGGTCATGTTCTACCAAAATCCGGTTTTCTGACCCGTGGGTTGAACGAATTCTAAAGAACAATTTTCCTACCTCGGCTACTGGACCAAACGGCCTGCTACATTTGGTCGTTCACATGTTTGCTTTGAATAAAGAAAACTGTGGCTGTTTTAGGGCTTGCGCAATACTCGTGTCCAGTGGCATAGTAAATTAGGGTTGGACCCATATCCATTCACGTCTGATGTCACATAACTGTTGTCAGACGTTATGTAACATAACATATAAAATCAGACATCAGACGTGTGATAACAGTTCTATGACAGCAGATGTCTGATGTCATATAACTGTTACCAGATGTTATGTAACATAAAATATAAAATCAGACATCAGACGTTTGATAACAGTTATATGACAGCAGACATCAGCTGTCATATAACTGTTATCAGACGTCTGATTTTGTATGTTATGTTATATAACTGTTTTCAGACGTCTGATGTTATATGTTATGTAATATAACTGTCATCAGACGTCTGATAACAGTTATATGATGTCAGACGTCTGCTAACAGTTACAAAAATCAGACGTCTGATAACAGTTTTATGACATCAGCCGTCTGATGTCACATAACTGTTATCAGACGTTATGTAACATAACATATAAAATCAGTCATAAGACGTGTGATGACAGTTATATGACAGCAGATGTCTGCTGTCATATAACTGTTATCACAGTAAACAGACGCTAACAGTTATAACATAAAACTGTGAAGATGACTACCGCATCTGTGAAGATGACTACTCTGAAGATGACTACCGCACAGGTTGTCGAAACGTCAGTCACTGTCAACAACAACAGTCCTATTCAGGACTACGTTCACCAGGACGATCAAACTCAACCTTTTACTTACAACATAACTGTTAAACTATAACATAACTGTTATATAACTGTTATATACTGTTATATAACTGTTATATAACTGTTATATAACAGTTATATAACTTTTATATAAGTGTTATATAGTGTCATCAGTTATATGACTGTTATAAAAGTTATATGACAGCAGACGTCTGATGTCATATAAGTGTTATCAGATGTTATGTAACATAACATATAAAATCAGTTAACAGACGTTAAAACAGACGATCAAACTCAACCTTTTACTTACAACATAACTGTTAAACTATAACATACCTGTTATATAACAGTTATGTAACTTTCACATAAGTGTTATATAGTGACATCAGTTATATGACTGTTATAACAGTTATATGACAGCAGACATCTGCTGTCATATAACTGTTATCAGACGTCTGATTTTCTGTATATAACTGTTATATAACAGTAATAACTGTTATATACTGTTAGTATATAACAGTTATATAACAGTATATAACAGTTATATAACTGTTATCAGACGTCTGATTTTGTATATATAACTGTTACATAACAGTTATATAACAGTATATAACAGTTGTATAACAGTTTATATAACAGTTATATAACTTTTATATAATTGTTATATAACAGTTATATAACAGTTTTAATACTGTTATATAACAGTTACATAACTGTCATAACAGTTATAACAGTATATATACTGTATATAACATTATTATATGTCATGTTACATAACGTGTCTGATAACAGTTATGTGACATCAGACGCGTCAGTTATATGACAGCAGATGTCTGCTGTCATATAACTGTTATCACAGGTCTGATGTCTGACTTTATATTTTGTTACATAACGTCTGATAACAGTTATATGACATCAGACGTCTGCTGTCATATAACTGCTATAACGGTCACAATGTTAGTCTTAGGGTTAGTTGTAATTTGGCGAAGTGTCATGCTTTTATCTTAAAAGTGAACAATTTTGGTCGGTAACAGCAGGGCTATAAAGCGTTTTCGAGTGCTTTCAGGTTAGACAAATTATTTTTTTTGTAACGAAAACCACGATTTAGAGACCATATCGGAATCAGTACCAAGTCAATCTCGTGCCAGTAAACAAACACAGCCGCCAGTTGCCTTGAGTTAAAACACTCTATATTGGCTGCTCGAACGACACGTTCAAGCGCTGAAAATGATGCCCTATTCATAATCGCAGCCGTTAGTCTTTATGGTTGTGAATTTTTAAGAGAAGAACTGAGCACAAAATTTTTCAAGAAAGAATGTTGTATGTACTGAACATTTTCCCCAAAATTCATGTGGCAGTAAAACCTTTCAGGTATTTTTAACAGCTTATGAATTCATAGAATTCCCCTATTTTTTCTTGAAAATGTTTCAGTGGGTCTCCCTACATGAAAATATTTTTGGCTTGCTAATAAGGTTAAAAAGTTGGTCTTAATGAAACTACACCATATTCCCCATATATGCCAGATTACCTAAGTTGAAAACCAACAGCAGTTTAATTAATCTTAAAATAGTATGCCCTAAAAGATATAGCGATCATAAAAGAGAGATTTTAAATTATTTCTGATGTTGAAACGAAGGTATGAAAAACAAAAAAGAGAAAGAAGAATAAATTTTTGGTCATAGATGATTCTAATGATTGGTCCGTCACTCGCAAGCCAGGGCAAACCTAATGATCCCAAATATAGTGGAATAACGTAGAAAATACGGCGGAAAGAAACTTCGCACAATAATATACTAGCTTGAAATAATGTTAAGTAATGTAATGGAGCCTGTAGTAAGCCCGGAATAGTAGTAAAAGGTTGTGGCTGTCTTTTTTAGAAACGCTGTTTTAATTAAGGTAGATATATTAAAACTCAGGGTTACTAGGAAACATTGTTCTTCCAAAACAATCACAGTGTTTCCTCGAAATTAGATTGCAATATTTAATTCGCAATTCGACGATTGAAAAAATGGTAAAATTATCTCAGGCTTGTTGTCATTTGCAAGGCATCATATTGATTAATAAAAACTCACCTTTTTTACACGCTCCTCCTATCAACATTTGGCCGTTCTTGGAGATGGCTCGCTTCATGGTACTGTTCCATCTTTAACTTGAGATCTAATTGTGAATATTGTGATAGTTAGGGAGGGGTTGGTAGTTACATTGACTTCAGCTAATTGCTTCTTCTAATTCATTATACCTTATTTTCCAGAAAAGTCTTTATAAAAACTTCAGTTGACCATCAAAAGGACGTTAATTGGTTAAATACAGCAGGAGTTCTTAATTTCAGTGGCAAATATAAATGTCATGTTTGAGGATTTGGCTTTGTAATCTTTTCTAACCGCTAAACGTGTTCACACTTAAAAAGGACTTTCGCGCGATTTCTCTCTCAAGCTCTACTTAAAATAAACAGTAATGTCGCTCAATATTTATTACACAATTTATGATTTGCTGACTCTTGTTATAGACAGAGCAACAATTTTTTTCTCAATATCAGACTTCAAAAATATGTCTGAGTTTGCCATAAAGGCTCGGGAGACAATAATAATTCTTCTGTAATAATGAAAATATAAGGTCACCAGCTATGATTTGAATCGATGAATTGAGCGGGCAAATTTCCTTGATTATTTTTTTACGAAATTGAGATTATTATTATTATTATTACTATTATTATTTTAATATGGCATTTAAACAAGCTCCTTGTAATTTGGAACGATAGCGGACACAAGGCTTTATTTTTATTAATCTTATTGGACTATTTATATATATATTTTTTCACTTGGATCGACGAATTGAACAGACAAACTTAATCATCTTTTTATATCACTGAATTGTTTTATTTTATTTTTAAATATTTTTTAAAATATTTTTTTAAATTTGCATTGGTACAGTATTCTCGTAATTCAGAATGATCGCAAACACAAGGCAAGGCAAGGCGCTCATTTAAGAGAGGTAGTAAGCGCTACACAACTTCAAATTTTGAAGAGTTGCAAGGTGACCGCTATATATTCCAGAGATTCACGAACGATGTCACAAATATAAAATTATTATTTATTGTACTTTCAAAAAAAGAAAAACAGACCAAACAACGAACTTGTCAAGATTACAGATAAAATAAGAACGTTAAGCTGGCTTTAATTCGTTCCCTTTAATTTTTATACTTTTACTATTAATATAATGTAGCATAAACCTAAAAAGTGAATTACGATTGGGTTAGAACAATGCTCTGGCATTAGTTCTAGCCAATCACAGGGCGTAAAAAGAGACCTAATGTAATCGCTAAATCTATTTACTAAGAGCTGTCTACTGCATTCCTCAATTTTAAACGATTCTGTCAACATGGATTTGAGTTCTTGGACTTAATACACATGATTATTTATATAGTGATTTCTTTAGTCATCGCATTATGCGAATATACAATCGTTGCTCAATTTGGAAAACTGCCGACCGATATTTCTAAACGTTTATTTGCCCTATTTCGCTTTCCATTCGCTATTTATTATGGGTATCACAATTAAAAAGAACTCAGACATAAAGTTTGAAAATAATGTTATCAGTGGTGTCAATTTATGTTTGTAATTATCCTTGTACATGAGGCACCAACAAGAAAAAAGAACTACTCTTTTTAGCTGTTTAGTGTCAACACGTCACGAAATCCTATTTAACATCGACCGAAACCGGAACCGGAACTCAGCTGCGGCTGCGAAAAAACCGAACTAAAATAAATCCCGCGAGAGTGCGAATCCCATCCCAGGTTTTTTGCTGTAATTTGAGTCTCAAACAGTAGTTTTCCAGCTTTTCGACTTTCACCTAAGAAAGTTTAAGAAGTTCATAATAAAAAAAGTTCTACTTTCACAATCAGACGTGCCAACATTCAACCAGACAATGGCTAGTTGTTGGAGATTCACCAAGAGGACAATTGGGCCGGCAAGGATCCACACCAGTTTCCACCGTTTTACCGAAATCGGTCGGATTTTAGTAATAAAAATGCTTTCCAAGTTGAAATCTGGAAAATGTTGGACTCGCCTTGCCTCATATCCACTACAATATGGAAACTGACCTTGATGAAATAATCCGGCGATTTGCAAGGGTTCATCACGAGGAGAAAGGAACTGGCCAATATCCAAGAACCCCATGGAAAGGGGAATTTAGGGCCGGAGTTAAAATCCACAAAAATTCCCGGGAATTTTCAATTTTAGATGCATTTTACAGCTTTAACAAGGTCTGGTTCCAGACAGAAAAGTATAGATTAACCTGGGATGGAAAGTGTGAAAAATACAGCGTCCTTTTCAGCTTAACTCAAACCCAGAGGGAGTACTCCGGATCGAATGGGGCAAAAATCAAAACCCAAAAAAATCCACTGAGCTTCAAACAAAACCCAAAAAATCGCTGGACCAAAAGTTATCCCCCAAAAAATCCCATGCCGAACTTCCGAGCCATAATAAAAATTTCCAGGAAGCATAAAATGATACTAACACGAAAAATAGAAACATTAGTTTTGAATACCCGCAAAAATCCCTACTTATAGCCATTATTCTTTGTATCCCGCTGCGCGTTTTGCAAACTTCAAAGGAATTTTGGGTTTTCATCTCAGCGGACCTCTTAGGAAACACATCCTTTACTTGTGATTGGTGCATTTCGATCCACTTTGTTTGTTTCTGTGTTTCAAGATTCGTTGCTTGTGATCGTCCTGTTTCGGGCAATAATCGACCAGTTTTCTTCACAGATTTTTCTGATCATTCTTATTCTTGTCTCTTGCCCTCGACAAAAAGTCCACTCATTATCGCGATTTCCTTCGCTATTCTTGAGCAGTCTGGAGTCATTTTCAGTTTTGTTTTTGCAGGCCAAGCTAGGCGAGTGCTTTGCATTGTGATTAGCATTAACTCCGCCCCCACTCAAATGATTAACAGAACAGAAAAACCCATTCGAAGTTTGCAAACGCGTAGCGCGATACAACGAATTTGGCTATAAATCAAGCTACCACAAAAAATACTTGCCAAAATTTTCCTACCCCAAAAAATCCCGAAATCGAAAATTTTAAACCTCAGAAAATCCTTCGATCATCCCTGTGACTTGAAATCTGGAGTAACCAGTACGGTGGCTCATAAGGACATGGGACATGGGACGTGTTTTGGATTCTGGGAAGTGTTTTTGGATTCTGGGAAGTGTTTTGGATTCTCGGAAGTGTTTCGGATTCTGGGACCTGTTTTTGGATTCTGGGAAGTGTTTCGGATTCTGGGACATGTTTTTGGATTCTGGGAAGTGTTTGGATTCTGGGACGTGTTTTTGGATTCTGGGAAGTGTTTTTGGATTCTGGGATGTGTTTTGGATTCTGGGACGTGTTTTTGGATTCTGGGACGTGTTTTGGATTCTGGAACGTGTTTTTGGACTCTGGGACGTGTTTTGGATTCTGGGACGTGTTTTTGGATTCTGGGAAGTGTTTTGTCCCTACGAGCCACCGTAAACCGGAACTCAAGCTACAAAAATTTCTAAAATCTATAGTTACTGTGAACTTGAAGAATATAGATGGTCGGCAAACGTGATTTTTAAACTGTAAACGTGTGAAAAATACAAATTAGCCGGAGGACACTTGTACAAAGTACTTACCACTGCGGGAAATTCGTCTTGTCTGTTTATTAAATTAAATATCATAAAACGGCTAAACGGGTAGTAGTGGCAATTTCATACGGTTTTCAAATTCCTGAATATGGATCGTATGCGACTTAAAATAGAGATAACCACGGTGTATCGCTTGATTCTGCTCCCGCCATTGTCCCTCACAGAGTATTCTCAGTTGGAAAATTTTAGATTTGGCGCCAAAGTTGGCATGTGATTGTGGAAGTAGAACTTTTTTTTATGAACTTCTTAAACTTTCTTAGGTGAAAGTCGAAAAGCTGGAAAACTACTGTTTGAGACTCAAATTACAGTAATAAAAGTGAGATGGGATTCGCACTCTCGCGGGATTTATTTTATTTCGGTTTTTTCGTAGCCGCAGCTAAGTTCCGGTTAGGTTTCGGTCGGTGTTAAATAGGATTTCGTGACGTGTTGACACTAAATAGCATCGACCGAAACCAGCGTTCCTTGGGAAGACCATAAGCCGCGTCGTTCAATGCAATACAGCTGAGTCTATTAGAGATTTAACATTTTTTTAGTGATATAAACTGGAAACGACAGTATTGACCGTTTTATAACTCAAACTAACTCCAAGGGCGGATCTAGGGGGAGGGTGCAGGGGGTGCGCACCCCCTCCCCCCCCCCACACCCCTGAGATGACCTGCGGTTTTCTAATACAACCTGGTATTCTGCAAAAAAAAACTATATGGTTTATTGGTGTTGAGGTAGAGC
Organism: Porites cylindrica; assembly: GCA_964035525.1. Lineage (NCBI taxonomy): Eukaryota > Metazoa > Cnidaria > Anthozoa > Scleractinia > Poritidae > Porites > Porites cylindrica. The sequence goes on along the minus strand of OZ037777.1, from coordinate 3,186,737 downwards.
AAGAGACGAGTGCACCCCCTCCTAAAAAAAATCCTGGATCCGCCCCTGAACTCAAATATAACATCTTCGCTGCGAACGATCAAGTGAGCGGAAGTCGACGGGATCATTTCAGTCATTTTGTAAGACGCCGGTGACACATCGATGACTCATCTGGTTTAGGTCGATGTTATCTAGTGCTTTCCCAGTTGTTGCACCCGTTTGCAAAACACTGCCAACACCAACGCAACAACTCCCAACTTTATTGGCCCTGTAATGTTGAATGTTGTTGCTAATTTAAAAATTTTAACCGACGTTTCGGCAATGCTGCCCTCTTCAGGGTATACAAGACTAAATACCGTTAGAAGTTCGTTAAATTTAGCTCACGTGATTGATGGCATACTCGGATACTTGGATACTTGGATACTCGGATACTTGGATTTTGTTGCGCTCGTTTGCACGTAGCTATAGACTTCGATTAGAACGTTTTAACATGCCGTCACATCCGCCTTAAGAGAGCTTTAGCGACGACGACGGCGAAGGCAACGAAAATGGCGAAAATGCAATAAAGTTTTAGGGTGATGTTACACGGAACGATTCGCAACGACGATTTTTAGCGGAACACTACAGTGTTGCAATATTAGAACAATGTTGTAACCGTTCAAAACAATATCGCAATAATGATGCAACGCTGTGTTGCGCTAAAAATCGTCGTTAAGAATCGTCTCTTGTAACATCACCTTTAATTAGCGCACCAACAACTTTGCATGTGTATCACGCTTTTCAAGTGTACATTTCTTTGCCCTTACTGCACGACTACCACGTGAAATTGCCTAAATTCACACTTTATTGAGGACGTAAACAAGCAATGACGAATTTTTCTTTCTTTCTATTAAACTTGAGTGGGGTCCCCGAGAAATCAGCTCTAGGGAAATTGGCCTATATTGACATTTTCAGCGAATTGGAATAAAGTCAACAAAGTTTGAAAAAACGCGAGTTCATTTTAAAAGTGAAGTTTCTTTGCCGTCTCAGTCGTCGCTGCTAAAGCTTCCTATTGGTTAGTCATTCACTAAACGTTTTTAAAGTGCACCCACTGATAAGTTCTAGGAGTTTGACGCACTTTCTTGCTCATATGTCCGGCCACTAATTGCTAGTACTGTGTAGCTATTGACGTCATCTATTTTTTTAGGTTTGTTTTCGTGAAAAAGGATGTTTTGTTAAGACACGGGCTTTACACACGTACGCACCTAAAATATGCACGTTTGTTCCTAAAATAATTTCGAAAGGTCAAAAAAAAAAAAAGGAAAAAAAAAGGAAACATAAGAGAAACTAGTGAGGTAAGTGATGGAAGGAGACCATTGGTAAATTATTAATTTTGTTAAATGTCCAAGCCACATTATCGGCGGGCTGAATGTTGACGCTGGTATAGCAGGTGTAGGCAAAATGAAGCGGGATATTAATCAATCAAACAGCACCTGGGAAGTAAATTAATACCCTCGGAAGCAGAGGCGGGGCTTTCAACTTCCGACTTCCGACTTGCAGCTTGCAACTTCCAACCAACTTCCAACTTTGTCCTCGAATTGTCTGTCCTTATGTTCCCTTCTCAAGGCTTTGTAAAGTTATGATCACTTATCGGCCCAGGGGTCCGTTTCTGAAATATCAACGGGCCGGTAAAGCTGTTGTTGTTTACATGCAAGATAGAGGTTTCAATAGTTTTGCATCTAACATGATAACAATCAATTTCACTATCAATTAGTGAAACAAAACGGAGTTGTTTGTTAGCCAGGGCCCGCGCCCTTATTCTTTATATTTCGATTTGAATATTTGATTTCGGGTCCGAAAAGTTACCGGGACTTTCGACAAACGGGCCCCAGGTTTTCTTTAATTTGCCAAACGGATACCCCAGCATAAATGACACCAGCATATGAAAATCATTGAATAAAGCTAAGGTACGAATTTTTGGACTTTGTGTTATGTTGGCAAAATCAAGTCCAAAAACATTACTTTGTTGCCCTTCCTATGTTTTGCTTGGAGGTGCTTTCTTTCTCAATTGTCTCAGTTTTCTTAACCCTTTAATTTCTAATAGACCTTGTCACGGTTTTCGCCGCCATCTTGACGAGTAGGCAAACGCGTGAGAAATTACAGTGTTTGTATGAGAATCTAATGTTGAATAATTTCTGTAAAACGGCTGTTCTGAATCATTAGGAGTGAAGCTTTAGTTTACAATTGATATTTTGTTCAGAACAGCCGTTATACGGAAATTATTCGACATTAGATTCTCATACAATCACTGTAATTTCTCACACGTTTGCCTACTCGTCAAGATGGCGTAAGTATTATATATAATTCACCATTAACTTCAAATTTCTTTTTGAAATTCCTCAGAAATAAAGTTTTTTCACCATTTACAAAAAGTTTCCGGAAAATCAGTTGGAAAGTAAATGAAATACCAACTAAATGAATAAGTTTTATAATCATAGTTAACAGAAATGCGCGTTCTGCCCTTTTGAATCTTAGTTCGGCTAAAATGAAGATCGGCTTCTGACTGAGTCGTCCTATATTCAATTCGATTCAGCTCAGGTGAAAGTATGGCGTCTCATCCGGGCCCTAGAAAGACAGCCTTTGATAGCGGCGTCCGGGCATATTACTAACTTAAGGGAAAAGCCTCTCACAAAACAAAAACAAAAGTAATAATAATAAAAATAATAAAATGCCCATTCCAATTCCGTTTTCCAAAGAGGCAGGAAGACTAAAAACGAAAGTAATCAAATGCTCCTAGGAGCGAGCTCATGGATGAATTGAATTAGTGTAAAAAAAAAAAAGACATTCCATTTTGAGATTCAGGTGTTTTAAACTGCTTGGGCACTGTAACAGACTCACTTTTCCCCTTCGTTTTTTTTTAATTTATATCTTTCATGACCTTCTGTGCGTTGATATACTTGATAGATCGTGTTTACATTTCTTTATGATCTGATTTTCAGCAGTTTTTTTTTTTTTGGCATACAGTATTTAGCATTTGGTTTTTGGCATCTGCTTTTGGCATATAGTGTTAAGCATTTCGTCAGCGTTTCTTCGGTAACTTTTGGGCATCTCTATAGCACTCACGCTTTCCAGCAAAGACTAGGGAGCTTCCCTTCCTTGGCCGAAGCTGTACGTATTGTCAGTCGAAGTATCCGATTACATGTTCACCTGAATATTCTACAAACTTATTGAAGCGTAGCATTTCTGCTTAACGCAAAGATCACTTTAAACTTATTAATTTAACGCTTTTTAGTTGCAAAATAACTTGCTTTCTCATGTGACTTCCAAACACTTTCCGAACGATAGTGCACTTTCTTGTTAACTAGCTACCTTACACAAGGCCGAGTTTTATTCAAATCGTGGTTTTAAACAGTTGTTTTAAAATGAACCTCGAGGGTTTTTGAATAAATGTTTCCATATGCTGTTCGCAAAGAGTACGTAACTCCCGGGACGTAACTGTTAGTATTATGTACTACGAGCTATTAAATACAGAATACAGAACGCACTTTTGCTAAACACTAGCTAAAATTATTTTAATTAACGGACTGACCCTGAGGCTGTACGTGCTCTGATCTAGCTAAGTAATTTAACGCAGTCAAAGTATCCGATTGCCCTTTTGTACTTGAGTATTCTAGAAAATTGTTTATTCCAGCGCAGCATTTCCTGTAGATAAATGGAATCACCGACAAACAGCCTCCTGGGCAAACATCCCGGAGGCAAAGATCACCTTTTTACAGAATTCAAGCAAAATTGTCCAGATAGCAATAAACCACAATAGATACTCCTCAACGTCGCTTTAACAATTCGAGGACCCTTTTTTCGGCAGCTAGGGCTTATTATTCGCTTTTCGCTGAGCGAAATCCCATCGTCACAGTCACGCTGCGATAGCTCTTTCACACTCCTGTCGATCGCATCGTCTCCATCAACCTGATAAAGTAAGCGTGCACAGTTCGTCCAAATATACAATGATCCACGCTCACTTATTTCAACGTCCTTTTAACAACTCCAAGTCCATTTCTTGCCGATGATCATTGTCAGTGTTCTTTTGAATATTTCAATTCATACAAAACCCATCTTCGGCTAGGCTGGCTACTGTATGATGTGTCGGGAAAATATGTGCGCCTTACTAGTACCCTCTAGAATATTCCAAACCTATGCGTAAAAGGCACTTAGAACAAAAGTAATACTAAGTAAGGGAGGTAAGAGTAAAGTTTTTAGTCTGACTTTAATGAATAAATTAATAAGAATCGAGTGAGTGAGTGAGTGAGTGAGTGAGTGAATAAGTGTAGTATAGTATATCTTTATTGCGCCTTACTCTCCAAAGGGAGGCATCGGTCTAGTCACAATAAAGATTTTTACAACTACAACAAATTTAAAAAAGAAAGAATTATGAACGGAAACAACAAAATTATACAGCATATACCATTCCGATATGACTACGTCATCCATGAGCTAAAAACCGGATGTCCTTTTTTGATGGCCAAAAGAAACCACCGAAGAAAACCGGAAAATTTATTTTCCCGTGACATCATATAAATGAGAATAGTTAGGCACTAAGTTATTACAAGTGTCATTCACTACAAACTGTGACTTTGAAGAAGACTCTTACTCAGAGTTTTCGTCACAACCAAAAGGATGCAGGCTTCCAGAGCTGAACCCGAGAATGAACGTCCTTATGATCACCTACAGTTTTTCACTATCCAGTCTTCACCGTCCGAAGACCCAGCAGGAAACCAAATTTACCATGAAAACGATGAAAGAAGACGACAACAACCTACGAAAAATATTGCTATAAGTCGTCATGTCTTATCCGCTATGATAGCTGTTCTGGCCTTATCCTTCTTGACAATGGTTGCTACATTGATTTTAACTATAAGGATGATGCCTACAGGAGCAAGTGAAACTAAAGGTAATTTTTAGATACTAATTTGTAGTGATTTTCTGTAACTCTGGCAGGCTCAAAGTTCGAAAATTAGATTCGAGTTTTACCCCTATACCACAATACTTCGATTCGGCTAATTCTTGGTATGTAGTCTTGAAATGGTGTCCTAAAACTGAATTGATATTGATTTATTCGCTTTGAATTCTCTTATCTTTTCTTTGAAAGATAGCGAGAGGAGTCTTCGAGGAGCCGCAGTAATCCCTCTTAAGGCATTAATTGAGGCTTTTTCGCTGAATATAATCTAATCATTACTGATACAGCTGTAAAAGACTATCCTGCACTTCTGATCTACTAACATTAGCATGAAAACATTTAAGTCTATGATAAGAACGACTTAAACGCCAAACAGCATATTTTAGGTACTTAGAATGTATCGCCCAATGTAAGGTAATCCGGATTCTGGAATCTGGGAAATTTTTGCGTTTGGAATCCGAAATAGGAATTCATAGCGGATGAGGAAGCGTAATTAGTAATTGAGAGCTTGCTCGCAGGCTATGTACGTAATTGGCAATATAATCAACAAAATGATATGGACAGCCATCAATGACACAGCCCCTTTTTTACGCGCTTCTCTCTTGCCGGTTTAAACTTCCCGCGTGCCTCTATAACTCGTTTGACCCTCAGGATAAGCGTGAACCAGTTCTTCCTTAATTATAGCGGGGTGTTTCCCATGTAGCAAATCCAAAAAGTGCTTCTTCTTATACCATATATGTCTCTGGTCAAATTGGTATTAGGAGCTTCAATGTAAACTGAATATTTATCTGTTACGCAGGTAGAGCTGAGGAGATACAACAGCTGATCGAGTTAAGTCGTAAAATAATAGCATCGAAGGCAAATCAAACTGGAAGAGAACCTAGAGTGTTTGATAAAGGTAGGGTGAAGCCAACTTGCAGAAAGCATGACGAGATTCATAGGGGTTTGAAATCGTAGACCCCTGCTGATGCTCGCCTATTCAATAGGCGAACATCAGCAGGTGACAAAATCTCACATCAACTGAATTCCTGTATGTCAACAAGATTTCGGTTCAACAAAGAACTCAACTACAAATTAGCCGCATTGGAAGTCTTCCTGCCGAACCAGAATGCATTTGCCTTTGTGGCTTCTCTTAAAATTTATTGTACTTCGAGAGGAGTGATTTCTTGTATATTTGTTTACTTGTACTTATTAAACACTAAGGGCCAGTTATTTAGCCCTAATGATTACAAAATCGCGTTATAATTAAGCCATTTTCAGTGTGCCCAACGCTTTTAGCAAACCCCATTTATCCTGAACAATTTCAATAAAGCATGTAAGGCAGACTGGAAAAGCACTTACTTTCTTAAATTAACCCGCCAAGAAAGAGGCCTAGCTGGAGGTCCAATGATTTCTTAAACCGCGGCATAACGTAGCCCGTAATGGTTTGAAAGTAATGTCACTCTAGTTTCTTTTGCTTCTCTCGCAAGTTAAAGTGAGAGTTCACGGAGACTGTGCGGTTTTCTCGAGTGCGTTTTAGAAGTTGCCTTAACGAAAAGGTTACTACACTACCGGAATTAAAGTATTGTGGAAATTATTAATTTAAAGTCGCATAGTATTTTCCCCAACAATGAATAATATTATTTCTAACGTTCTGCGATAGCGCTGCTTCTTCTTATCATCACCCCGAGGAGCCGCAAGCGGTGATACTTTTGCACGGCATCTGGCGGCACATCAAAGAATTTGGAATTGAAGGGCAAATTCCTAGAATATCTTCGCCAGTTAAGCTAGAGAAAAGGTGTTAAAGGGACAGTGTCCCGATTATGCGCACGCGCGAGCGTCATCTGTTTTTTTCTTCAAAAGACAATAGAACTGTCATATTGACTCGATAAGATTTCCTTCCGGACCGCACCGCCGACAGAGATTTGTTGTTTATATTCTCAAGTAATATTTTAGACTTTCAAAGAAGTCTTTCGTCTTATATAAAAATTTGGCTCGCGGTTCGAAGACTCATCGCGATTTTATCGCTAGCTGGGCCGCCTCGCGACCCGAAAATCTCGTTCCGCTCGCTTTAAAAACATATTTTCTGATTTGAAACTCGTGTCAGAGGTCAGTTGTTCCAAGTCTAGTAATATCTGCCTGATTTGCTCGCGTTCTAGCCTCAAACGTTTGAAAGACATAAATAAAAATGCAATCTCAACGCTATGAATCATTAGAAAGGTTAGTCAAAAATTATATTATGATTTCATGGCACTAGTTTTTCTAAACATGTAGCGCCTGTTTGTTTGATTTTGTCGGCCGTTAGGGAGATTCATTTAAAAAAGTTTACTAACGCGTCGTTGCAAAACATCCTGCTTCACGATGCTCCCCTCCACAAGATCTCCTCAGTCACATCAATGTCTCAATGGTTTCTTTCTTACAGTCTTTATTGTTGCCGTTTCATTTCTGCGTATTCCTTTCACAATTATCTGAGCTTGTATGGAAGCTAGCGGAAGAAATAAGCCTTCAATCGGCATCAAAGTGCTTCCAATCTTTTGGTCCTCCGGCCAACGGCAATAAAAGTAACGCCAAAAATCCAGATTTTGCCCAAATCGAAACTTAACAGGAAAAATATATCATTGATCTGTAATCCTGAGAAGTTTTAGTGTCGTATTGAACCCGGTCAAGCGCGATGCAAACGGATTTTTCAAGGTTCTCCTACTCTCCTCGCATCTTTTGATTTCGCGACATCCTGTCCAAAAATCAAAGTTTGGTGCATGCGCAGTAACGGGATACTGTTCCTTTAAAAAACCTCAGGATCCAAAACAACACGTCAATCAAAATATCACTTGTACCTTTTCGCTAATGAAGAGCTATCACGCGGCTAAGCTTGAATTAGACATATATTGAAATAGGAACTCGTGTCAATAAAGTATCAGAAGTGAGTGGGAATCGCTCCTGGTTAAAAAACTGGTTCACAGGAATATGCATCTCTTCTAGTTAAGAGAAGGGAATCAGAACTTCTTTTCATGCAGGAACAGGTTTTCTTCGGGCTAACTACAAAACTTCAGCTTATTTCACTCCTTGACATTGTCAAAGCGCATTTTGTAAAGATAACTTTTTCCGCTTTATCAGCTTTTTTTATATTCTATTCCATTAATGTTGAACGTCCCTCAAAAAGCCAAATAATACAATTAAATGCTGTTGTTAAAAAAAGCGTTTTACCTGTTTTCGTGAATTCGCTACCCAAAGATCACTATGCTCAAAGGACAGGGCAAAATTTCCAGGAGAGAGGCATTAATTTTTTTTCCCACGAGGTTACAAAGAGAAAATGCAATGGTGATTATTAATGTAACCATCAGGTATACTCTACCCATTTACGGACAGCAAATGCAGTGATTATTATTAATGTAACCATCAGGTATGTTCTACCCACGAGGTTACAAAGAGAAAATGCAATGATTATTATTAACGTAACCTTCCGGTATGTTCTACCCACGAGGTTACAGAGAGCAAATGCAGTGATTATTATTAAATGTAACCGTCAGGTATATTCTACCCACGAGGTTACAAAGAGAAAATGCAATGATTATTATTAACGTAACCTTCAGGTATGTTCTACCCACGAGGTTACAGAGAGCAAATGCAGTGATATTATTAATGTAACCATCAGGTATGTTCTACCCACGAGGTTACAAAGAGAAAGTGCAATCATTATTATTAACGTAACCTTCAGGTATGTTCTACCTACGAGATTACAGAGAGCAAATGCAGTGATTATTATTATAAATGTAACCATGTATCAGGTATGTTCTACCCACCAGGTTACAAAGAGAAAATGCAATGATTACTATTAACGTAACCTTCAGGTATGTTCTACCCACGAGGTTACAGAGAGCAAATGCAGTGATATTATTAATGTAACCATCAGGTATGTTCTACCCACGAGGTTACAAAGAGAAAGTGCAATCATTATTATTAACGTAACCTTCAGGTATGTTCTACCTACGAGATTACAGAGAGCAAATGCAGTGATTATTATTATAAATGTAACCATGTATCAGGTATGTTCTGCCCACGAGGTTACAAAGAGAAAATGCAATGATTACTATTAACGTAACCTTCAGGTATGTTCTACCCACGAGGTTACAGAGAGCAAATTCAGTGATTATTATTAATGTAACCATCAGGAATGTTCTACCCACGATGTTACAGAGAGCAAACGCAGTGATTATATTAATGTAACCATCAGGTATGTTCTACCCACGAGATTACAGAGAGCATGCAAACGCAGTAACAATTATTAGATTTTAGTGCAACTATCAGGTTGAGTTCCTCCATTAAAAGAGTTTTTTGCTAGGGTTAAACAAGTTTGGCTTTCATGAGTTTCAAGGTGCAAGAAATTATCAGTATAATTATAACACACAAACATTGTCATCTAATTTTTCGCACGAAGCCGAAATAAGCCAAGAAATGAAGCATATGTAACGAAAAATCGTTCTCAGATGATCTCCATATTAAGTAAATTATACTAAACGTTGCGAAAGAAATTATTGTTTGTATTCGTCTTATCCATCGTAAAAGCGAGGGGCCATCGCATGTCATGCGGTATATTAAACAGAGGTAATACTCACGGGTTTCACGAGTTGTATGCAATATTTTGTGCCGAGAAACAAATTTAATCAAAACTTCAATTCTTACTTTACAGTAGTCCGTTCTTTTACCTTGCATTCGACAAAAAATCTGTTAAAGGCAAACAAAGCGATTCCGGCAGTCTTCTTTATGATGAGTAGCAAGCCGCAGGAACTTAAGCCGCTTGACTGAAGTAAAATCCACCGATATGCACGGCATTCTCAGTACAAATATAAACAAACGTCGCGGGGAAAAAAAGACGAGGAGGAAAAAATGCCAGATCTTCGCCTCGGCAATGTATTCCAGCTACCATGCCGGCGTATCTCCAGAAGGTGGACTCGAAGTGGGACAAACCTTGTGATTTTTTTTTAGAAGCCCTTTGCGCGCAAACTAATTTATTCTGGCGCGAAATGAAGATTAACAATATGTATACTGAAATCTAATCCACGACAAGAAGATTTTCACACTGTAGCGCGACATATTGAATGCCTATTTTTACAAGTACGCGGAGAAAGTGGTCCACTAGTTTAACTTTTTTAAGATGAATTTACTCCACAAAAGCAAATGAAATGTTTTATCTCTCTGTTGTTTACGTGCCTGATTAGAAGGCAGGAGTAAATTCATCATACAGACCCCATCAAAATGAAAGTACACGAATGAAACGGAATAAGTCTGGGACGGTTTAGTTTCTACTCAGCAGCGTCTTTGCTTTTATAACAAAAATTTCATGTTGCAGTCTGTTTTAAACGTTGGCATATCAACGCGCACAGTCACTGAATGAAAACAACAGTCACGATCACGTTCTTCGAAACCGACCAGACGCGCGCGACCTACCACTGTTATGGCAAGCAATTATCCTGAAGGTGTTAATGTTCCCGTGACAATCTTCGCACTGAAGGTGTAAATGGTAAACCGAACGGTCGCTTTGATCATCAGAAAGACCTGTCAACTTTGATGATTTAACTGATTAAATTACGGGACAAAAATTTTACTGCTTGCGGCTCCTCGTGCCATAGATGTCTCTGGTCAAATTGGTATTAGAAGCTTCAGTGTAAACTGATCATAATATCTGTTACGCTGGTAGAGCTGTGGAGATACAACAGCTGATCGAGTTAAGTCGTAAAATAATAGCATTGAAGGCAAATCAAACTGGAAGAGAACCTAGAGTGTTTGATAAAGGTAGGGTGAAGTCAACTTGCAGAGTAAAGAGTAGAAGTTGTAACCAGACTTATCACTCCTTTTCCGAAAACATAATGTAACTTTATTTGATTTACCACAAAATACAAATAACGATAAAACAAGACAGTTACACAAAAGCAAATGAAAGTGGCGAGGAAGCCCAAAAAGAAACCATGGGGCCGTTATAGACATTAGGCTCCCTCAGAGTAAAAATAAAGTTAACAGTAAGGCCTGGATCGAAAGTAAAATACAATGAAGGTAAGTATAAATTAACAAAATATAAAGTATGGTACATGTAACAATAAGTATAAAATAATATCAGACATGTGAAGAAAGATAACTATTTACTACAAGATTTATCTTGAGGAGAAAATTAATTTTATGTAATAATAGTCATTGATATAGATTGCAAGTTCTATGAAGTTCTGTGAAGGAATGAGTGTCTTAATTGCTTGAAGTAGGAGAGCCCGAGGAGGTCCCGATTCGTTTCATTAGAAAGGGGTTGTATCATGAGAATTCTACCAATTCTAGAGTAAGACTACCCTACAATCATGGAAAAAAGTCTTGGGACAAGTTTGTTCTTCTAACACTTTTTTTACACACACACACGCATCCCCCCACCCCCACACACACACACACACACACACACACACACACACACACACACACACACACACACACACACACACACACACACACACACACACACACACACACACACACTCACACACACCAACCAAACAGTCGCTCGCGAATGCACCTAGACTTGCTCAGCCCCTCCCCCTACCTAAAATGTGGGCCATTCTACACCAACGCATGTTGGAAAGGGTACCATTGCTTGTTCAAACTTCAGTTGTAAAATATTTACACTAGAAATACGTGGCTCGCAAACCCTCGAGGAAACTCAGCGTGCCACTCAAGTTAAACTTGCTTGCCGGGGTTGGAGATATTTATTGAGCCTATTCGTGTTTCTGCATCGCGGTGCGAAGCGAGTTAGGAACCTCGGTTACGCGAGGGCCTTCCATTCTCTCTCCGCCAGGAGTAATTCATGGCCTAACCTTATCGTCCTAAGGAGTTTTGGATACAATTGTAGAATTAAACTACTTACACTCGTTGATGCAAAAATGGCCCCTCCTGCCTCTAAACATAAGCGTGCGGGAAGCGCGCAAGAAATTGAATTTGACTTAATTCTGATTGACCTGAATGATGGATAAGTTGCAGTGTTATTGGTCGTCTGTCGGTTATTGTCTATGAGGTCTCTAATTTCGATCCACCTTTTGTCACAGTTACAACGGTCGTTTTATCGTTAGTCAAATTGTCAGTTGTCCATTCACTCTACTGAAGCTAATCTTGCTTGAGTCCGTTGATAAGTCGTTTTGAAGGTGCCGGTAATTTCTGACTACGATTCAGCCGCGTTTGTTCCCAGTTGGTAAATCACCTTTCTGAAGTGAATCGTTGATAGCAGTCTGAGAAATACGTAAGGCAGGTCGTAGAGTCAGTGTCGATTTTGGTGGTTCGTCTGTAACTGGTGTTCAACAATGTCATCATAGCCATAAAAATCAAGGCTTAACTGACAGATAAACAACATCACGACTTAGTTGACCAGCCAGATCGATAAACTACGTCTATAACTAGAAATACGTGTATCGCAGAACTTCGAGAGGCTCAGGCCCATAAAATGACAGGGATGGGAGGGCGGGAGAGAATTGGTGGAATGTGTAGCTGAGGAGGGCGGGATTCAACACTGGCTCTAATATGACTAATATTGGAAGGTGAGATGTACTTAATCTCCTTTTGGTTGGAGTAAATTTGGACCCAGTTCTTTGGCGAAAAGGATCTTTCGGGATTTAAATGGGATTGCTGTTGTCGAGGAAAGGTAGCCAATGTTGCATTAGTCCCATGTTCACCCCATTTGACTCTTCTACATGTGTAATTATAGTCAAAAGGAAATGGGTGTGATAGTGAATAACTGCAGGCTAATATGCAGTTGTATTTGCTTAATATTTGGGTTAGATGCGATCTCTAATAATAAGTGTAATTATAATTCACTATTTGTGAAGTGTGTCAGGGAAAAATCTGCTTGGTATTGTTTCCTGGTTTTTGTTCTTTTGTTTTACGTCATCTGTGTCGGGTAAACGAAGTAAATGACCAAACTCCCATCACAGCCGGCCATCCTCTCCACCCATTTATTACATGAATTTATCGTGAATGTAAAGTGCAGAATGGATAGATCTTATAGGAAACGCTATATCTGCTTGTCGTTTAATTTCATGAAACAATATTCTGCCAATGGAACATGTTTAACTTCTGTGAGTATGTCTCCTCCCTCTGACTTCTTTGAAAGAGTTAGATTTCCCCTGACTCATATTGTCATACATGTCGCACACTAATATTCTGAGGAGATCCGAAATACACATGTTATTTTGATTTCTCAATCTCACAAGCTCATTTAAGTTTTGCATCCCCTTATGACTACCACTCACTACTCACCCCACCCCTCCCCATCGAACGCACTCCCCAAATTAGCAATTATTACTAGTATAAAGCTATTGCTTTTTTTCCTCTTCTCGTTGCCGTCGCCGTCACCGTCGTCGTTGCTCAAGCTCTCTATTGTTGTGATCTGGTAATTTTGCTACCATGGTAGCGTGACGTCACACGTCTCCTCTCTATTTGAAATAATTTTAAGGTCATCTTTCCTCAACAGGTAAGAACTGTGCTGAGCTATACAAAGCTGGCAAAACAATCAGCGGTGTGTACACAATCGACCCTGATGGTGAGGGTGCCTTTGAAGTGTTCTGTGATCAAAAAACAAGCGGAGGGGGGTGGACAGTGTTCCAGAAGAGACTGGACGGCTCGGTTTCTTTCTACCGTTACTGGGATGACTACAAAAACGGGTTTGGTAACCTGAATGGTGAGTTCTGGCTTGGATTGGACAAGATTTACCGCCTGACCAATAAAGAATATAGCCGGCTTCGAGTTGATCTGGAGGACGCTACAGGCAACACTGCTTACGCTGAATATGACATGTTTGCAGTTTCAACCGAAGCGACTAAATACAAGCTCAGTCTAGGAAAGTACTCAGGTATCGTGCTTGGAATGTATATGATTTTGATATACAGTATTTTGTCCTCGTTTCTTGATTATTCGTTGTATGTTTGTTCAGGTTAGCGGTTTCTTGCAAACTTGAAAACTCTAGTAAATTTCAAAAGGAGCTCAGTTACTTTCCAAAGGTAGCCCCTATCTTGCGCTTCAATACTAGATTATATTCAGGTATTCTACTTCAAACATTCCTGGTAAAATGACCTTGTATGACCCCTAGGAACTGCTGGTGACTCATTAACGTCGCTGCATCGAAACCAGCCGTTTAGCACTAGAGACCAAGATCATGATGCCTACCCACGAAACTGCGCTGTGATGTTTAGAGGAGCCTGGTGGTACTCTGATTGCCATTATTCAAACTTGAATGGTTTTTATTACAACGGTTCACATTCATCATTTGCCGATGGTGTCAACTGGCATACATGGAAAGGATATAAGTACTCTGTCAAGAGAGCTG
>OZ037777.1:3115000-3167500 GCA_964035525.1 Porites cylindrica | reverse complement strand
CAACCGGGAAAACGGGACCACCTTTTTAGATTTTCCACTTTTTCTGGGAATTTTCCAGTGGGACGAACCGACGAAACGTGTTCCATTTACCGCCGAACCGGAAATTCCGGAAATTTTGACTAAATGGAAAGCGCCCCTAGAATCGATGTCTGAAGCGTGAAAATACTTCACAATCATCATGCAATTGGAAACAGAAGGGCAGATAGAGAAGATAGAGTTTCAGATGGAGTTCTTAATATACATCAGCGTTACCATGAGCTCTTACCGGTACCGGTCTTAGCAAGGGTATGTTTAGCAATTACAGGTTATGTGGCCAGCCATGAATATTTCTATGGTTAAAGCTATTGCATCTCGAGACAATATTAGCTTTCGTTGCTATAATATGTCATCTTTTGACTTCCTTGCTGATCACGACAAGATCACTTGGAATTGCGAAAGAACGTTTTTGCTGAATAAGAGGAAGCTTGTTAAAATCAATATCAAAAACACCTTTTGACGCTGCCTTTTTTCTTTTCTGGCCAAACATGAACCGTGAAACAAATATATATATATATATACACCCGTTTTCAAAAACGTTTTCATATAGAGAGATATATAGATAGATATATACCTTTGTTTTCTTACACGTGCGCCCGTGTGCATTTACACTTGTTATTGTCCAACTTGTGAAAAAACTTGGTTCAACAATAATTTTTTTTTTCGTCAGGTTCTTTGTTCCAATTTGTCAATTAAAAAGAATAATGCAAGAATATTGTCTACGATTCTCTTGATTTGCATTCTCTTGAAAATTAAAGAATGAGGAATTCGGTCACTTGTAGGTCATATAATTGTTGTCATTACAGGATGAGGGGAAAAACGCAGATGAAATGAAAAAAAAAAGTGTTTTCGAAACCACTGAGAAGGAAGATGTGACGGTGGATATCCATATTAGATATGTGGGAAGGAGCAATAATATTATAGCAGTTGATTAAAACGGACTAAGACGTTGACGAAGTTCATAGAAGCAGACTTTATAATAACCATGATGAGTTGGTCATATATCTTAATGTCTCACCTTTTTTCGTGTAAAATCGCGGCCTGTAAGGCAACGTGTCATTGAAGACAGAATAGACTCTCGGCCACAAATGCTTTCAAGTTAGTTTACAGTTTCTCTTAAGCACGCCCCAGGACAGCGCATTTTTTAATACACTACATCAATAAAAATGCTTCGTCACTTGCTACAGATGCCATGGCATTTAGCCTACCAATTCGGTGACGCCGTATAACTCGCGGATCGGCTGCTTCGCGGGATGTTTTCCTCATTCCCAAAATCAGCCATATAATTCGCCATTGCAAACTTTGTATTGCAGGGCGCATGTATTTTTCAGTAAACCAGACATCGAAGCCTTCATCGACCAAGCGAACTTACATCAGCCAACTATCAAATTCACGGCCGAAATATCTGACACTGAGACTGTGTTTTTAGACAAGGTCGTATACAAAGGCACAAGATTTAAGGAAAAATCTATCCTTGATGTAAAGACACATTTTAAAAAAACGGAAACCTTCCAGTACACACATTTCACCTCTTGTCACCCGCCGAGTCTTAAAAAAGGATTTGTCAACGGAGAAGCCTTGAGAATCCTACCAACAAACTCCTCAAAAACTACGTTTGAGGAAAATATTTCAAATTTCAAAAAACGGTTTATTGACATAGGCTTCCCACAAACTATGATAGAAAACCTTCTATCAGATACAAAGTTCACAGAGAGGGAGTCTGCTCTCCTGAAACACAACAACAAAGAGGAAAAAGAAATATTGCCCTTCGTGACACAGTACCAGCCCTCAGTGTCTACTTTAAAAGACGTTTTAATGAAAAACTGGATCTTATACAAAACCAACCGTTACTTCGCCAAATTTTCAAAGAACCACCTATCATTTCCTACAAGAAAGGAAAATCCCTAAAGGACATGCTCGTTAGAGCTAAAATATAAAAGGTTTACACAAGGTTTCACGTCGGTATAGATGTGCGGCCTGTCACCCCTTGCATTTTCTCACGTATTTTTGAGTAGACAAATCTCATAAACGGGTCAAAAATTCAACAGGAATACGCGCGAACTGAACAAATTGTCTGTTGTGTTTTAAAGGTTCTGCTCAACTTACACAATTTTCCCTTGCTGAACATAAACTGTACCGTGCCGTATCTTAGTCCGCTATTCATAAGCTATATCATGGTTCAAATCTTAAAGTGTAAGATCCCTGAAAGAGTTCTCCTCAATGGAACAATATGTAAAAGGTTTTCAAAGGTTTCACGCCGGTGAAGATGTGCGGCCTGTAACCTCAGCTCTTGCAAGTTTTTACCATCTATTTCAAGTTTATTACAAAGTGCGACACGTGTTATTACAAAGTGCGATGGTCTGTTATTACAAAGTGCGACAGCTTTTTTATTACAAAGTGCGACAAGTGTTATTACAAAGTGCGACAGGTAGTACAAAGTGTGACAATTTTATTACAAAGTGCGACAGGTATTACAAAGTGCGACGATTATTACAAAGTGCGACAGTACAAACCCTAGGACGTATTGTTTCCGTTATAGTTTCCAAGTAACAAACAAAATTTCATGGTAAAATGCCGTATTTACTCGAATAAGCACCGCCCTCAAATAAGTGCTGCATTTTGGACAAAAATACTGAGTTAATAGGCGCCTCCCTTAAATAAGCTGCGCGGCCCCGATGCAATCAAAACCAAAAGACGTTTCTGTCATAAAATAAAATAATATCGGTAACTGAAAAGAAGCAGTTCTTTGTAGCGTCCAACTTTCAAATAAGAGCCGCTTCGAATAAGCACCACATTTGAGAAGTGGAAATTTTAATAAGCATCGCGGCGCTTATTCGAGTAAATACGGTTATGTCAAAGGAATCGGTGATTATAAAACAACTTTGACCCATTTTCATTGCCATCGCATTCTAAGGCGTCTTAGTAATACATCAGCATGCGATATCTAATGTAGGTTCGGGCATATGATAACCCGAGAGGCGGGGACTCTCATATCGTCCTAGGGGAACTTGAGTCTTCGAAATTACAAGGGCTTCGGTATTATTTTAAGTAATACTGTATAAATAAGCGAGATTTAAGTGTTTCCGTCAGACTTAGGCCGCGTACGTAATGACGGCCTTGTGAAGTCGTTAGAGATGTTATAATTAGAGGCACCCAGCGACTTTTTCTGTAAAATAACTGTTCGAAGGAGCAAATGTTACCTTGAAATTTCAAAAGGTCAGAAAAGCTAAAAATTTCTGAATAACCGTTCCATTCGTCTAAAATATTCGGAGGTTTTCTAATTTCTTAACTACGATTTTCGTAGCTCGTGTTATTCACATTTTAATACCAAGATATTGCGATTATTGTTAAAAAAAGGTCTCCTAAAACTTTCGGTATAAAGACAAAACGTCCCCTATAATTTTCTAATAAAAGCAAGGCTACTTCATGTCCTCAAGCTTTCGACCGGACCCGGAAGGGTAGCTAACATTTTGGATGAGACGAAAAAGCCACCTAAGACTTTCGTGACAATCAAAGTTCTCCTGAGACATCCGAACGGATAAAAAGCTTTTTAGGGCAGCTCCAAATTAACCAAACAGGCTTCTAAAGCATAGAGAAAACCATCTGAGACACTTCGGGCGTATTTGGAAACATTTGGTCGTTGGATGCCCCTGTTTAATTTGACGACGCTTATGTCCTCTTTTATTTCTTTTGTATTTTGTCCTAGTCCCCTAGTAAAAGAGGTTTTTTTGACTTTTGATGTGGAGTATTTTGAAAGTTATTTTTAAGACAGATCTATCTTATCTTTTAAGTTTAGTTTTGCTTTCATTAAGTCTTGTTTTTGTCCACGTACTGTTTTCATGCTTTGATATTGTGTTTTTACTTGTATTTGAAGTTATGCTTAGGTCGCGAATTGACTTATTGCCATATTAGGAATGTTATTCGCTTGGCATTGTCAGATGTTAGTTTTTTACAGGTGGCCATGTTTGCGGTGTTAGAGTTGACGTTGGTTCTTTGGTACTTGTCAGTTGCGGCTATGCGTAGGATAATCTTAGTATTCCCTAGCAATAGCAAACATGTTGCAATGTTCGCGATAAGATATACAACAGAAACTCTCTCGGTCAACTAACCCAAAAATGTTAAGCTTTGGCTATTAAAACCGCTACTATACTTGAACTAGTAAGTAGAGTAAAAGTAGAGAAGTTGGTAGAAGTAAGTTAGTGAAAAAGTGGAAGAGTTAGAATATTAAGAAGAATAAAAGCAAGACGTAAATCAGATTCCTGGTACCTCATCGTGTGGCGAGCGAGTTGCTCGAATACACCCCCACACTTTAATAACATAACCCGCTCAATACGGACACTTTCTGTTGTCTCTTCAGAGAAAAAAATTAACGGGGTTTGACTGTATTTCCTTTCCTTTCACAACCGTCCCTCTATAAAGTATTGTCTTAAATGCCTTTTGACTGACGCAAGCGTGAAAAATTCTGGAGACGTCGAGGGTGTTTTGATGAAACAAGAGATAATGACTTAGCTACGTATTAAAATCGACTTGACTCAGTGCATGGAATCTTGCGTTTCCTGCTTTTATCTCACCTCAGTATTGTATGCGTGTGAAAATCTTCAATATAAATCGGTATATTTCAAAGAGCTACACAAAAAAACAAGGCTACAATTGACCGACAAGATACAGAGCGGGAGGTAGCTGAAGTGTCAATTATTACTAGTTAAGGGCGTGCTTAGTGTGTGTAGAGCAGCACTCTTGGAAGCTCTCAAAAAGCTGTATTGAGTTAGAGTGTATGCCCTTTTTATCAATAAAAGATTCTAAACCACCACGCACACACGCTTAAGGATCTGACAGTCTTTATTACAACAGGAACACTCAAACGCAAGACCATAAGACTGTCCGTGGGAGTGGTGGGATGGGAAAATTTGTATCTGCAGTATGCTTACAATCTTGCTTCTGAAATCTGCTTGCTTATGCTATAAACTGCGTGTATACCCGAGGAGTTGTGCTATTAGGACTAAATTTACAAAACCTATCGCTATCTGATTGGTTACTTAAAATCTTATGACTATCAGCTATATTGTAGTAATTTTAATTTTTCATCTTTAGTGTATTTTGCCGATGGCTAGTTAAAACCCGTCAGACCCCATGTACGCTACCTGGGGAGGGGGGGGGGGGGGGGTGGCCTAGATTTATATTAATAAAAGTATCAATATCCACCTACACCACCATGACACACGCTTTGGGATCTGACAGTCTTTATTACAACAAGAACACTTAAACGAAAGTAAATACACCCCAGAGAACTGATTAAAACAAATACTTAAAATCATATATAAGCCCTTATGTGGTCATGTGGAATAAGATAAAATGTATGTACAAAGCAGGTTAGCGGTTTTTAGTCGGATTGTGGATTCTGCAAACAGCTGCGACCAATAAAACGTGCACTTTTTCCGACAACCTTTCTCGAAATAGCTGTATACAAATATTGTTATTTCATTCAATTTGTTATACAAAGGAGATATCGCAAACAATATTTTCACTCAAATGTTATATATTCACTCACTTTATTAATTTGTGAAGATATTGTCAATAAGCGTTAATGAATTACACTGAAACACTCTGTTCGGGTCGTCAATTGTCAGTAGAAGGGTGGTGCCATAGCAATCAACAGCTTCGCCTTCAAAATAGTCTAAAAATCGTTCCGCAGTGAGTATGGTAATAGCATGATTTGTAGTGATATGTAGCATAAATACCACGAGTGATATTTCGAAATTGTTATACGTTATTTGAGACAATTTTGAAATATCCCGAGTGGTATTTGTGTCAAATGACGGTCACGTACAAATCATGCTATTATTTGTTTATACTACTACCCACAGAAGGCTTGAAATTTTCACATGTAGGTATTTCAAATTAAGCTGAAATACCACTGCTCTAAGCCAATCAAATTGCAAAAAATTCTCATGTAGTAATATGATATTGCCTATAGATAACGCCAAAGGTACATTTGTAATATATTACTTTGCTTTCTAAATTGTAGTTCAACCCGTTTAAGAGCCTGAAATGCGTCAATAAGTGATCTTTCAGTGACTGTTAGTTTCATAAATGTGCCGCCTATATATTTTCCAGCACCTCCAGCAACGAGACGTTGGAACAAACTCAAACTCAAAACCTGTTTACATGGTGGTGGGGGACCCCAGATAAGTGAGGTAACATGTGGCGGCTCATCCAACCTATCATATAAACGTGATCCAATTAAAATGAGAGATTAAATGGACAGGCGGCCGCGGGTTACCCCACCTAAGCGGGTTACCCATATAAACAGGCTCTCTGAATTTGGTATAGTTTGGTTACGTAACAATTCAATTCAATTCAATTCATTGTTCAGCGCCGTAGCTAGTATGAGGCAAAAATTTTGACGAATTTCGCCGATCATTTTTATTTTACATAAGCGATCATCGGAGCCTCTCAGAAAAGATTTCGTGGCCAAAATATAACAGTTAAAAAATATATATATGTATAACCAAAATTTTCGCCGTATTAATACTGAAAACGCAGAAAACGCTGCAAATCGCATTTCCGAGAGACTAAAGTTCAAAATTTTTCGGGGGGGGGGGGGGGGGCATGCCCCCGAACGCCCCTAGCAACTCCCGCCTGCCTCAGTTAGCCGTTTGGTCTGGCTACGGCACTGTTGTTTATTCGCACGGTTTCCATAGATTACATATTGCACATTATTTAAACAAAAGAAGAAAACAAACATATTAGTAATAACAAGAAGAGAAACATTGTCAATTAGTGCACAGCAACCAGAGGAGCTAAGACTTTCGAGCTGGTTGTCGTAATGATAGAATAATATGTATAGATCTGGCTCTCATTCCATTATTGGTCACTTAACACTTAAAAATCGAGTTTGTAGTGCGCTCTAAAAGAATTAGGAGGTAATAATTTTAGGGACACAGTTATCGACTACCAGAGCTTAGAGGCAAAAAAATTTAAATGAAAATTTACCATAATTTGTTCTAGCATGTATTCTATAATAATTATCTTGGGTTGCATATCTTGTACTGTGGGAGTGTATGTTAGATACTGATAAAAGAAGTTCGGAGAACAAGTGTGGAATATTGTTGCCTTTGTTTCTGATTTGGCGGATAAAAGTTGCTATTTTTAGTCATACTAGGTTTTTAAGTTTCAACATCCCAAGTACTTTAAAGTATGGACCTAGATTCTCCTTTCTTGGAAATCTAGAATCCATATCCGAATTTAAAGGGCCGTAGTTTGTGAAGCGTGAAAAGACTTCACAATCATAATGCAATTGGAAAGAGAAGGGCAGTTTCAGATAGAACTCTTAATATATATCGGCGGTACCATTAGCTCTTAGCGGTACGGTGTGAGCCAGGGTATGTTTAGCAATTATAGGTTATGTAGCCAGCCATGAATATTTCATCTCGAGACAATATTAGCTCTCGTTGCTATTAATATATAATCTTTTGACTTCCTTGCTTATCACGACAAGATCAATTGCAATTGCGAAAGAATATTTTTGCTGAATAAGAAGAGGCTTGTTAAAATCAATATCAAAAACACCTTTTAAGGCCGCCTTTTTTTTGTTTTTTTTTTTTCTGGCCAAACATGAACCGTGAAAACTCAGTGGTAAACCGTGAAAGGCGTGAAGATAAAAGGAAGGAAGTTCTAAACCCGTTTTGTAATTGAAAAAAAAAAAAAAAAAGTTATTATAGATCTTTCCAGAATTTTCAAACATGGCAATTCTCAAGTGGAACCGTTAAAGGTTCAATCGTTTCCTTCGCATGAACGAACTGCTGACATGGCGGCTCGTTGCTCAAGGTAAGGCGTCGTTTTCCTGTAGTATTCTTTGTCCTGTTTACTTGAAACGTAGAATTTCGGCAAACATTTGCTTTTAGTTTCGTTTCTCATAAATAAACTTCGATTTTTGGGCAAATTTTTCTGTCTAGGAAACGCTGAGTTCACAACACGGCCTCTTCTACTGAAGACATTCCATTGGCCTTAAAAAACATCAAGCCCAGGATTTTGCGGCCTTTTGAAAGATCGTTCTCTAAAAAAAAAAACGGGAAAAACACCGACCTCACATATTATCCACTTGTTAGGAGGTGAATATTGAATTGTCCGAGATAGCGAACCAATAAGGTTGCTTAAAACACCAAGACCACTGAGTGTGTATATACTAACGAAAGACGTTATTCGTCGTGGCATGTGTATGGTAGGCTAGTTTGTCATTTGTCTCACTATAGTCACTTTGTTCTTGATCACACCTTTTCGACCGCTTACTGCTGGTCTTTATCGGGCGATGGTGTCGATTTACTGAGCCGGACTATTAGTAATAGCGTGGTTGACGTCAAGTTCAATAGCACACCAACATGCTCGTGAGCTATGTTGTAGCTATATTGCTGTTAACATCAAATATAATCTAATCAAGCTGAGCTTTCGCTCTTAAAGATGTTATAATGTAAAAGCACAAGGATTTGTAGAAGCCAAAATACTAGTTCGAGGAAGGATGTCATTACAGAAACCAGTTTAGTAACTTGTAAGACATGATGTTAAAACAACTAAAGTGTTTAAGGAAAATAATTCATAAAGAAAATATAAAGGAAATTCAGTGAGTGCTTAAAGATCAGGTCAGAAAAAGTCCTCATTTTTTTACCCTTTATTTCTCCTTCTAAAGTTCAATAAAAGACCTATAAATTATCACATTTATGTTTCAATAGGTTACTTGCAGGTTGCACACAACTTTAAGTTGGTAAAACGGAAAGGTCTTGGCGATTCATGCATCGTAAACATGCGAGCAGAATCGATCAAACCATCGTTTTAACCTTTCAACTTTTAACACACGTTGAGACCCTCTATTTATAAGGATATTTTTACAACTTTTCGCATAGAAACAAATTTATAAAAATCTTCACTTTTCACCTTACCATAGCTAATTTCTACCTTACATCTGCGAAACAATGAGGACGATGCTTCTTATTCCTTAAAAATTAGCTATTTGTTGCAATTAAAATAACATTCGCCGATATATATATAACTGCGCTCTAGCTGCGTCGAAATATAAACAAATGTCGCGAAAAGAAACGAGGAGGTAAACTTCCAGATCTGTGCCCCGACGATGTATATCTGCTACAACACCTTGCCCGATGTAAGGGAGTCCGGATTCCAGAATCCGGAAAATTTTTACTTGTACGTGGAATCCGGAATCCCGGGCGTGGAGTCCAGAATCCAAGACCACTCGATTCCCTTAGATGGGGCGAAACACCAGCGTATCCTGAGTCCAGAAAGCTGGACTTGCTTGGCCTCACTAGTATTTGTCCTTGTATAATGTCAACGGTTAATAAGTTGAAAGTGACATCACAGTCTACTAACCTATCTTAATTCATCATTTCATCTTCATCGTCCCAGGAACCAATCTAATGACCAGCTCCCAGTTGGCTTGCTAGCTCAATTGGTTAGAGTGCTAGCGCTGCTCCAGTATCGCACAGGTCGGTGTTCGATTCCCTTCACGCCTCAGTTTTTTCAAGCTTTCTTTTCGGAACTGCATAAGAAGCGATATTGATTTATTGTTCATTCCGCGGTTCCAATATTTGAAATTCCTACATTCATCATTTCAATGCAAATTTGAAAGCTTCTGGCTGACTTTGCTTAAGCTCCCAATTTTCCTTCCTAGTGCATTCTGCGGAATTTTTGTCAAATACACAGTTGAATTATAAAGAAAAGAAGTTTTGAGAAGCTTTTAATCGACCACCGCTCGTTAATCCTGTGTATCGTTTCGAAAATACCACCATTCCCAACAGCGACTACGCTAGAGATTCATATATCTTATTGGACGGTTTAGTGTGTAGTATCGTGGGATATTTGTACGAGTCACCACGCATTTTGGCGAGCCCTTAGGGCGGGTCAAAATACAAGAGACGAGTAAAAATATCCCACGATACTACACACTCAACCGCTCAAAAAATCATTTGAAATCCGGAGTACCCACCCCCCCTCCCCCCCCCCGCTAGGGCCCAGCTTTGGACTTTACGAAAATGTATCATTACTTTCGACGACCTAGTATCCATGAATTGCTTTCTCACACAGTAAATAGTTTTTTATCTGTGATAGCCTAATATTTCATGTAAATACTTTTTAAAATTGATTTTTTTATTGTCTTATTAATATTGTTTTGTTTATTTTTATCGTGGCATATCTGCGAAAGTAGCTTGTAAAGAGTTTTTTTTACCAAGCTCTCCAAGCGCCTCACAGGAATGGCTGAAATTAAGTAGCAACCACAGAAACAAGCAACACAAACTGGAAATAAATGAGCTTTGTACCATTTATGGACTCAATGAAATTAGAGGGTTTGGATAGCCTCGTGACTACCGGCCACTTTACCATGACGATTGGTGACGATCAGTGCTTTTGATGAATCGTATTTTGTGTAAATATGCGGGACAAACAAAATACCAATTCAATACAAATGCGGAAAACGATGTTACTGCAAGCAGTCCGATCTGAGTCAGTCGAGAAGACGGAGGGCCTGAGTTTTTCGAGCCTGAGGTCTTTCACCACTGTAGTTTTCGTCAAACCCAACGAAGGATGGCAGCACTCAATAGTGCTTTCAGAGCAGAATCCAGCTATGAAAATCGTTATGATCACATACAGTTATTTAATATGCGGTATTTACCCAGGTATTTACCAAGCGGAGCCCCACCAGTAAACGAAACTTACCAAGAAGAAGCAGTATACCAGAATTACGAAGAGAATAACAGACCAGTAGCAACCAATAGTGCTTTTAGAGCAGAACCCAACGATGAACATCTCTATAATCACATAGAGTTATCCAATAGACAGCCTGTACCAAGCGGAGCCCTAGCAGCAAACCAAATTTACCAAGAAGAAGCAGCAAACCAGACTTACGAAGGGAATAACAGACCACAAGAACCCATGAAAAATATTGCGATACGTCACCGTATGTCATTTGCTATGATAGCTGTTCTGGTCCTAAGCCTCTTGGCAACGGTTGGTGCATCGATCAGCTTAGCCATCATCATGTCTTCTGACGGTAATTTTTTAGTTAACTTGAATGCGGCTAATTCTTATAATACATGTTTTTAAACCGGTTGATCTGGATTGATCCAACCATCTTTCACCCCGGGGGGAACTCCCATATAAAAGTGACGGTGTGCTAATCGGAAAATTAATATTATACCCTTAAGGTAGACCAATGTGGGTGTGGCTAAAGCTTAAACTGACCTCTAAAGGAGAGCATACTAAAAACAGACTTCATGGCATTTTTTGTAAATTTTTTATGCACAGCCCTAAGCGATACCTGAATGGGCAAAATGTAGTGACTTTCCTTCCCAAACATCCCAAGTAAGACCAAAATTTGCAATTTACATGGCCTAAGCGAGACTACGAGCATCCCCAGTCACTTTTATATGGGAGTCCCCCAGGTCTTTCACTTTATTTCATTGTACGCAGCGGATGGTATTGGCCATCTCTCGTTCCCTTTCACTAGGGAATTCGGCACATCATAGGGTTTACATCATATTATTTTTAGGCCACAAACACTTGGGTGACCGGAAATCGTATGATCTTTAGCGCTTTCATGAATGAATCTAATGAAATGGGTAATATTTGATTCACTTTCATTTATATGTTTGTGGCTGCGATTAGCCTGTGCCAGGCTCTCAGATAATAGGGACGTTGCGAAAATAGGACGCGCTCGATCTGGGGAAGTGGGCAGGTGCGCGCGTTTTTCGCGTAACTCTTTGCTGCACGACTACAAGTTACCATCTTGGAGCCAGGGAACAGGCTAGGCTGCGATACGCTAATAAGTTCCAAAAGGGCGAAACACAGCTGTCCGTATCATCCCTTTAGTTATGAGCTCTTAGCACGACGAGTCTAATGTTAAATGTGGTACGGGAACGGGGAGGAGGGGCTCCCATATAAAAGTGACGGGGATCCTCGTCGGAAATTTAGATTAAACCCCTAAAGGCCTGAGGGATACTCAGTATAGTTTTATACAAGGAGGGTCCGCCCCGCGGCCCAACTCCTTACACTTTTATATATACCAGTCAGAGCCACAGAATAGATTATAATAGGGTTTCTGAGAGGCCAGCGGCACATACCCAGCAAAAACTAACCCAAGAAACCCCCAGTGCTGGTTTTTCATATCTGGCGTGGCCCACGTTTTAGCCTAGAATAACATATAGATTTAGCCAGGGCTAAAAGCGAAGACTTCTTTAATATTTATAGTTTCCTCAAAAAAAAAAAATCGAGTAATACTAAAGAAACGGTGAAGACAACGAGAACGGTAAAAAACGACGACAATAGATATAATTATAGTAAAAAGACAAATTTACACGTTTATTGTAATTAGCAAACAACTACTTTGCACGTGCAGCACACTTTTTGCATTTCCTTGCCGTTGTTTTGCACGACTAAAACGTGGAACTTCTTTTAACTTCCTAGTTACACGTTTTATGGAGGAAATGTTTGTGTTCCGTATCACTGTTTTTTCGCTGCCGCTCATTTCACCTTGGAAGCCGCTAGCTTTTCTCATTTTCTCACCGCCGCTATATAATTTTTATGTTTTTCTTCCAACGAAATTGGTCTCCGTTGTTTTTTTTTTTCCTGTTTCTCACTCTAGCTCTTTCCCTGTTATCCACGTTAATTTAGACATTCAAATTTGTTTTTTTTTTTTTTTTTTTGTTTTTTTTTTTTTTTTTATAATAATTTTTTTTTTATTTTATTTTTTTTATTTATTTACAACACAAGCACTACTTACAAAATGTTACTTAACACAACTTACAGTGCTTACACTACTTACAACACCGTACTCATTACTTTTTTTACATAGAAAGAAGAAAAGAAAGTTACAATTACAATTATTGACGACTAATAACTTAAACTAAAGTGATTACTAACATAATTTACAATACTAACACTATAAACACAGTGGCAACAGAAAAGTATAAGAGGATTATATATAGATTAAGTATAAGTGTTTTTCTTTTTATTTAGAAGGATAAGTAAAGAGAACTGAACGGCCTAGACTGTAATAATAATAATACTAATAATAATAAAGCGTTACGCGGTGCACAATATCGCCCATTTTTTATAAAAGTCACTTAAAGTTCTATTTTTGGTACAAATATATTTTTCTGTTTCGAATTTAATATTAATCCTTAACTTAAACCCTGCAATAATTGGACGAGTTTGTGATCTTCTGCAATCCCATATATATAGTTTGGCTATTAGTAGAAAGTAGTTCAGTAAAGGGCATTGTACGGCTATTATACCTAATAGCACATCCTGTAGACTAAGGTTGATCAAATCATTTGACAACGAGTAATAATATAATTCAAAATCCTTCCAGAAAAGTTTTGCATATACACAGTCAAAAAGAAGGTGGATAAGGGTTTCCGGTTTATACATACAAAAGGAGCATTTATCATCGGTAATATATCCTATTTTATATAACTTAGTGTTAGTATATAATATAAATTTGTTGTTGATTTTCTCTCTCTCTAAAAGTCTGGGTAAATCAAACTGAAGAGATTCAACGGATGACCACGGATTTAAAAAAAGACATAATGGCTACGAAAAATCAAGCTGAAAAGATGCAACGGATGACTGCGGATTTAAAAAAAGACATAATGGAAATGGAAATGTGGGCTATGAAAGTAAATCAAACTGTTGAAGGTAGGGTAAAGTTAATTTCAAAGAGAAAAGAATTAAAATTGTTACCGAACTGATCAGTTACCCTTTTCGGAAACCACATTCATCTAGAAGAGACTGTCAGTCTCATGCAGTGGCCATTAACAATGTAGATTGAAAGTTCAGTTCTAGATCAGTGACTTTGCGTCAGAGATGACGGCTTAGCAGTTCCTGACCAATCCCCCCCCGTCGATTTCCTTGACGTAATACTAGACCTAACCACAGAGAAATACAAGCCTTATTCGAAGCCAACAACCAATCCGCTCTATGTCCACAGTAAATCTAACCAACCCCCATGCATAAAAAAACATCCCTGACAGAGGCATATATCAAAAGGCTGTCTGAAATTTCATCAGACGAAGAAGCCTTCAATGAAGCAGCACCACCCTACCAGGAAGCATTGCCCAAAAGCGGTTATTCGCACACCCTAAAAATTCACCCCATCAAAACAGTATTTACCAGAATCAACCACCAGAAAGAGAAAGTGGCAGAGGAACAAAGTATGGTTCAACCCACCAGTTAGTAGAAACGTGAAAACCAACCTAGGAAGAGAATTTCTAAATTTGATCGAGAAATGCTTCCTGTGCACCTAGCCATGAATTCAGAAAGCTTTTAAACAAAAATAATCTTAATCAAAGTAAATCGAACTGTTGAAGGTAAAGGTAAAGTCAATCTTCAGAGAGCGAAGAGTTAAAATAGTTACCAAACTGTCGAGCGCGAA
Organism: Porites cylindrica; assembly: GCA_964035525.1. NCBI lineage: Eukaryota > Metazoa > Cnidaria > Anthozoa > Scleractinia > Poritidae > Porites > Porites cylindrica. The sequence goes on along the minus strand of OZ037777.1, from coordinate 3,153,027 downwards.
TGAACCTACAAGATGTTACCCAGCCCTTCCGCACTTAAGTACAGTGTTGGAAAAAAAAATAAATAAAAGCTTAGGCGACTGATTCATCCTTTTCCTTTTAGCATTTTGTTTTGATTATTATCATTTGTTGTATTTTAATCTAATCTACTGTACACGGCAGTTCTGTTTTTGTTTTTACGGGATGTTAATTTCCATACAATACGTGCGCGTATTACTTGCCAAGTTATTCGAATTCTAAATTGGCGGGGAAACCAGTGGTAGCGTCACCAAATGTCGGCTGTTTTCTCAGGCTAACAACACCCCAACAATGAATAGAACTGACTGACAATCTCTAAAACCCTTGAAATATTTTGAGCTGGTGGAGTGAAACATTGCGGGGACCGGATTTCGTTCAAAATCTTCTTGGTGGATATCTATACATAAGTTAATTGACGGCAAGATTTTCCTCTTTGACATGTGCTGTAAACTTATTAAAGGCACAATTAAATACGGCAGTTGATTCAGACGCCGGATTTGATGGTGCCGAATTAAACTCCGTTTGTTATAATATTCCCAGTCTCTAGAAATTTTTTTATCCAATATGGATAAGGATTTCTACAATTAACGCATTATATTCGGCCCATGTGAAATGCGACTTCGACCAAAATCAAATGTGACCTAAGTCGAATTTTCGACTGTTTCAAGGAGTCAACTCTCCTTAGCAGATGGTAATTTCGAGTTATTTTCTTTTTCTGCGTATCTTTCATTTTCCTTTCTCTTTTAATTCTATATACTTCTACTTAGGATGGTCTCTGAGCGCCTAGCAAGGCGAAGTGGCGTTTACCACGCTATCCACGGCCGTATTGGCAACAAAGAAGTGTTTCGCCAAAGTAGCAAGATAACGGTAAACACGGTAACTTTGAACGCTTCGTACAACGTCAATATACTTTGGCCGAAAAATCTTTTTCCAGAATCGTAAAGTACATCCCTTCAATGTCTGATTCATCACTGTGATTGCTTTCAACAGCGTTGGACTTTTGAGAAATAATTATTTTAAAATCAGCTCCAACGCTCTGTCTAATTTAGTATGCAATATTTGAAAATTTATTTTTTATTCGCTTCGGCAGTTTTTCGATGTTTATCAAATAATATTGCATCAAAAGGCCTTTTTCTTCATCACTGTGTAGTTTTCTCATTATTTTTTGATTTCTGGACCGTTTTTTGCGAGGGCTTATTTTAGCCCTGATTTTGCTGCTATCAGACGGGAAACGTTTGCGGCTCGATATTTTTTGGTTTAAAGCGAAACTGAAACAAAAGAAATTCTTTTTTGAATAATATTCGGTAACCTCTACTTGGGAGATAAAAGTCGGCCGATTTTATTTTTTAGTCGGAAATCATTGGTTGTTTCTGAGGCGCATGGCCTCTTAATTATACCCATGAATTACATACATCGGTTCCTCTTTAGTTGCGCATATTGTTAGACATCTGATGTTCCAATGCAAAAATGCTAACTTAAAGTTGTTTTAAAGTCGCCTCTCTCCTGATCTCAGCTTAGGCCTCTTGATGCTGCGAACATCGTTTTGTGACAGAAAATGCTGCTGTTTTGTTTTGGTTTTTTGTGTGGGCTTTCTTACAAGGAAACTGTATGACCAAACTGATGAAAGTAAAGTTTATATTGGAAACAATTCGGCATTCGCGGTAACGGTTCTGGAAGATGTGCTACCAAACAAACTTTAGACAAGGGTAAGATATAAGAGAACACTGATAATTGTGTTAGATGTTGGCTTCAAAACAAACATTTATATGTTCAGTTGCGGACAAAGTCTGTGGAAATCGTTTGAGCTGATGAATGAAATGCTTGTTTAGCTTCAATAGTTTTCATGTTTTCATGTTTTGTGCTTTGGTTTTTTTTATCTGTCTTCTTTGCACACGAAAAGGTGGATTTCAGCTCTTTATTATTTGTTTAATAAAGGCTATATAGTTTGTCATTTATCAATTAGGCAGATGGTCAAGATGGTCGTGATTTTGCGGAGATGAAACAACAGCTGAACGAGATAAAGAAAGAAAGAAATGCTACGAAAGTTAATCTAATTGGAAAACGCAGTGCTTAATAATCTGGTTAACGAATCCGCGAAGTTAGATCAAGTATTATTCAAAACGAGCGGGTTCTGATTCCCTGTTCTGTTACATGTGGCGGAAGCATCCAAAACAGGATCCGCAATTGCACCAATCCTCCTCCTTCAAAGGATGGAGATGGCTGTCTTGGCCTGAGCTTCTGGGCGGAAAAACGTTCAGCAGTAGTAGGGGAGGGACTGGTTACGCCGGTTTTTTGTGGATTTAATTAACTTTTTGAGTGGTATAAATTAACGCAGATGACGTCATGCATCTCATTAAGAGAGGATGATATCATAGTTCAAATTAATGCCGATGACATCATGCATCTCATTAAGATAGGATGACGTCATGTTTAAATTAATGCCGATGACGTCATGCATACCACTAAGATAGGATGATATCATAGTTTATTTTTAGCTAGCAAGGAGCAAGGGTAAGGAGCAAGTGACGTTAGAATACCCTAGGTGTTGACGTCATCAAAAAATGTTGAGTTCATAATCTATAAATAGAAAAGTGATTTTTTGATATAATCAACAATTTGCTATAGTCTTCTGATTGGCAAATTTTAAATGAGCTATCTTTGCAGATTATACTAAATGAAAAATTTTTAATCATAAAATTATTTTCACTAAAAATCAGTTATAAACAAACCAAGACACAGAGGTTAACTAAAAAATCTTTACTTCAAAAGAAGGAAAAAGGAGGTCAGGCGAATGCGGAATTGTACTAATTTTTTTCGGGAAAATCATGAAAATGAGGTCGAAAGCAGCGAAGCGAAAAACTGTCAACCTTTTTTTACTTGACTCTGTAGAAAGTATTGCACAGGATATAAAAATTCCATAGAAAACAACAGGTGGTTCTAAAGTAAACCCTAATTCTTTTGGTTCTTAAATAAACTTCATTGTAGTAACTAATGAGTGGAACGTGTAGTAAAAAAAAAATAGGAATAAGTGGTGCAATCGCCTAGCAACACATGTCTTCTTATTTAGCGCTAAAAATCGGATATATAAACAAAACACATACACACACAAATACACATACGCACCCCCCCTCCCCCTCCACACACACACACACCAAACAAACAGCGAATGAACCTAGACTTGCTCAGCCCCTCCCCCTACGTACAATGTGGGTCATTCTACACCAACGCATGTTGGAAATAGTAGGCATTGCTTGTTCAAACTTCAGTTGTAAAATATATACACTAGAAATACGTGTCTCGCAAACCCTCGCGAAAATCAGTGTGCCACTCAAGTTAAACTTGCTTGACGGGGTTGGAGATATTGATTGAGCCTACTCGTGTTTCTGCATCGCGGTGCGAAGTTCGCACGTTCCACGTGCGAGTTAGGAACCTCGGCTACGCGAGGGCCTTCCATTCTCTCTCCGCGAGGAGTTTCTAGCTGTAATCATTATAGATTTTATTTATACACGCTCGTATTTTGAACGAGTTTTTAGCTCCTCGATCAGTAACGTGCTAAAATAAATGATTGATTGATTGATTGACTGGCACTAATCAACACTTGAGCAATTTGATTTTAATTGGTGCAACGACCAGATCACGTTTTAGCAGAAAAATGCATAATGATTTTACCGTATCTGAAGAAATAAGTTAAATTTGCACTGTACTAAAGACTTAAGTGCTGAAAAAGTACCGGGGTTCTACTGTGTAAGGGTTGCCCAATTAATTTTTTTTTATATACTCGTATGCTGCAAATAAATCCTCCCCCTATATATATGGCTTCCAATAACTTTTGAAGTAGGCTTTTAGTTGAAAGAAGCGACATTTTGCGAGAATGTCCCTTCCTATTACAAAGTTTATTGCCAGACGTTCGTTCACATCCAGCCTTTCAATATTCGAGGTAATAATTTCCCTGTTAACAAATCTGCTATACTTAGCTTAACCAAATTTACATCGCTCTGTAACAGACCCAGTGAATTCCCTTTATTAACTGGGTTCTTGAGGAAAAGGTCACTGGGTTGGTTTATTTTCCACAGGGTTTTTGTTCCTAAATATGTACTTCCAATAAGAGGGGAAAGGGGTGGCAGGTCTTCCATCTTTACCCGCATTAACATATTTCTGTAGCGAGAGGAACTAAATGATTTACACTCTTTTTATGCGACATTTATGATGATTACCTGTACCCTCCGCATTTTGTTTTTGTCAATGGTAATATAATGATTTATATTTTTGCTTATCTTTTAAGTAAATACACTGGCCTTGTAGATAAAGTTACCATAATAGAAAGCGACCGGGGAAGCAAAAACGATCCTCCGTGTAGAAACACAAACTATTCGCCGGGTATCTTGGACACTAAATTATCACTGGGCACACTGATTTAAGCCACCAAGTAGGGTTTCACTGGGTCTGTTACAGAGGGGTGTAATTTTTTCACAATTCAGTGCTTAACGACTAGACTACAGTAGTGAAATCAAACCAGTCGTGCTGCAGTAAAGCATATTCATGGATTACGTGGTTTCCTGGACATTCTTCGACTCAGTCTTCTGTTCTCTTGCATAGCAAACTTGACTCCATCATTATTGTTCAGCAAAATTGGCCAAAGGGAATTACCCTCACTGAACATATTACATCCTTGTTGAAACGATAGCACAATTAGGATTTTGCCGAATATGTCTGAAAATTTTAATTCTCTTTCTTAACGACGACTCTATAATTGTACTAACTAATTCAAGACTCCGATTTTCGTCTCGTTGACGAATAAACTCTCAACGATTTTAAAAAAAAGGCCAAAGGAAGAATTTATACTTCCATTTTTCTCTACATTTTTTTTTAAAATAATATTTCTGTTACAATATTTTAACATTTCTTTTTTTGTTTGTGTTGCGGTAAATCTATTTTACGGACTACATTATTCTCTACAACTATCGCCGCGGTTGAAAAATATTTATAGTTAAGTGACATAATAACAAACAGGATGAGCAAGTAGTTCGTGTTCCGGGGTTTATTGACAGCCCGTCGCTCAGATGGGACACCTCAGTATGACCGATGTTAATATAAGCGCTCAGTGCTCAAAACCAATCTGCACCTGGCCTACGATGGACCTACTGCCACAGGAAATGTGTGCCGATCATGTTTTAACACGAACAGAATTACCGAAACAAAAACTGTGTGCAAGGAGGTATAATAACTGAGTTAAACAACCGAACAACACATATTAGACTGAGTACGTTATTCAAGTTGTCTACCCAGTAATCTAATTCCCAGTGGACGCTCGCATAACAAAGGCCTGGGCCCGGTTGCATAAAACCTGCACTTAAGTGTTCACTTAAGTAGGTCCCTTACGAATCCGTTATGGGTACACTTACGGGTGTTGCATGGAACACACTTAGCACTCTCGTAAGTTTCTGTTTTACGGGGTAACTTACGGGCTCACTTAAGAGCACACGTAACTTTGTTATAGTACTTTTAATTATTAATTTGACTCACTCTATTTTTTTATATTAAATTAGCCATCGGTGAGTGTAAAGAAAGTTAAAAGTCGTTTCGAACACTTTTAAGCCTCTCAAAAAATGAAATTTGCATGCGAACGTTATTTTTCTTCAATATCTACTGAAAATGATAGTTCGTCTTCTTTTTTCACAAAAGTGTACATCAGAGGTTAAAAAAGCGCATTAGAACGAATTACGTGAAGAAAAATACTTTTTTTCACTTCTCAGCAAAATATCTCGTTAAAGTTAGTAAAAACAGTAACGATACGGGACCCACATAGGTCCCGTAAATTTACGTGCTATTTTTCCCGTAAAAAAAGTTTTATGCAACAGCCGCAATTTCTGTTGCATAAACGACACTTAAGTGAACACTTACGAAAATCGTAAGTGCAACCACTTGAGTGAATTCCCTAAGTGGGCCACTTAAGTGATTTCATGCAACTGACTTAAGTTACGAGTGCACGTACGTGTACCCGTAGTTGTTACGGACGTTTTATGCAACCGGGCCCTGGGACTCAAGAGATGAGTTACGGGACATGCGAGTCCGCAGGCGAGAAGGCAATAGGACTAGACCAAGATAAGAGAAAAAAAATCGGGGGGGGGGGGGGAAGGAGGGTTAAACAAACGAACCCCAAAGCAAAAAGGGTGAAGACCCCCCCCCCCCCCCCCCCCCACCCCACAAAGGGTCTTCGACAGGCGCATGAATCCAATCCTTCCGCCCTTGCAGCCAAACTGGACAAATTTGCTTACACACGTGTTTATTTATATAGAGAAAGCCACTCCCGAGGGAGAAACGCACACACACTCCTGAAATAGATCTCTCGCTACTAATTCGTCAGAATTAAGGCCAGTGTTACACGAGCGAGCACTGGGAATAGTAATCTATTCCCAGTGGACGCTCGCATAACAAAGGCCTGGGACTCAAGAGATGAGTTACGGGACATGCGAGTCCTTGGCTCGCAGGCGAAGGACAGCCTTAGATGAAGCGAAAGGTCTCCACTGGCCTCCCCAACCCCATCACCCGTAACTAACTCTTCCATATCCCGAAACTAAAACGACAACACAAGCACTTATCAAAATTGTCGGCTTAAAGGCAGCCACAGCAACAAAAGCTTTATTTGCAGGACCATACTTGATAATACGGTGTTGCAAAAGCTACTAGTCTAAATTTAATTACTAATTCAACCAATTAATGTGAAACGTTTCAAAACATTACAGATCTCATTCATTCATTGATATGAATCCATTTGCTTCTTAATCCAAATAATTGCAAGATAAATAAAACTAACTGACAGTTAATCAAATAATCAGAAGAATTCATAAGATGAGCTACTAAATTATCATGTGAAAGAGATTTGAAGTTAGGTAATCTAAATTCTATTTTGGAGAAAAATACGTCTCTGATCTTAGAATAGGCCTTACAATCTAGTATGAAATGAATTTCATCTTTACTTTTGTCACTGTTACAAAAGGAGCATATCCTTTGGTTGCTACGGAGTTTTTCGTATCTACCTGCTTCGGTTCTAAGTTGATGACTACAACAATGATGCCATCACGAAAAGCGTTGGCAACATATTCCGTAGAAGGACCACCTCGAGTAATTTGAACAGAACTACCAGCCATTAGGCATCTGAAGAGGTGTTGGCCGGGTATTTAGAGGTTTGCAAATTCAGAGCGCGTTCGACTGTCGCAGCAGATTCCTAACCAAAGCGCTTCGTTTTACCTTCTTTAGACACCCGTTTAAGTCTGAGAAGGGAGGAGTGTCCGGCCCAAAAACACTCACAGAGTCACCACCATTCTTAACTGCGAAGGGGTCCTAAAACTATTTAACGTGCCTCGCCCGCACGGTAGAAGGGAGGTTTCGACTATCGAAAATAAAGTTATTCAGGAAGTTAAACTGGAAAAACCAGAGGAAATGTCCAGGCGCATTGATTTACATAGGTCGACGAAAGACTGCAAATTCCGCACTCCAAGATCTCTCTTAACATCTAACCGCGCATTTGTGAAACAGGAGGCAAGAGCCATCAGAATGTTCTCACACTTCAACTGCGTTTATATAATAAGAAGATCGGAAGCCCTGTCACCAGAAGAAAACCAAGCGAGAAAAATCTAAGCTCTCAAGTGCTAACGCTCAGTAACGTTCGGGATAGACAGCTGTTACCTAACAGAATATACCTTAAGTGGTACACGACTTATTTCTATTGTTTCGTCCCCATAATATATATATATATATACAGAGCCCCTCTAGCCTGTAACTGCACCTAATAAATATTTAAGTTACTGCTTGACCAACAAGTGAGTGCAACGCAGGATTTGAAAACACTGTGCCAGCAGACAAATACCGTGCGAGGACAGTAACCGCTGTACAAGTCTGCGTATACGCAACCAAGGGACTGACATGACTTGTTACACAGCATTGTTTGCCTTTGCCAACTTTGATAAAAAATATTTAACAACATCTTTTGGTGAGGCCTAAGATAAATTCTAATAGGGCTGTAAAGAGGACAGGAAATTTGAAAACTAAGCCTCCAGTCAAGTTGTGATTTTCCATTTTTTTTTTTGCGCCGACAGACGCTCCATTCTGGTATCTATGAGGAAAGTGTGACCCAAGTTATCAGTAAGAAACCCTTTTGCCAACACATTTGGCTAAAGGGAAACAGTCGTAGTTCTGCATACGAACATTTGTTACACAACAAAGCACAATAAAATCAATAGAAAAATCAATAGCGCACCCGAGATAACAAGCCACCGGTAACGACGGGGTTAAGGAGGCATTAAAAGGACAGGGTTGGGAGGCGGAGGCAAAGAACCGAAACACTATACCAACTAAAGTCAAAGGTGGAAAGACTTACTGAGCGACGTCCAAAGGATAAAGAGTCTAAGGAAAAAACATTAACTATGGCGGACTCTTTGGTAGACCAGGGCCCGGTTGCATAAAACCTACACTTAAGTGCCCACTTAAGTAGGTCACTTACGAATCCGCTACGGGTACACTTACGGGTGTTGCATGAAACGCACTCAGCACTCTCGTAAGTTACTCTTTTACGTGGTAACTTACGGGCTCAGTTAAAGGCGCCCGTAACTTTGATATAGTATTTTATTAACGACTCACTCTTTTTTTTAAGCTAACCATCGGTGAGTGCAAAGAAAGTTTTAATTCGTTTCCAACACTTTTAAGCCTCTCAAAAAAATGAAATTTGCATGCAATCGTTATTTTTCTTCAATATCTACTGAAAATGATAATTCTTCTTCTTTTTTCACAACGTCGGCTTTAAAGTGTACATTAGAGGTTAACAAAACGTATTAGAACCAATTGCGTGAAGAAAAATTACTTTTTTTCACTTCTCAGTAAAAGATCTCGTTAACCTTAGTAAAAACAGTAAGGATACGGGATCTACATAGGTCCCGTAAATTTAAGTGCTATTTTTCCCGTAAAAAAACGTTTTATGCAACACCCGCAATTTCTGTTGCATAACCGACACTTAAGTGAACACTTACGAAAATCGTAAGTGCAACCACTTAAGTGAATTCCCTAAGTGGACCACTTAAGTGATTTAATGCAACTCACTTAAGTTACGAGTGCACGCACGAGTACCCGTATAGTTGTTACGGGCGTTTTATGCAACCGGGCCCAGGTGAGAAAAGTCAAGCGGCAGCCTTAAGGATCAAAAGGGGTGTCAAACTAAGGTCAGTAAAGCGATATAAAGAGGGCCTCCTTCTCTAGCTTACTCTAAACACGAAGGAGCAGCATGCAAGTACTGGCGGAGAGAGCCCCGGAGGGCGTCCATAAGATTAGCTCCTGAGGGAACTTACACCAAGGACAGGGCGATAAAAAGTTGGCAAGATAGATGACTAGATGACGACGGAAAGAGCTTTCCTCAGCTGCCCGCACCTTGATTTTAGCACGTGCGAACTAACAGTAGACTGTACACGTAGATATCAACTTGGTATCTAGGCCTGATACGACTTAATACTAGGCAAGAGGCTCGGAAGCGGGAGCGCTCGGACCAGTACTGTCACGTACTTCAATGGAATTCCGCAATCAACAGGCCGGGAAATCAACCGCCCCATCCCGAGTTCAACACATCACAAAAAGGACCGTTGGTTCTAATTACATGTCCCTCAAACAGGGGGACACCTTGCCGGATATACACAAATCTCTAATATAGAATACCCCTGAGAAGGACAGCAGAAACATTGATGGACTTACGCGGAGCTTAACGGGATGGCAAGATGACGAGGCCCGGGTGTAAAGTAAAGCCGCGAGAACAAGGTGGTTTTGCCTGCGAGCCGTTGCAAGCTTCCGAGATCCACAGTATCCTGAGTCAGGATGAATGACGCTCTTAAGCCCTTCATCTTGAGCTTCTAATCTCCGGAAGGACGAACGTTAAAGAAAGGGAGTACAGCCAGAAAGGTAGACCAACCAACCGACGCACAAGGAGGTGCGAAAGACGACTTTCTAGAAGGTTTAGCGCCTTGTGCACCATAACCTGGCCTGCACGACAGTCACTGAAGTATGAGGAATAGGGTAAACTCCAAGAATTATAATGCCACTAGTGGCTACCAGTTGTGTGGTACACATAGGTACCAGCCTCCCAGCCGAGGGGGAGGGTGTAATACACGAAATATCCTTGATTCACAAATTTAGAAAGCGTCTGTCGTGGCGCAATTGCGATTCTAAAGGCTCAACAGTTATGAGCATGACGAGATAAGCCATTATGGAATGTATAATTATTTGTTTACAGTATACTACTACCCACCAAAGATTCATATGGTAACTTTTGCGTGAAGGTATTTCTATTTAAGCTGAAATACCACTGCTCAAAGCCAATCAAATTGCAGAAATGTCTCATGTTGTAGTATAATAGGGGAAGTAAATTCCTCAAATTTCCATCAGGGGGAAACGGTGCAAGGTTCACTCCCCCTCGAATCTGCCTTGAAAGGCAATCTTCAGGGACTTAATCTCGTAAAAAATCACTTAGGCTCTTAATGGGGAAGAACGTTTTCCGAAATGACCTCCCATTGAGCTAAACTGTTGGTAAGATCTCTGGATACAATAAAAGGAAGACGGGGACCCGAAGACAGGGCTACGGCTGAATGAGCATACAATTTGGCCCGATCAGGCGAGGGAGCTAGGCCGACAAAACTGGTGGGCTTGCCCTCCCCCACTTGCGCTACTTAGCATGACCAGTAAATTGCAAGAAAGGCCCCAAAAAGTGTCCAAACAGGTGATTCACGGACATAAAAATAACGGAAAACTAAGAGGGAGAGCGAGAGAAGCCCACCAGAATTGCTGGCCTTAAGCAACCTCAAAGAGGCATAAAAGGCATTAGACACCCGCACCCAAGGCACGGCAATACTGGTACGCACGGGAAGACGAACAACTTCGAGAAACAGGAAACAAGAGAAAAGATAAAACAGCTTCTTTAATGGCAACAAGACGACATCTCATGATTAAAATGAAGTACTAAAGATTTTGATTCCACGAGTTGACGACAGTTAAAACTGGCATTATGACGCCTCTACGCCTATCAAGCAATTGCGTTTAAAGAAAAGGTACGAAAACATCCCAAAAGTAGGGGTACATAAATAAGCCGAGCGAAAGTAAAAGTGCACACAACACTGATAAAACTTGAGGGAATTAAGAAAAGGAAAAATTTGCAAACTAAGCTGACACCGACTAGCTGATAACGAAATAACTAGCGATCAGGCGGTCCTGCTCCCCTTTTTCTGACTTTTTGGTAGACGAAGAAGCGGGGCGGCAAATAAAAAGAACATACCAGATCCGCTAAGCCTAGCTAAGGCCACCTAGATTAAGCCATGTTAGACGGGGTTAGGAAATGGATGGGTGACCATACGGGAACAAAGTAGCCGCTTTTTTCCCTTCCATTTCTTCTTCTTTCCAGTCCTATTTTAACCCTATGTACGCAGGGCGAAACGCACATGGCATTAGGTTAACCGACGGGTGAAAAACAAAGGGCCAATAAGAGTTCAAACTAAAAACCAAGTAGAGGAGGCTGTCCGAGTGGAACACCAGAACTGAAACCAGCCAAGGCGACAGTTGTCCATAGAGAGTGACGAATGAAAAGATCACAAATTCTGGACGAAAGCTCGAAAGACCAAAATTTGAAAAACACTATAAATAGGGAACAACCCGGACAAAACGAAGCAACCAAACTTGAAGCACTATATAAGATTTATCCAGACATGAAAGCAGCAGAAGACAATTCCACTCGGCCACAACCGAGTAAAAAATAAATAAATAAAATAATAATAAAAATAACAATAATAATAGTAAAAATAATAATTATTATTATAATAATAAAGAAATAAATAACGATAGAAAACCGAAAACGAGAATACACAGCCACTGACAACCGGACACTTTGAAAAGAGAGTTTCATCGTCCACCAAGAATAATGTGTACTCAAAACAAAAGAGTACAGTAACAACGGAAATTTATCCCAGGAGTCCCACCAGAAAAAATAAAGTGAATTCACTAGGTCAAACTGACTATAACGCGAAAAGAGAAACAGAAAATATGGAACTCCGTAGGTAAAGAAATACGATAAAACCACGCCTGTGGACTGGATTTCCTCGGCGACAACTGAGTACAAAATTTGAATTGAAATTCAGTTAAAAAGGAAAAACGGGTCCTAAATTGAGGATGTGAGACAACTCTTGCACGACACAACTGAGACAAATACGGCGATAAAATAAATCGCTCAATTTAGAGAGACACCCGAAAGCCAAACCTGAGAAGAAGAATAATTATTCTCGGCGACAACCAAGTGAATGAAAGGCCTCAACCGCTCAAGAAACTCAAGACAGCATATTTTAAAGCCGGCCCCAACCGACAAAAATACCGACATAAGAAATTATTGTCGGCCACAACCGAGTGAATAAACGGCCACCAACCGCACAAGAAACTTCAAGACAGCATTTTATATATTTTAAAACCGGCCACAATCGACTAAAAGAAGGACATAAGAAATTATCCTCGGCCACAACCGAGTGAATAAACGGCCACCAACCGCACCAGAACAGGGGCACCCAACGACAATTTTCGGAAAAATATCTGTTCGGAAGACAATTTGAGATCTAGAATTTTCGGAACATTTGTTGTAAAATTTCTTGCCTTTTTTCTGGCTAAAATTTTCGAAAATGTAAGTTTTGATCCCTTTAATTTTCGGATCACTTGACTTTCAGCTAGAAAATCCGAACAGATGAAAAATTTTTAGGGGATAAAAATATGCCTATATCTACCGTTTAAATACTAAAATACGTTAAACAATTCTATGTTTAAGTGGTTTTGAACTATATTCTCGTTGGGTGCCCCTGACAAGAACTAAACTTCAAGATAGCATATTTTAAAGCCGATCCCAATCGACAAAAATACCGGCATAAGAAATTATTCTCGGCCACAACCAAGTGAATGAATTTATAAGTGTGAACTCTTGATAAACGAGCGCTTTCATCAAAACGTGACTAGCCAAGCAGAGAAATAAAATTCAGTAAAACGGTGTGTGCCAACTGCACAGGAAACTTCAAGACAGCATGTTTTAAAGTCGGCCCCAACCGACAAAAATATCGACACGGAAAAAACGACTAAGGCAACAGGAGAGACGAGTAAACGTGGTGGAAGCAAACTAGGGGGACAAGAAATTAATTTACCTCGTGCGGAGAAGCAACAACATAGGGAAACAACAGCGTTATTAGACAGCCGGAGAAGGAACAGCGGCAGCTAAGGCAGCGTCCTGAAGATGTAAGCAGGCAAAACCACGGCCGGCAGAAGAGGTTGTTCATCGGCAAAGATAAGGAATAGCAGGAAAAACAATCCTTCCGCCCTTGCAGCCAAACTGGACAAATTTGCTTACACACGTGTTTATTTATATAGAGAAAGCCACTCCCGAGGGAGAAACGCACACACACTCCTGAAATAGATCTCTCGCTACTAATTCGTCAGAATTAAGGCCATTGTTACACGAGCGAGCACTGGGAATAGCAATGAAGTTGATTTTGGTTTTTGCTTTCGTTTTTTCTCTCGGCGTGTTGACGCTGTTGGCGGAAAGTATTCCCCGGCAAGAAGACAGCCAAGCGCTCGTGTCAAAGCAGGCTCATCCCTCGGTAAATTACCGTTCTGATTCGCAGAACAGACTTAAGAGAGGAACCCACTCAGGTTTTTTGAATAATCACTGGACTTAAAGTCCTTTGATCTGCTCGGTGATCTCAGGTGGTGATCTTCTTTCTCGCTCGACGGACGCTGTTGTTCGCTTGGCTCACATTTTTCGCGGTCGCGCTCGGCTTTCACAGAGTCCCACAGCGCAAGTTCTCAAGCTAAATCATATCTCTAACTTCAGTCGTCGTTTTTTCTCTGAGATGATTATCGTAAGAAAGTCAATTTAGCATTCTATCATAGGTCCCAAGAAATTAAAGCTTGAATGTCTCGACTACGACCTGCTCTTTCGAGCTCTTTAACGCAATCTACGGCGCTTGAACACCCAGAACAATTCCACCGGTGCGAAGACGTTGATTAAACGAACATTCTGGACACCTCAGTTAGGTTTTGTGTACTTGATAAAAATGACCTATATTTAATATTTTAAGTAGAATTTTGTACCTTAATTCCCTGACTTCATTATGTATAATGGAACTGAGAATTTGAAAATGACGACATGAAGAATAGCGAGACGTCATTCAACATCACAATCACTGATTTTTATTCTCAACTGTTGTCGCCTAAAACTTCCGTTATCCGAGTTCAAATGTTTTGAGAAATCGCTTCTTATCGGCATAATTACCATCAACCGAATTGCAAAATTAAATGAAACTGTTGGGAAAAAAATTACAAGGGAGATTATCGAATTAAATTGCAGCCAGTTAAACATCAATCAGTTTAAGAGAAGTTACATCTTATTATGTCTTGTTGCAGTTCGCTGGCGCAAAGTAAACAAGTTGCCAGTATGTTTTGAAGCCAAAGGCAACCATTTCGGAAGATTTTACGTCCCGGAGGGAAGATTAGCTGCGATAAAGATGGTACATCTGTACGGATACGTGTCCTGTCACGTTCACAACCAATATTTCTGGTCCTACTGGGGCTGTGGCGACAGTCCGGCGTCGCGTGAGTTAGTGGATAAAGTCAACGCTGTCATCACAGACTCAAGCAATAACATTCTACTCCCGCCACTTCAGTTCCAGACGAGCAGCAACTTAAAGTGGTACAGGGTTCCCGGATATAATTCCCTATCACCTGAGCTTGTTCTGCCATCCTTTTCGTCTCCGGAAAAGGTCCATTCCAACCAAGAATTACGCGTCTGGTTCGGTGAAAACTTGGTGAATATAAGCGAAGGAGATAACGGAGGAACAGTGTGCGCTGATGTCTACGCTCTCTTTGTGTGACTGAAGAGACGCAATTGCTGCTTTTTCTAAGGGTTTTAAAAAATGTAAGGGCTTAAAGGCAATTTTGCTACACCATCTTTCTCACTTGAATCAAGTTCGACATGAACTGTGCTCGTTTCGTCTGTCAATTGACATTATTCCTATAAGTATTTTTCAAGAGAAAGCAAAAGTTAAGATTAAATGATTAAATGATTTTCATACATTGTAAAAGTGCAGCAATAAAACTGATCGTAAAACGCATTTTCCGAGTTTTCTGCTTTTGTTGCGGGGGCAAACTTCTACAATATCCGGCGCCTGTTGCAATAAAAACCCAAAGTCAGACGGAACTGCTTACGTTTAGACTAGAGTTAAAATAAAGAGTTCGACTAGGCTGAACGTCAGAGGTAACTGCTAACGTCTGCATGGCGTTAAATTATGAGTTTGAATGAACTGAACGTCAGACGCAACTGTTAACAATAAAGTGTTTGACTGGGGCATGTACAAAAGGGGGAGGGGAGGGTTGGGCGAAGAAAAATGTGAAACCACGGAGGTTATTTGAAAACACGAATTGCGACTGCATCGAAACAAGATAGAGGAGGTTGAATGACGTAACAGGTCCTTAGCAGCGCCCAATCCCATAGTCCCTTCATTATCAGATCGCCCCAGGGATGATGGGGGGAGGGAGGGCTGCTTCCCACACCCCTCCCCCTGGTGTCCTGTAATTCTTCCTCTTTGAATCATATCAGTGGGTATCACTGCAAAAAGGTAGTCCTATTTCCGGGCTCAGTTCTGAAACGGGGACTGTTATCGTCCAAACGAAGTTTTTCTTCACAAAGTGAAAGAAATGTACTTGCCAGTTTGTCTCATCAGAAGTGCTGTAAGAAATCAAGTTTACAGTTCAACAAACAATTTTGTTGTCAGTGATGACCAGTCCGAACGGCTAGTCTCGAAAAAAGCTACCGATATCGGCATCTTATAAACACTAATTTTGAGATACATAAACAAGTAAAAGCTAACGATATAATATCCCGACGTTACGGTGACCTCATGACGTCATTCTCATTGATGGTATCGATACCGGGTTAAATTTAATAAACCTTTTACAAGTGTAATTAGCAACTGTAGTTATTGTTTTCAGACTCTTAAACAATACCTACACTTTTAAATTACAAGTGTAAAAGTTTTATTAAATTGACCTCTGATTTGACTTCAAAAACGTATTCACACGGATATTCTGGGGGGGGGGGGGGAGGGGGGGGAAGGGAATGGAGGTGGGGAGAATGAGCTCCAGGGATTGGAGCCAAAGTGGCGTGTAAGCACATTTTGCTCTAAAGGCACAAGACGATCAAACCAGTAGAAATTTAACACAATACAAATCAAAAAGTAATGACTGAAATTTCACCAAATTTTGTTCTAAGATACAATTTATTTTAATCTTCTGCTAGTAATATGAAAATATAAATATACATTATTTACATTATAGACAATACAGTCAACTCTGTCATAAAGCATACCTCTATAAGACGCACATCTAAAATAGGGACCTTACGATGAAGCAGTGAAAACGTCATTGAAACTCTGACTTCGCTTCCTTTCAAACTCTTTTCCCATTATTCCAACTCGTTCAGAAGGGAAATTAAGCTGGAGTTGAAGAGGGAGGACCGCGTCTCAGCTCAAAACGAAACAGTGAAATTTATGACCTTGCCTTTTGGTAATTTCACGTCGCAGGGATGGCAAAAAAAATGACAGCAAAGCGTGATGCAGGTGCAGAGTTGTTGGTTTGCTTATTAGACCCCTTGCCTGTTTGACGTTATTGTTGCCGTCGCCGTCGCAGTATCGTCACGTCTCTAATATGAAACTTAGGATCCTTCCTTTTCTTTAGTTATTTTCTGTAACTCAAGGACACCTCTCTAAGACGAACGAGCACTCAATACTTGTCAGAGGCCCATCAGGGCTCCTGTACCGACCCCAAGTTTTGAAAACATTAATGCCAAGTTTGTGACCAAGTTTTCGTGCTCTCACTCTCTCTTCACTTCTTCAATCTTCACTACAAGGTTTATATTTTTGATTGCGATCCAGTCATGTCAATATCAACCGAACTATCACCTGCACCCAGTCCACTTACGGCCAAAAGATCGGTACCGGAAGTGACGTCAGGCGGCAGACCTGCCCCACAAGCAATGTGATCAAGGTCAAAATCCAATGTGGAGTCCACATCAAAGGCCTCTGCAACGGAAAAACAAATAGTGTCACGCACCAGACGTTTGAAACCCTTGAACCCCTTCGTGGCCAGTGACCAAGGCACTCACGTTTTGTACAAGAGAAAGAAAGAGAATTGCCGACTCCCAAGGGCTAAGGTGAATGGTGAACTCCCCTGCTCCCCACCCCCATGCATACGCGGTAATCCCTAAAAAGTTAACCAGAATTTTGTTATCGCCCAGGGTGAGAAAGGATGGCAAATATCCAAATATGGCTATAGCTTTTTATTAATATTATTATTACTATTATTATTTTTAATATCAATGTAAATTTTACAGATAAAGAGCCACCTTTCAGTGGAAAGACTGTAATAAAGTCATTATTATGATTATGATGATTATTATTATTATTATAAATGAGTACATGTACTCATTTATGAAGTCAAGTCAGAAGTGCTATAAATGTAGGCTCGACAATTCTCTTTCGTACACAAGAAGAATGTACATAGGGTATATATTTTAATATTTCATATTTTTGAATCTGTAAATAGTCTATTTTTTTTTAAATCTTTGAATAAAGTTTTGTATTATTGCTATTATTTATTAAAAATTAGTATTAGTATTAGTATTGATTAGTATTAGTATTAGTATTAGTATTTTTTTTTAAATAAAAAACAAAAAAACAAAAAAATTATTATTATTATTATTATTATTATTATCATCATCATCATCTCGCAGTATAAGACTTGGGAATGCTGTCCACATTATGAGTAGTATAGGGCGCATAACGTAACCTACACCACTTGAGAAGCTATACTTAGAAGTAAAAAAAGGTCGGTACGAAACCTAATACAATCCTAATATACATAATGATATGAATCTCTCTACTTAAAAAGCCAGTTTAGAATATTATCAAATTCTTATACTCTGTAAACCCTAAGCAAAGACACGATGATATAATTATCTCTACTAGAAGCCTATTTAGAAAATTATTCAGTTTTTATAGTAATTACTCTCATTATCTCTTATATACCTAAACGAGGCCATCATAATGAGATTATCTCTACTGAAAGCCTATTTAGAATAATATCAAACTCTAATACTCTATAAAATCTAAGTAAAAACATCAGTAAACTTGTGTTTCTGGATTTCTAGAGAAAAAAAAACCCTAAAATCTGGTGTTCTTTAATAACGCCCTAACCAAGTATTTATCTTACATGTTCTGGCAATGTTCAAAGTGTTTGAGATGACCGACTTCTGCATCCGCTCAAGTACGCTTCGTGCTCTTGCTCCTAGTAGCTTCCTCACCGACTTCTCTAGGTGTTTAGAGTAACCACCCAGTACGTCAATTATTACGTTGCACTGTTCAACCTTGTAACCATTGTATCTCTGCTTCAGCTCCCACGTCATGGGGGCATACTTGAGTGTCTTTTCCTCATCTTTCTTGGCTCTACTCTCAATCCATGGACAGCTCATTTAAATGTGAAGACTTCTTTCCTCTCGTGGCTGACAAGTCGCGCGTCGATTCGATTTGCTCTAACTTCGTTGTGCTCTGCATAGATGGGAATATCCCAAAACGCCTCACTCGTGGTGTTCTGGTAGGCTGGTTTTGGCATCACCGGTGAGTACCATGGTGGAACCTCTTCTATTAACCCATGCTCTCGCAGGACCTCAAAACACAGCATTTTCACAGCTACATTTTTATGCCTGTCTAGGTACTTGGTTTGTGCCAGGAAAGAACATCCAGCCAGTACATGTGCAACGCTCTCAGCTATCTTCCCACATAAACTGCATAGGACTTCGCCGTCGGTGGAGGTTTGCGTCTTCTCCTTTGTGTAGAGCTTCGTAGGTAACAACTGCTCATACAGTTTATAAATGCCCGCGATGGTATATGTAGGGCATGTAGCCCAACCTTTTAACCATGCAGAGCAGCTGGTTATGCTTAGGCTCTCATCTTCCCATCTGATACGGAATAAATTTCCTCGCCACTTTTTGTCTTAAGCGATCTCCAAGAACTGCTTCTCTTGAGATTGCGTCAACAGATTCCCAACTCTTTCTTCACTCACCACCTTCCCCTCCGTTGTAACACACACGGGATTTAGGATATCTAGCTGAAGTGTGACGTTGAGTTCTTCAGCGTAATTAGCTAGTTCCTTTACAAGCGACTGGTGGCCTGATGCCATGGCGTGTTCTTCAAATTCTCTAACTGCTTTCACAGTCTGAGTGGTCCGAATTCTGATACAATTTCAATAGCGATTTGATTTTAGTGATCTTGTACTTGTGTTCGACTGAACGCAGGCCTCTACCCCCTTTCTCCCTCAGTAGATATAACAAAGAAGTTAGGCTAGCTGGGTGCTTACCACCGTTCTCAACTATGACCTTCCGAGCTGCTCTGTCCACATCTCATAACTCTGATAGAGGCCAATATTATTATCATTATTATTATTATTATTAAATATCGAGCGATTCGACTCCTCTAGAGAAACTGCTCCGCTTATTTGCCGATCCGGGAGGCGAAGATCATAATTGCGTTCGAGGTACGAGAACGCAACCTCTAATTTGTCTTGGGTGATCTGTGCATTATTGGGTTCCCTGTGCAATTAATAAGGGAGGTTTTTTCGAGATTGCATTTGTCGTCGTCGTCGACACACATTTGCCTCGCTTTGAGACGCTTGCTTACGTTTTGCCTCACTTTGACGAACCAACTCAGGTGGTGATTCGTGCATCCTCGGGGTTCATTGAAGCGTTTGTTGATTGAGGTCTTTTATTCTGCCTTCGTAGAGCGTTCAGCTTTTAAAAGTTTGCTGAATCTTCGTAAAGCGTACATATTTCAAGAGTTTGCTTAAGGTCTACTCTCGATCTGTCTTTGCTGAATCTTTCAAAACGTTCATCTCAGTTTCAAAAGTTTCGGCGGCTGTTGTGCCACAAAGTAAATCTACCGAGTTGTGTAGCTCGGCGGCCGTTGTGCCACGAAGTAAATCTACAGAGTTGTGTAGCACGACGGCCGTTGTGCCACAAAGTAAATCTACCGAGATGTGAAGCTCGGCGGCGCCGTTTCATCATGACTTGTGATATTTTCGGCACCGGACAAACGAACAATTTATGCCTATGTTATTTATTCGGAAAAACTCATAAACAGCCCACTTGAGCTCCACTCAAGCCACTGAATTCAACACACTTGACCAAATTACTGCACTTATTGAGACGGACCATACGATATCACTAGCCTTCAAGGCTTTTTCATAATGATACACAGTTTAAATAGAGGTTTCGCTGTAAGCAATCCTTACGTTTAAAATATGCCATATGATGGCTACGATCGCTGTGATCGCTGCGATCGCTGAGAAAAAAAAAAACTTCAGCAATAGCAGCGATCTTAGGAAACTCCTCTCCAGCGATCGCTGCGACAACAATCGCTGAGATATAAAAAGTTTTATCTCAGCGATCGTTGTCGCTGCGATCGCTGGAGAGTGGTTTCCATATGATCCCTGAACTTTTTTTTCTCAGCGATCTCAGCAATCACAGTGATCGTAGCGATCATAGGGAAACCAGGCTTAATCCATCGCAATAACCATCCACCCTTCCTCCTCAACTGCAACCCGTGCGCCTTACAAACATATCGAACGCACTCTTCTACGCTCCGATTACTCCTAGTCTGTAGAATATTTTCCGCCTACCGGTGGACCAAAATAGAGTGAATATGAAGTTAAAGGCACCGGATTATCCCCGGTCATCCCGGAGGGTAGGGGAGGGTAGGGGATCTGGGGATTTCAAATGACTGATGCATAACGTTTTCAAAAGGTTTTAAATGAAATTTTAGCGAGCTACAAAATTGTTATTCACCGTACCTGCGGTCTCCGTTATGCTAGGGTCAGCGCCTCCACTGGCGTCAATGGCCGCATCAATATCGAAGCCTGGGTCCGACACATCAAGTCCAGCTGCTCGTGGCCCTAGCCAAGATCAATAATACAATAGGCTAATTCACGGTTGCATTTTAAGTAACCTGGCCTTTTAGGGAAAATTAGGCGACGTTGGTGGTGATTTTGTTTTGATAGAAACTTCAGGGCCATTTATATGCAGAAGAGAATAATTTATATTTGAAAAGAAGTGAGGTTTCTATCAAAGCAAGATCACCTCCAGTACAGAACTTTCAAATGCTCTACCACTTGGCTGAAAAATCAGGCCAGTCACGAAGATTTAAACTTACCAGGTAAAAATAACAAATAGGCGGGTGAAAAACAGCTAGGGGTTTATTTTCTTCTGTTTTACCATAAAAAAGCCGGAGATCACGTTCATGGTATCCGGGGGATAGCCCCCGGCCCCGGCTCATAATGACCGCCCTGTAAAAACATTTGCAGCTTTCCTTCGAGCTTTCAACCAATCTCTGCGTGGAATGAGATATTTCAGACGGAAGCTGGGATTTTGGGAAGACAAGAATATTAACAAAACTAATCCGAAACCCCTGAGACAGTATCCGGGGGATATGTGAAAATCTATGGAGGGAAAAAACTCAAGATGTAGGAATTATCACATACCTAATCCCGTATCAAAATCCAAAGCCGAACCCCCAGGGACAATGTCCGGGGGGAGATGTGATACTCCCGATAGGTTCTGAAGAATCCCTTCCAGTTCTGTTCCTTCAGCACCAGCAGCTCCAATATCGAACAGATCCGCTGTAGAGGGCAATCCCTCGATTCCCGAGGGTACAATCCCTAGGGCGCTCACTGCTGCAATAACCGCCGCCCGGTTAGCTCAGTTGGGAGAGCGCCGGTCTGCTGAGCGGGAGGCCGTAGGTTCAAACCTCGGCCGGACCAACACTCAGGGTCTTTAAATAACTGAGGAGAAAGTGCTGCCTTTGTAATAACATCTGTAAATGGTTAGACTTTCTAGTCTTCTCGGATAAGGACGATAAACCGTAGGCCCCGTCTCACAAGCCCTTGCACATGCAATAAATCTGTGGGACGTTAAAGAACCCACACACTCTTCGTAAAGAGTAGGGCACGTAGTGCCCGGTGTGGGGGCATCATCACTCATTCCTTCAGTACTTGTAAACTGCACCTTAAGTAGTCTGGCAAAGTCCCCCAACCAGTGTTGTAAATTATCCCTGAAAAGCCCCTTGGGGAGTGGATAATAAGAAATTTACAATTACAATTACAATAGAATCAGACGTTGGTACAGCAGCGGGGCCTCCTGTGGATACCACCGCTGATCCATCAAGTCCAGCGGTCACATCCTGGAATGAAGATCCCATGGAGAAGTTCGCTCCTGACATAGCGGCAAGATCAAAGGAGAATTGTTCTCCTTCCCTGGTGCTGGTATCTGAGGTAACAGTGTCGCTTGATTTCGGTACTGTGCCAGCCCCTTGTACAACCCCGAAATTCCCTTCATTTTTCGGCATTTCTTCGGGAAGATGGAATTTCTCGATAACGTACCCGTTTTCTCTTCTTCTCTTGTTTGTTAACCGTAGCTATTGATTCTGGAGCAGCTGCACTTACTTCAGCTGTTGGAAATGAAAATTTCGGAGAAATTGATGAAAACGGAAACGCACTAAACGTTGGTGAAGGCGTCTCTAACGTGAACGCGGTGAACGATGGAGAAGTTCCATGAAAGACTGGGGTGTTAGGGTTGGACGGAGTCCCCACGGCAGCAGCGAACAGAGCAGCACTGGGAGGGAGTGACAGGCTGGCAAGCTTGGTAGTTGGTTGACTCAGACCAATGGGGAGCGGAAGTTCTTCACTCGTCTTGACAGGAAGTTCTTCCCACCTGACACTTTGCGCTTTTCTTATGATACAACGCATTGCAGCTGGGATTGACAGACACCTGACGATAAAAAAGAAGTACAACGTTGAAAATAAATAGAGGCGCCGCCACCCAGTCAGCGTCGGTCTACTAGAGGGGACTTTTTTGGTCCGAGCCCTGCCAAAGCGACCAGCCATTGTCTTAGTTCACACATAGTAGGTAGAGGGGACTGGTTATGAAAGGCTACAAACATCAAAAATAACAACAAAAACAGTGTTGCAGTTTAGGTTGAAGGTACCTCTTTGTTTTCTGTTCACAAATTGTGACGGAATAATTAATGCAGCGTTTTTGTTGGTCCATAAGGTAAAAACGATAGGAATGCTGTTGAACGTTGTGCACCTTCAAGTCCACAAAAAAAACATATAACAAAGGAGTCTGACCTGCTCTATAACCATTCAATGCTATTAACTATGATTAAGACGATGGCATCAGTGGGCGATGACTTTTATCCGTTAGCCTGTTCTCCTTCACCCTTCTTAATAACCAAGTGCAACAACAACGGCGGCGGCAACAAGAACGACATAAAAAGGAATAGGTTTAATGAGCCAAACGGGCCACCTGGAAGCTCTCGGAACAGCTCACAAGATTTGGTAGGAAAACAATAAACAAACAGCAAAATCTATGGACCCTAGCCCTAAAACAATAGAGCTTCGAGCGAGGAAGAACGAATGCAATAAAAAGTTTCGATGAGCTTCATGAGAGCAGAGCAAAACAACAACTCTGCACGTGCATTACACTTTTTGGTTCATTTCTTTGCCGCTATTTCACGACTCTGACGTGAAATTTGCTTGCGAGACTTGTTATGGAGGATGCAAACAGACGAAGAACTTATCTTTCACTTTCTTTACTTGCGTGCGGTCATTAAGAATTGAACTCCGGGAAAGTTCGCATACATTCCACATTTTTAGCGATCTGTTATATTTGAAGAAACGCGAATTCATTTTTATGGTGACGTTTTGCCGTCGACGTTGAGGGAGCTTTAGCATCGACGATGGCCACGGCAGCAAAAAACGTCACTTTTAAAGTGAATTTCCGTTTTTTAAAATATTTTTCGCGTTTATTCCAATTCACTGAAAACGTCAAATGTCAGCGAATTACCCTGGAGCTGATTTCTAGTGGACTGCATTCATGTTTAGAAAGAGAGAGTAAACTTCGTCGTAGCCTATTTAGGCATTTTCACGTCGTAGTCGTGCAGTGACGGCAAATAAATATACAAAAAGGCATGATGCGCGTGCAAAGTTGTTGTTTTGCTAATCTAAACCTATTGCTTTTTTGACGTTCTCGTTGTCGTCGTCGTTGCTAACACTCCCTAATAACAGGCGAATCTTTGTTTACACTTTTTGCCACATTAACATATGCTTATCACTACTGATGACGCCAATAAAATAAGAACTCTGAATATTGAAAGAGCATAATAATTTCTGAAAATTTGAGCCCGATACACCCAATGGTTTTGGAGAAATTCTCTTCTAAAGACTCGAAATTTTACAAAGAATATATGGCTCATTAACTTTTTTGACACGCAGCAATTTCGCAGTTTTTGATGTCTGATATTTCCTTTAATATTGCTTTCAAAGAGCGGAAAATTGCACAAATTGCTCAACTTAATCAGCTCTTTCAGCGTATGCATTTACTTCATATATACGGCCACGGCTTCTATGAGTTAAGCCGTATGCTAATGAGGAAAAACTTAAACAATGACGTAAGAAAAGATTCCCCTATTCGAAAGAACCTACAGCACGGTTCGGAAAGGATAGGAGACATTCATGACGGTGGTGAGGCCTCTGTTTCCTGCGTTGGGTAAAGGCTAAAGGCCCTCGCCTCGGGACAAGCACGCAAACAATTAGCAGAGCTAATAAAATAACTGCATGGCGAAAAAGTTCTGTACTTCGGAAATATCTCACCTCTCAATAACTCTAGAGATGTAATTATTAGAACGAAAAAGCGGTTTTCCTGGGACTGTATTGAGGGTTGCCTTGATTGTGTGATCAGCAGTCACATGAACGTCGACTGAAATTTAAAGAACAGTTAATTAAAAGTAAATAAAAAATATATATATTTATTCCATAATGATTCATAATAAAAAGACGAAATGAAAGATGTAAGCCAATCAGGAACTCGTTCCTAGTACTCCTCGGCTGTCCTTTTGAATGGTATGATTTAGGCACAACCCAAGCCAAGTGTGCCAGTCATGAAAGAGGTTGCAAGCGTGAGAAAACAGAGCCGTAAAGGGCGGGACAAAAGTTAACCAAGCCAATAAGTTCAGGAAAACAAGCCTACGCTGCAAAGCGCGGAAAATAAGCCTATGGTGTAGCCTAAGGTATTAAAGGCGGGAAACAACTCTACCGGGAAAAGTGCGGCAAAACAGAGCTGCAAGGTTCGGCAAACAAGCCAACCATGAAAAGCGCGGGAAAACAAGCATACGGCACAGAGACCAAGTAAAACAACAACAACAAAAAAAACAATCAAACAAACAAAGAAGGCGGTGCAAAGAAGAGGAAAAGACGTCACTACTGTAAAGCTAACCATGCCTATGAATGCATAAAGCGCTTTCAAAATTGTTTTCTTGCACGTTTTCGTCTCTTTTTTTCTCCGAGGGTTAGCTGCGTTATTTCTTACTTACTGGATGCCATGCTCTTGCCTCCGCAGCAACTGAAATTAAAACAACCAGTTATAAAATGTCATCATTATAACAAACAAAATGTCTTATTGACCGACAGTCGAAGTTTTCAAGTCGCTAAATGACCGACAGTCTGGTCTGTTCTATCTGTAGGTTTCCTTCGATTTTTCACTTCAGAAGGTGCTTTCGTGCTTTAAAAAAAAATGAACGGCAAAACCAAGACTACAAACCGATGAGTTCTGTAGCGGCATTTCTGACAGAGAATTTATTTATAGAAAAACTAACAAACGAAGAAGCATACAAGGGCGCTGCTGGCTTCCGCTATCGGTCTACTTATGACCTTATTGTAAACTGACAAACCCATGACTTTCGTATAGAACGTGTGAGGTGATAAAAGATGCAAAGGTTACACAAACCACCTGAAAAACTTCCTCTAATTTTAGAAAAGTAGTGTGGATTCTTTTTTGCCCTAAAAGATATAGCGATCATAAAAGGGAGATTTATTTCTGATGTTGAAACAAAGGTATGAAAAACAAAAAAGAAAAGAAGAATAAATTTTCGGTCATAGATGATTCTAATGATTGGTCCGTCACTCGCAAGCCAGGGCAAAACTAACGATCCCAAATATAGTGGAATAACTAGGAAAATACGGCGGAAAGAAACTTCGCACAATAAGATACTAGCTTGAAATGATGTTAAGCAATGGAATAGAGCCTGCAGTAAGACCGGAATAGTGGTAAAAGGTTGTGGCTGTCTATTTAGAAACGCTGTTGTAATTAAGGTAGACATATTAAAACTCACGGTTACTAGGAAACATTGTTCTTCCAAAACAATCACTGTTTCCTGGAAATTAGATTGCAATATATAATTCGCAATTCGACGTTTGAAAAAATGGTAAAATTATCTCAGGCTTGTTGTCATTTGTAAGGCATCATATTGATTAATAAAAACTCACCTTTTTCATACATTTGATCTTTCTTGGAGATGGCTCGCTTCATGGTACTGTTCCAAGTAAGTTAATCATTTCCACATCTTTTGAAGTTTTGGACTCGAGGTTCTCGACAGAAGGCCATAGACAGTAGTTGTAGTCAGAGATAATATGTTAAAATATATTTAACGTTATGAGGTTGTACAGTCATAAATAATTCAGAAACTATTTGTTTCATTTACGTAAAAAATCATCATTTTTCGCCCAGCTTTGCTGGTGTCACTTCGTACATATTAAATGACAAATTGAATAATTGTAAGGAAGCACATCTTTTCGATTCAGAAAAGTACAGAGTTTTTTTTTTTTTGTTCTACCTGTTAGAATTATTCTTTTTTTTTTTTCACAAAATTAACCTAAAAGTTGCTTAAAATCTGAGAGTCGATGACATCTTTAACTTGAGATCTAATTGCGAATATTGTGATAATTAAGGAGGGATTGGTAGTTAGATTGACTTCAGCTAATTGCTTCTTCTAATTCATCACACCATATTCTCTAGAGAAGTCTTTGTAAAAACTTCAGTTGACCATCAAAAGGACGTTAATTGGTTAAACCCAGCAGGAGTTTTTAATTTCAGTAGCAAATATGTGTCAAGTTTGAGGATTTGGCTTTGTAATCTTTTCTCACTGCTAAACGTGTTCACATTCTTAAAATTGAGCAGACAAACTTAACCATCTTTTTATATGATTGGATTGTTCCATTTTATTTTATTATTATTTTTTAAATTTGCATTGTTACAATGTCCTTGTAATTCGGAATGATCGCAAACACAAGGCTAGGCAAATTATTAGGATTTGGACAAAACGCAAGTGAAATTATTCCCTAATTTCACGAGTATACCATTTGATTATCTATTAATATCATGGGTGACGAATTACGTTAGCAATCTTAGATTTTTGACCTGTTTATCCTGGATCGTATCGATCGAGAACTCCACTCTCTCAAATGTTTAGACCTCAAACTTGGCTCATAAAGTTCAGAATTTTTCCGACTATTTCGTCAAAATACCTGTTAGAATCCTTCTTGGTGTTCTCCTGTGTGTTCAGGTTTTCTAAAGCGTCTTTTTGTGCCCTGACATCTTCATTCACGGCATTTTAAAACTTCGTCGCCATCTTGACACTGAGACGTACGGAAGGGTTGCCATGGCAATTTTGTAATTTCACATGTGAAATTACAAATTAACGCTGTTATACTACTACATGAGAAATTTCTGCAATTTGATTGGCTTAGAGTAGTGGTATTTCAGCTTAATTTGAAATACCTACATGTGAAAATTACAAAATTATTGCGGGTAGTAGTATAAACAAATAATAGCATGATTTGTACGTGATATTTGGCATAAATACCACTCGTGATATTTCAAAATTGTCTTAAATTTCACTCGCCTAACGGCTCGTGAAATTACGTATAACAATTTCGAAATATCACTCGTGGTATTTATGCCAAATATCACCACAAATCGTGCTATTACCTATACAAATTTCGCGCCAAAATTAAGGAGTAATTCGTCACCTATGATATTAAAGTAGTAATCACTACGCAACTTCAAATTTTAGAGTTGCAAGTTGATTCCTATATTCCAGAGATTCACGAACGATGTCACAAATATAAGAATTAAACAAAGTAAAAGAAACTGGTTTAGAGCAAGAAAAAACTAAAATTATTATTTAATGTAATTTCAAAAGAAACAGACTAAACAAAGAACTAGTTATGACTGAAATTCGTTCCCTTTAATTCTTACATTTTTACTATATAATGTAACACAAACTTAACAAGCGAATTACGACTGGGTTCGAACAATGCAAAGACATAAGTTCTAGCCAATCATAGGGCGTAAAAAGAGACCTAGTGTAGTCGCTAAATCTATTTACAAAGAGCTGTCATTGGAACCTCAATTTTAAACGCTTCTGTCAACATGGATTTGAGTTCTTGGACTTAATATTGTTTTGTTTTATTATCATTTTGCCATACAAGTTAAATATATAGATAAAATTTAAAAATTAAAGATGAGGCAAGGCAGTCCAAGTAAGAAAATGAGGCTTAATTGAATAGGACCATCTAAAAATTGGTTTTAGCCTCGGTGAATAATAAATGAACTTTTCAAAAACCTGTTTTTGGCTACCTAGAGTGCTTTTGAAGTTCTACAAATAAACATACAAGAGAGGCTATAAGATTTTTTCCGTTCTGTAATCTTTTACTCTGGAGGGGAAGGGGGCCGGGGGGAGGATATGAGCTATATAAGCGCGATCAGTTTTGGTCTCTCTTGGTCTGAAATCAAGGCTAGATTTTAACGACTTAGATCTTCAGTCGGGCAAAGGCCTGTTCTTTTTGGAACCAGGATCTGAGGATCTGGAATTTATCATTTCCGTATAGTACAACTGTTCTTTAAAAGTAAAAATCACATTTTTGGTTAGAAAATGAGCAGTCCTCGTCCAAATTGTTCAGTAACACTTCCCTGCTCCTCCTGGATTTTACTGTGTTGGTTGGGTTTTTATCTGAATTCAGAACTGAATCCAGCAACAAAAGCATTGAAGGTGGGAAAAATATAGTTTCATGTTTATATTGACTATAGGCATTAAATGAATAACCCTAATCTCGACTTAAAGTATCAAATTTATCTTAAAAGCTCCTTAAAGCTTCAACGTTCTTATATTAAAAGTCCCTTGAAGCATCATTACAATAGAGAGAAGTGTCACGTTACCATGGTAGCAAAATTTCTGGATGACAACAATAGGGAGTTTTTGCAACGGCTACGGCGAAAAGCAAAAAAACAATAGGTTTAGATTTAGGGGACGTAAAAGAATCCATGACATTGTTCGAAAAGAGAAGGGGACGTAGGCCCTGATGTCATGGTCTATCTGACTTGTGCCGTCATCGGTCTGGATGGGCGAGGTGTCATCAAAACATGGACTGAAGTGGCTGTAAGAGTGCGCCTTTAAAATGCTGACGTCCGATCTCACCTCTCTGTTTCATCCGCAACTGCAGCCATTGACTGCAAGTGAGGAAAGTTGGCAACGTTTATTTATTTATTTTTACTGTAATAAAATTTAAAAAAAAGTTTGGAGTCGCGCCTAAGGAAGGTCCTGAACGTCCGCTCGATCCCCGAAACAACCACTTTTAGTAAAATCCAACTTGTGGTCTATTATCAATGCTGCGTTCTGATTGGTTAAGCTACTACTAGGCTATATGTTATAGCCCACTCAGTAGTAGCGAAAAGCGCCGGCTTTTTGGAGGCAAAGAAGGGTTTAAGTGTAGATTTAACTAGGTAAAGTTGTTTTGTCTCGATATTTTTGACGAACTGTTTGGTTTTAACTAAAACAGTTATTCCTCTCGCCCTCATGGCCTCTGAGGCAATAGCCCATTCGGCCTATCGGCCTCATAGGCTATTGACTCAGAGCCCATTCGGGCTGGTGGAATAATTGTTAAATACCGGTATGTTGTAGCTAATGACCTCATTTATTTTTTTAGGTTTGTTTTTGTGAAAGAGGATGTTTTGTTAAGACAGGGGCTATACACACGTACGCACCTAAAATAGGCACGTCTGTGCCTAAAATAATTTCGAAAGGTCAAAAAAAAAAAAAAAAGAAAACATAAGATAAACTAGTGAGGTAAGTAATGGAAGGAGACCATTGTTAAAATATTAATTTTCTTCAATGTCCAAGCCACATTATCGGCGGGCTGAATGTTGACGCTGGTGTAGGCAAAATGAAGCGGGATATTAATCAATCAAACAGCGCCTGGGAAATATATTAATGCGAAAGCAGAAGAGGGGCTTTCAACTTCCGACTTCCGACTTCCGACTTGCAACTTGCAACTTGCAACCGACTTCCAACTTTGTCCTCGAATTGTTTGTCCTTATGTTCCCTTCTCAAGGCTTTGTAAAGTTATGATCACTTATCGGCCCAGGGGTCCGTTTCTGAAATATCAACGGGCCGGTAAAGCTGTTGTTGTTTACATGCAAGATAGAGATTTCAATAGTTTTGCTTAAGTGTAACAATCAATTTCACTATCAATTAGTGAAACAAAATGGAGTTGTTTGCTAGCCAGGACCCGTGCCCTTATTCTTTATATTTCGATTTGAATATTTGATTTCGGGCCCGAAAAGTCACCGGGACTTTCGACAAACGGGCCCTAGGTTTTCTTTAATTTGCCAAACGGATACTATACCCCAGCATAAATGACACAAGCATATGAAATCATTGAATAAAGCTAAGGTACGAATTTTTTGACTTTGTGTTATGTTGTGTTATGTTGGCAAAATCAAGTCCAAAAACATTACGTTGTTGCCCTTCCTATGTTTTGCTTGGAGGTGCTTTCTTTCTCAAGTGTCTCAGTTTTCTTAACCCTTTAATTTCTAATAGACCTTGTCACGGTTTTCGCCGCCATCTTGACGGGTAGGCAAACACGTGAGAAATTGCAGTGTTTGTATGAGAATCTAATGTTGAATAATTTCCGTAAAACGGCTGTTCTGAATCATTAGGAGTGAAGCTTTAGTTTACAACTGATATTTTGTTCAGAACAGCCGTTTTACGGAAATTATTCGACATTAGATTTTCATACAATCACTGTAATTTCTCACACGTTTGCCTACTCGTCAAGATGGCGTAAGTATTATATATAATTCACCATTAACTTCAAATTTCTTTTTGAAATTCCTCAGAAATAAAGTTTTTTCACCATTTACAAAAAGTTTCCGGAAAATTAGTTGGAAAGTAAATGAAATACCAACTAAATGAATAAGTTTTATAATCATAGTTAACAGAAATGCGCGTTTTGCTCTTTTGAATCTTAGTTCGGCTGAAATGAAGATCGGCTTCTGACTGAGTCGTCCTATATTCAATTCGATTCAGCTCAGGTGAAAGTATGGCGTCTCAACCGGGCCCTAGAAAGACAGTCTTTGGTAGCGGCGTCCGGGCATATTACTAACTTAAGGGAAAAGCCTCTCACAAAACAAAAACAAAAGTAATAATAATAAAAATAATAAAATGCCCATTCCAATTCCGTTTTCCAACGAGGCAGGAAGACTAAAAACGAAAGTAATCAAATGCTCCTAGGAGCGAGCTCATGGATGAATTGAATTAGTGTAAAAAAAAAAAACATTCCATTTTGAGATTCAGGTGTTTTAAACTGCTTGGGCACTGTAACAGACTCACTTTTCTCCTTCGTTTTTCATGACCTTCTGTGCGTTGATATACTTGATAGATCATGTTTACATTTCTCTATGATCTGATTTTCAGCAGTTTTTTTTTTTTTTGGCATACAGTATTTAGCATTTGGTTTTTGGCATCTGCTTTTGGCATATAGTGTTAAGCATTTCGTCAGCGTTTCTTCGGTAACTTTTGGGCATCTCTATAGCACTCACGCTTTCCACTAAAGACTAGGGAGCTTCCCTTCCTTGGCCGAAGTTGTACGTATTTTCAGTCGAAGTATCCGATTGCATGTTCACCTGAATATTCTACAAACTTATTAAAGCGTAGCATTTCTGCTTAACGCAAAGATCACTTTAAACTTATTAATTTAACGCTTTTTAGTTGTAAAATAATTTGCTTTCTCATGTGACTTCCAAACACTTTCCGAACGATAGTGCACTTTCTTGTTAACTAGCTACCTTACACAAGGCCGAGTTTTATTCAAATCGTGGTTTTAAACAGTTGTTTTAAAATGGACCTCGAGGGTTTTTAAATAAATGTTTCCATATGCTGTTCGCAAAGAGTACGTAACTCCCGGGACGTAACTGTTAGTATTATGTACTACGAGCTATTAAATACAGAATACAGAACGCACTTTTGCTAAACATTAGCTAAAATTTTTTTAATAAACGGACTGAGCTTGAGGCTGTACGTGCTCTGATCTAGCTAAGTAATTTAACGCAGTCAAAGTATCCGATTGCCCTTTTGTACTTGAGTATTCTAGAAACTTGTTTACTCCAGCGCAGCATTTCCTGTAGATAAATGGAATCACCGACAAACAGCCTACTGCGCAAAGATCCCGGAGGCAAAGATCACCTTTTTACAGAATTCAAGCAAAATTGTCCAGATAGCAATATACCACAATAGATACTCCTCAACGTCGCTTTAACAATTCGAGGACCCTTTTTTCGGCAGCTAGGGCTTATTATTCGCTTTTCGCTGAGCGAAATCCCATCGTCACAGTCACGCTGCGATAGCTCTTTCACACTCCTGTCGATCGCATCGTCTCCATCAACCTGATAAAGTAAGCGTGCACAGTTCGTCCAAATATACAATGATCCACGCTCACTTATTTCAACGTCCTTTTAACAACTCCAAGTCCATTTCTTGCCCATGATCATTGTCAGTGTTCTTTTGAATATTTCAATTCATACAAAACCCATCTTCGGCTAGGCTGGCTACTGTATGATGTGTCGGGAAAATATGTGCGCCTTACTAGTACCCTCTAGAATATTCCAAACATATGCGTAAAAGGCACTTGGAACAAAAGTAATACTAAGTAAGGGAGGTAAGAGTAAAGTTTTTAGTCTGACTTTAATGAATAAATTAATAAGAATCGAGTGAGTGAGTGAGTGAGTGAGTGAGTGAGTGAATAAGTGTAGTATAGTATATCTTTATTGCGCCTTTTACTCTCCAAAGGGAGGCATCGGTCTAGTCACAATAAAGATGTTTACAACTACAACAAATTTAAAAAAGAAAGAATTATGAACGGAAACAACAAAATTATACAGCATATACCATTCCGATATGACTACGTCATCCATGAGCTAAAAACCGGATGTCCTTTTTTGATGGCCAAAAGAAAGCACTGAAGAAAACCGGAAAATTTATTTTCCCGTGACATCATATTAATGAGAATAGTTAGGCACTTAGTTATTACAATTGTCATTCACTACAAACTGTGACCTTGAAGAAGTCTTACTCAGAGTTTTCGTCACAACCAAAAGGATGCAGGCTTCCAGAGCTGAACCCAACAATGGACATCCTTATGATCACCTACAGTTTTTCACTATCCAGTCTTCATCGTCCGAAGACCCAGCAGGAAACCAAATTTACCATGAAAACGATGAAAGCTGACGACAACAACCTACGAAAAATATTACTATAAGTCGTCATGTCTTATCCGCTATGATAGCTGTTCTGGCCTTATCCTTCTTGACAATGGTTGCTACATTGATTTTAACTATAAGGATGATGCCCACAGGAGCAAGTGAAACTAAAGGTAATTTTTAGATACTAATTTGTAGTGATTTTCTGTAACTCTGACAGGCTCAAATTAGATTCGAGTTTTACCCCTATACCACAATACTTCGATTCGGCTAATTCTTGGTATGTAGTCTTGAAATGTGCCCTAAAACTGAATTGATATTGATTTATTCGCTTTGAATTCTCTTATCTTTACTTTGAAAGATATAAAGACGAGTCTTCGAGGAACCGCAGTTAACTGTACTCCCTCTTAAGGCATTAATTGAGGCTTTTTCGCTGAAAATAATCTAATCATTACTGATACAGCTGTAAAAGACTATCCCGCACTTCTGATCTACTAACATTAACATGAAAACAGTTAAGTCTATGATACGAACGACTTAAACGCCAAACAGCATATTTTAGGTACTTAGAATGTATCGCCCAATGTAACGGTAATCCGGGGATATGTTTGCGTTTGGAATCCGAATTGAAATAGGAATTCATAGCGGATAAGGAAGCGTAATTGGTAATTGAGAGCTTGCTCCCAGGCTATGTACATAATTGGCAATATAATTAACAAAATGATATGGACAGCCATCAATGACACAGCCCCTTTTTTACGCGCTTCTCTCTTGCCGGTTTAAACTTCCCGCGTGCCTCTATAACTCGTTTGACCCTCAGGATAAGCGTGAACCAGTTCTTCCTTAATTATACCGCGGTGCTTCCCCAGTAGCAAATCCAAAAAGTGCTTCTCCTTCTACCATATATGTCTCTGGTCAAATTGGTATTAGATGCTTCAATGTAAACTCATTATTTATCTGTTACGCAGGTATGGCTGAGGTAAAACAACAGCTGATCGAGTTAAGACATGAAATAAAAGCTTCGAAAGTAAATCAAACTGGAGGAGAAGGTAGAGTGTGTGATAAAGGTAGGGTGAAGCCAACTTGCAGAAAGTAAAGAGTAGAAGTTGTAACCAAACTGATCACTCCTTTTCCGAAACCATATCTATCTTGAAGAGAAAATTAATTTTATGTAGTAATAGTCATTGATATAGATTGCAAGTTTTATGAAGTTCTGTGAAGGAATGAGTGTCTTAATTGCTTGATAGGAGAACCCGAGGTGGTCTCGTTACGTTTCATTAGAAAGGGGTTGTATCATGAGAATTCTACCAATTCTAGTGTAAGATTACCCTACAATTATTGAAAAAAGTCTTGGGACAAGTTTGTTCTTGTAACACTTTTTTTACACACACACACGCACACCCCCACCCCCCCCCCCCCCCCACACACACACACTAAGCAAACAGTCGCTCGCGAATGAACCTAGACCTGCTCAGCCCCTCCCCCCTACCTACAATGTGGGCCATTCTACACTAACGCATGTTGGAAAGGGTAGCATTGCTTGTTCAAACTTTAGTTGTAAAATATATATACTAGAAATACGTGTCTCCCAAACCCTCGTGAAACTCAGTGTGCTACTCAAGTTAAACTTGCTTGACGGGGTTGGAGATATTTATTGAGCCTACTCGTGTTTCTGCATCGCGGTGCGAAGCTGGCACGTTCCACGCGCGAGTTAGGAACCTCGGCTACGCGAGGGCCTTCCATTCTCTCTCCGCGAGGAGTAATTCATGCCTTAACCTTGTCGTCTTAAGGATTTTTGGATACAATTTTAGAATTCAACTACTTACACTCGTTGATGCAAAAATGGCCCCTCCTGCCTCTAAACATAAGCGTGCGGGAAGCGCAAGAAATTGAATTTGACTTAATTTTGACTGTCCTGAATGGTGGATTAGTTGCAGTGTTATTGGTCGTCTGTCGGTTTTTGGCTGTGAGGACTCTAATTTCGATCCATCTTTTGTCACGGTTACAAGGGTCGCTTTATTGTTAGTCAAATTGTCAGTTGTCCATTCACTCTACTGAAGCCAGTCTTGCTTGAGTCCGTTGATAAGTCGTTTTGAAGGTGCCGGTAACTTCTGACTACGATTCAGCCGCGTTTGTTCCCAGTTGGTAAATCAGCTTTCTAAAGTGAATCGTTGAAAGCAGTCTGAGAAATACGTAAGGCAGGTATTAGAGTCAGTGTCGATTTGGTGGTTCGTCCGTAACTGGTGTTCAACAATATCATCATAGCCATAAACATCACGGCTTAACTGACAGATGAACAACAACATCACGACTTAATTGAGCAGCCAGATCGATAAACTACGTCTATAACTAGAAATACGTGTATCGCAGAACTTCGAGAGGCTCAGGCTCATAAAATGACAGGGATGGGAGGGCGGGAGAGAATAGGTGAAATGTGTAGCTGAGGAGGGCGGGATTCAACACTGGCTCTAATATGACTAATATTGGAAGGTGAGATGCACTTAATCTCCTTTTGGTTGGAGTAAATTTGGACCCAGTTCTTTGGCTAAAAGGATCTTCTGGGATTTAAATGGGATTACTGTTGTCGAGGAAAGGTAGCCAGTGTTGCATTAGTACCGTGTTCACCCCATTTGACCCGTCTACATGTGTAATTATAGTCAAAAGGAAATGGGTGTAATAGTGACTAACTGCATTCTAAAATTCAGTTGCATTTGCTTAATATTTGGGTTAGATGCCATCTCTAATAATAAGTAAAATTATAATTCACCATTTGTGAAGTGTGTCAGTAGTAGTGAGTGGATGAAATGGTTGGAGATTATGCTGCAGTAAAAACAACAAGTAAATGCTGGTAATTGAAGGGAAAAAATATATTATATTGTTAAGTGAACTACAGCGCGCAATGAGAGTGTTTGCACTTGTTTTAGTTCATTATCACACTTGACAACTAAGGGTGCAGTTCATGAGAATTATGAAAGTGATCATGACTATTGAACGCAAAAGTGAATTATGAAATGTCCACGTACAAGTCATGTTGAAGGTGATCAGTTTCTCAATTCTCAACATGCATGAGCTTGTTGAGACATGGTTGCCAGAGACATAGTTTTTGAAATTCCCAGACTGATCATGACAGCCAAATGTACACTTTCCTGACCAAACGAATTGACAATTTGTGCAGACAATGGCTTCTAAACTCCGGTCAAAACCTCGTGTACTGGACACAAATGACGTAAAACAAAAGATTTCTTTGTTGTCTGTTCAGGGAAAAATCTGCTTGGTATTGTTACATGGTTTTTGTTCTTTTGTTTTACGTCATCTATGTCGGGTACACGAAGTAAATGACCAAACTCCCATCACAGCCGGCCATCCTCTCCACCCATTTATTACGTGAATTTATGTGCAGAATGGATAGATCTTATAGGAAACCCTATATCTGCTTGTCTTTTAATTTCTTGAAACAATATTCTCAGGGGCGGATCTAGAGGGAGGGTGCAGGGGGTGCGCACCCCCCCCCCCCCCGAGATGACCTGCGGTTTTCTTATGCAACTGGTATTCTGCCAAAAAAAAAACTATGTGGTTTATTGGTGTTGAAGTAGAGCAAGAGACGAGTGCACCCCCTCCTAAAAAAATCCTGGATCCGCTCCTGATTCTGCCAATGGAACATGTTTAACTTCTGTGAGTATGTCTACTCCCTCTGACTTCTTTGAAAGAGTTAAATTTTCCCCGACTCATATTGTCATACATGTTACACGCTAATATTCTGAGAAGATCCGAAATACACATGTTACTTTGATTTCTCAATCTCATAAGCTCATTTAAGTTTTGCACCCCCTTATGACTACCACTCACTACTCACCCCACCCCTCTCCATCGAACGCACTCCCCTAATTGGCAATTATTACTAGTATAAACCTATTGCTTTTTTTGCTCTTCTCGTTGCCGTCGCCGTCACCGTCGTCGTTGCTCAAGCTCTCTATTGTTGTGATCTGGTAATTTTGCTACCATGGTAATGTGACGTCACACGTCTCCTCTCTGTTTTAAATAATTTTAAGGTCATCTTTCCGGAACAGCTAAGAACTGTGCTGAACTATACAAAGCTGGCAAAACAATCAGCGGTGTGTACACAATCGACCCTGATGGTGAGGGTGCCTTTGAAGTGTTCTGTGATCAAAAAACAAGCAGAGGGGGGTGGACAGTGTTCCAGAAGAGACTGGACGGCTCGGTTTCTTTCTACCGTTACTGGGATGACTACAAAAACGGGTTTGGTAACCTGAATGATGAGTTCTGGCTTGGATTGGACAAGATTTACCGCCTGACCAATAAAGAATATAGCCGGCTTCGAGTTGATCTGGAGGAAACTACAGGCAACACTGCTTACGCTGAATATGACATGTTTGCAGTTTCAAACGAAGCGACTAAATACAAGCTCAGTCTAGGAAAGTACTCAGGTATCGTGCTTGGAATGTATATGATTTTGATATACAGTATTTT
>OZ037777.1:3055000-3110000 GCA_964035525.1 Porites cylindrica | reverse complement strand
TGAAATATCAAGAGTGGTATTTATCCCAAATGCCGGTCACGTACAAATCAATGCTATTATTTGTTTATACTACTACCCACAGAAGGCTCATAATTTTCACATGTAGGTATTTCAAATTAAGCTGAAATACCACTGCTCTAAGCCAATCAAATTGCAAAAAATTCTCATGTAGTAGTATAATATTGCCTATAGATAACGCCAAAGGTATATTTGTAATATATTACTTTGCTTTGTAAATTGTAGTTCAATGCGTTTAAGAGCCTGAAATGCGTCAATAAGTGATCTTTCAATGACTGTTAGTTTCATAAATGTGCCGCCTATATATTATCCAGCACCTCCAGCAAAGAGGCGTTGAAACAAACTCAAACTCAGGACCTGTTTACATGGTGGTGGGGTACCCCAGATAGGTGAGGTAACATGTGGCGGGTCACCCAAACTATCATATAAACGCGATCCAATTGAAATGAGAGATTATATGGACAGGCGGGTTACCCAACCTAAGCGGTTTACCCATATAAACAGGCTCTCAATTTGGCATAGTTTGGTTACGTAGCAATTCAATTCAATTCATTGTTTTTTTGCACTGTTTCCATAGATTACATATTGCACATTATTTAAACAAAAGAAGAAAGCAAACATATTAGTAATAACAAGAGGAGAAACATTGTCAGTTAGTGCACAGCAACTAGAGGAGCTAAGGCTTTCGAGCTGGTTGCCGTAATGATAGAATAATGATATGTAGATCTGGCTCTCACGTTATCTATCACGTTAAGGGTATGTCATTTCATTATTGGTCACTTAACACTAAAAAATCGAGTTTGTAGTGGGCTCTAAAAGAATTAGGATGTAATAATTTTAGGGACACAGTTATCGACTACCAGAGCTTAAAAGCAAAAAATTTAAATGAAAATTTACCATAATTTGTTCTAGCATGTATTCTATAACAATTATCTTGGGTTGTATATCTTGTACTGTGGGAGTGTATGTTAGCCTTCGAACCGCAGACGTACGTCTACGGTTCGCAGGCTAAGTGTATGTAGGATACTAATAAAAGAAGTTCAGAGAACAAGTGGCCCTTGTTTCTGATTTGGCTGATAAAAGTTGCTATTTTCAGTTTTACTAGGTTTTCAAGTTTCAAGATCTCAAGCAGTTTAAGATATGGACCTAGATTCTCCTGTCTTGGAAATCTAGGGCGCTTTCCATTTACGAAAAAACCCCGGAAATTTCGGTGGTAGCAAAAGTGGAATTTCCGATTGGTAAAAAGTTGTTCCATTTCGTCGTAAACCCCGGTACGTGGCGCGGTGCCCGACCGTGGACCTGGAACTGGTACAAACTACGAGAAACGTAAATGGAACACGACATTCCGTTCGGAAATTCCAACCGGGAAAACGGGACCACCTTTTTAGATTTTCCACTTTTTCTGGGAATTTTCCAGTGGGACGAACCGACGAAACGTGTTCCATTTACCGCCGAACCGGAAATTCCGGAAATTTTGACTAAATGGAAAGCGCCCCTAGAATCGATATCAGAATTTAAAGGCAGTTTCTGAAGCGTGAAAATACTTCACAATCATCATGCAATTGGAAACAGAAGGGCAGATAGAGAAGATAGAGTTTCAGATGGAGTTCTTAATATACATCAGCGTTACCATGGGCTCTTAGCGGTACCGGTGTTAGCCAGGGTATGTTTAGCAATTACAGGTTATGTGGCCAGCCATGAATATTTCTATGGTTAAAGCTATTGCATCTCGAGACAATATTAGCTTTCGTTGCTATAATATGTAATCTTTTGACTTCCTTGCTGATCTCGACAAGATCACTTGGAATTGCGAAAGAACGTTTTTGCTGAATAAGAGGAAGCTTGTTAAAATCAATATCAAAAACACCTTTTGACGCTGCCTTTTTTTTTTTCTGGCCAAACATGAACTGTGAAACAAATATATATATATATATATAAAAGATACAGATAGTAATAAACGTGATAGTAATAACAATGATATTAAGTCGGGGAATTGACAATTATTCTTTGAAATTGAGGTAAATATTCCTAAAGCCACTATTCACCGGGATTGAAAAGAATAATTGTTGTTTTTTTTTTTCGTTTCAAGTGGAACCGTTAAAGGTTTCAATCGTTTCCTTCGCATGAACGAACTGCTGACATGGCGGCTCGGTTGCTCAAGGTAAGGCGTCGTTTTCCTGTAGTATTCTTTGTCCTGTTTACTTGAAACGTAGAATTTCGGCAAGCATTTGCTTTTCGTTTCGTTTCTCATAAATAAACTTCGATTTTTGGGCAAATTTTTTCTGGCTAGGAAACGCTGAGTTCACAAAAAAGCCTCTTCTACTGAAGACATTCCATTGACCTTAAAAAACATTAACCCCAGGATTTTGAGGCCTTTTGAAAGATCGTTCTCTAAAAAAAAAAACGGGAAAAACACCGACCTCACATATTATCTACTTGTTAGGAGGTGAATATTGAATTGTCCGAGATAGCGAACCAATAAGGTTCCTTAAAACACCAAGACCACTTAGTGTGTATATACTTACGAAAGACGTTATTCGTCGTGGCATGTGTATGGTAGGCTAGTTTGTCATTTGTCTCACTATAGTCACTTTGTTCTTGATCACACCTTTTCGACCGCTTACTGCTGGTCTTTATCGGGCGATGGTGTCGATTTACTGAGCCGGACTATTAGTAATAGCGTGGTTGACGTCAAGTTCAACAGCACACCAACATGCTCGTGAGCTATATTGTAGCTCCTCGCACGTGGGGCACGCATGTATCAACATCAAATATAATCTAATCAAGCTGAGCTTTCGCTCTGAAAGATGTTATAATGTAAAACCACAAGGATTTGTAGGAGCCAAAATACTAGTCCGAGGAAGGATGTCATTACAGAAACCAGTTTAGTAACTTGTAAGACATGATGTTAAAACAACTAAAGTGTTTAAGGAAAATAATCCATAAAGAAAATATAAAGGAAATTCAGTGAGTGCTTAAGAGCGGATGTCTGTAAATATCGACCAGAGGTGGGAAAAATAAATTTTTGGAAAAATCCCAAAAAAATTATGTAGACTGCCCTAGGTATTCTAGTAATGAAAATATAAGTTTTAGTTTCATTGGATAAATATTTTGGCGATACCGCGAATGTCAAGTTCGGGCGATTGACGGCCTTCGCCAGACCGCTTTTTCGGGCCCCTAGACCGGGCTACGAAAAGACCACGATTTCAATCGGATTCAAATATCACTCAACCCAAAAAGCTTCTTATCGTATTAAAAGGGGTTTAATACACATACTGAGTGGTCATGTTGTTGAATTCATCGCAACTGGAATATTTTATGGATTTTTAAATATTTACAAAATGTTAAGGCTTTTACGCGAGCAAAATATTGTCAGATTTCAAAGGCCTAAAATTAAATCGTGGTCTTTTCGTAGCCCGGTCTAAGGGCCCGAAAAAGCGGTCTGGCGAAGGCCGTCAATCGCCCGAACTTGACATTCGCCGTATCGCCGAAATATTTATCCAATGAAACTAAAATTTATATTTTCATTACTAGAATACCTAGGGGAGTCTACATAATCTTTTCGGGATTTTTCCTACCTCTGGTCGATATTTACAGACATCCGCTCTTAACTGATCAGATGAAAAACTCCTCATTTTTTCACCCTTAAGTTCTCCTTCTAAAGTTCAATAAAAGACCTATAAATTATCAGATTTATGTTTTAATAGGTTACTTGCAGGTTGCACACAACTTTACGTTGGTAAAAAGGAAAGGCCTTGGCGATTCATGCATCGTAAACATGCGAGCAGAATCGACTAAACCATCGTTTTAATCTTTCAACTTTTTACACAGGTTGAGACCCTCTAATTATAAGGATATTTTTACAAGTTTTCGCATATAAACAAATTTTTAAAAACCTCCAGTTTTCACCTTACCATAGCTAATTTTTACCTTACATCTGCGAAACAATGAGGACGATGCTGCTTATTCCTTAAAAATTAGCTATTTGTTGCAAAAATAACATTCGCCGATTTATATCACTGCGCTCTAGATCTAGATGCGTCGAAATATAAACAAATGCCGCGAAAAGACTGAGGTAAACTTCCAGATCTGTGCCTCGACTATGTATATCTGCTACAACACCTTGCCCGATGTATGGGATTCCAGAATCTGGAAAATTTTTACTTGTACATGGAATCCGAAAAATTTTGCATGTGGAATCCGGAATCCCGGGCGTGGAGTCCAGAATCCAAGACTATTGCATTCCCTTACGTGGGGCGAAACACCAGCGTATCCTGAGTCCAGAAAGCTGGACTTGCTCGGCCTCACTAGTATTTGTCCTTGTATAATGTCAACGGTTAATAAGTTGAAAGTGACATCACAGTCTATTACAGTAACCTATCTTAATTCATCATTTCATCTTCATCGTTCCAGGGTATATCACGAACCAATCTAATGACCAGCTCCCAGTTGGCTTGCTAGCTCAATTGGTTAGAGTGCTAGCGCTGCTCCAGTATCGCACAGGTCGATCGGGGTTCGAGTCCCGTCAGGCCTCAATTTTTTCAGGCTTTCTTTTCGCAACTGCATAAGGAGCGATATCGATTTATTCTTCATTCCGCGGTTCCAATATATGAAATTCATACATACATTATTTCAATGCAAATTTGGTAGCTTCTGGCTGACTTGCGTCGCAAAAAAATCCCCTTTGCTTAAGCTCCCAAATTTCTTTCCTAGTGCATTCTGCGGAATTGTTGTCAAATACACAGTTGAATTATAAAAAAAGGAAGCTTTAAGAAGCTTTTAATCGACCACCGCTCGTTAATCCCGTATATCATTTCGAAAATACCACCATTCCCAACAGTGACTACGCTAGAGATTCATATAACTTATTGGACGGTTTAGTGTGTAGTATCGTGGGATATTTTTACGAGTCACGCCCCATTTTGGTTAGCCCGAAGGGCGAGTCAAAATACAAGAGACGAGTAAAAATATCCCACGATACTACACACTAAACCGCTCAAAAAATCACTAGAAATCCGGAGTACCACAGCCCTTCCCCCCCCCCCCCCCCCCCTCCGCTAGGGCCCAGCTTTGGACTTTACGCAAACGTATCATCACTTTCGGCGACCTAGTATCCATGAATTGCTTTCTCGCACAGAAACAAGCGACACAAACCGGAAACAAATGAGCTTTGTACTATTTATGGACTCAATGAAATTAGAGGATTTGGATAGCCTTGTGACTACCGGCCACTTTACAATGACGATCGGTGACGTCGATGCTTTTGACGAATCGTATTTTGTGTAGTTATATTGGACAAACAAAATACGAATTCAATACAAAAGCGGAAAACGATGTTACTGCAAGTAGTCCGATCTGAGTCAGTCGAGGAGACGGAGGGCCTGAGTTTTTCGAGCCTGAGGTCTTTCACCACTATAGTTTTCGTCAAACCCAACGAAGGATGGCAGCACTCAATAGTGCTTTCAGAGCAGAATCCAGCTATGAAAATCGTTATGATCACTTACAGTTATTTAATATGCGGTTTTTACCCAGGTGTTTACCAAGCGGAGCCCCACCAGTAAACGAAACCTACCAAGAAGAAGCAGTATACCAGAATTACGGAGGGAATAACAGACCAGTAGCAACCAATAGTACTTTTAGAGCAGAAACCAACGATGAACATCTCTATAATCACACAGAGTTATCCAATAGACAGCCTGTACCAAGCGGAGCCCCAGCAGCAAACCAAATTTACCAAGAAGAAGCACCAAACCAGACTTACGAAGGAAATAACAGACCACAAGAACCCATGAAAAATATTGCGATACGTCACCGTATGTCATTTGCTATGATAGCTGTTCTGGTCCTAAGCCTCTTGGCAACGGTTGGTGCATCGATCAGCTTAGCCATCATGATGTCTTCTGACGGTAATTTTTTAGTTAATTTGAATGTGGCTAATTCGTATAATACATGTTTTTAAACCGGTTGATCTGGATTGATCCAACCATCTTTCACCCCGGGGGGAACTCCCATATAAAAGTGACAGGGGTGCTAATCGGAAAATTAAAATTATACCCTTAAGGCGGACCAATGTGGGTGTGGCTAAAGCTTAAACTGACCTCTAAAGAAGAGCATACTAAAAACAGACTTCATGGCATTTTTTGTAAATTTTTTTATGCACAGCCCTAAGCGATACCTGAATGGGTAAGATGTAGTGACTTTCCTTCCCAAAATTTGCAATTTACACGGCCTAAGCGAGACTACGAGCATCCCCAGTCACTTTTATATGGGAGTCCCCCAGGTCTTTCACTTTATTTCATTGTACGCAGCGGATGGTATTGGCCATCTCTGGTTCCCTTTCACTAGGGCATTCGGCACATCTCAGGGTTTACATCATATTATTTTTAGGCCACAAGCACTTGGGTGACCGGAAATCGTATGATCTTTAGCGCTTTCATGAATGAATCTAATGAGATGGGTAATATTTGATTCACTTTCATTTATATGTTTGTGGCTGCGATTAGCCTGTGCCAGGCTCTCAGATAATAGGGACGTTGCGAAAATAAGACGCGCACGATCTGGGGAAGGGGGCGGTGCGCGCGTTTTTCGCATAACTGTTTGCTGCACGACTACCAGTTACCATCTTGGAGCCAGGGAACAGGCTAGGCTACGATACGTTAATAAGTTCCTAAAGGGCGAAACATAGCTGTCCGTATCACCCCTTTAGTTATGAGCTCTTAACAAGACGAGTCTAATGTTAAATGTGGTACGGGGACGGGGAGGAGGGGCTCCCATATAAAAGTGACGGGCATCCTCGTCGGAAATTTAAATTAAACCCCTAAAGGCCTGAGGGATACTCAATATAGTTTTATACAAGGAGGGTCCGCCCCGCGGCCCAACTCCTTACACTTTTATATACCAGTCAGAGCCACAGAATAGATTATAATGGGGTA
This sequence comes from Porites cylindrica, assembly GCA_964035525.1. NCBI lineage: Eukaryota > Metazoa > Cnidaria > Anthozoa > Scleractinia > Poritidae > Porites > Porites cylindrica. The sequence continues at coordinate 3,103,050 of OZ037777.1, read as the reverse complement.
GGGATTCTGAGAGGCCAGCCGCACATACCCAGCAAAAATTAACCCAAGTAACCCCCAGGGCTGGTTTTTCGTATCTGGCGTGGCCCACGTTTTAGCCTAGAATTATATGCGGATTTAGCCAGGGCTAAAAGCGAAGCCTTCTTTAATATTTATAGTTTACTCAAAGAAAATATAAAATCAAGTAATACTAAAGAAACGGTGAAGACGGTAATTAGCAAAAAAACTATTTTGCACGTTCAGCACACCTTTTTGAGCATTTCCTTGCCGTTGTTTTGCACGACTAAAACGTGGAACTTCTTTTAACTTCCTAGTTACACGTTTTATGGAGGAAATGTTTGTGTTCCGTATCACTGTTTTTTCGCTGCCGCTCATTTCACCTTGGAAGCCGCTAGCTTTTCTCATTTTCACACCGCCGCTATGTAATTTTTATGTTTTTCTTCCAACGAAATTGGTCTCCGTTGTTTTTTTTTTTCCTGTTTCTCACTCTAGCTCTTTCCTTGTTATCCACGTCAATTTAGACATTCAAATTTAGTCGAAAGAAAGACTCGGCTTTTTTGTTGTTGTTGATTTTCTCTCTCTCCAAAAGTCTGGGTGGCCATGTGATTTACCACCGAAACAAGCGGGATGCTTGAAATGAAAAATTTCACCTCAGCTAACATGAAAGGGCGGACTTACGTACTTACGGACGATTACGTCACAACCAAAATTTCTTAGATGCATAGATAACCAAGTTTTCTTACCCATTGTGCTCCGCTGCGCGCTTCGCTCGTGAAATTACGTTTAACAATTTCGAAATATCACTCGTGGTATTTATGCCAAATATCACGTACAAATCATGCCATTATTTATTTATACTACTACCAACCCGTAAAAGGTTTGTAATTTTCACATGTAGGTATTTCAAATTAAGCCATTGCTCTAAGCCAATCAAACTGCAGAAATTTCTCATGTAGCAGCATAATGCCAGATATTGCTGGTAGCATAACATTGATGTAACTTAAGCAGGATAGATCTGCTTCAGATAACTGAATTTTAGTGGAGTCAGAATTTTCAGTTTTAACTTATTAAAATGAAAGAAATGGTTTACAATTTGTCATTTCTCAATTACGTAGGTGGTCAAGATGGTCGTGTTGTTGATGAGATGAAACATCTGAACAAGTCAAAGGAAGTAAGAAATCTAACTGGGGAATGGATAACCACTGATTTAAAAGAAGACATAATGGCTACGAAACATCAAACTGAAGAGATGCAACGGATGACCGCGGATTTAAAAAAAGACATAATGGCTACGAAAAATCAAACTGAAGGGATGCTACGGATGACCACGGATTTAAAAAAAGACATAATGGCTACGAATCTGACAAATGTACATCAAACTAAAGACATGCAACAGATGACTGCGGATTTAAAAAAAGACATAATAGCTACAAAAAATCAAGCTGAAGAGATGCAGCGGATGACTGCGGATTTAAAAAAAGACATAATGGCTACGAAAAATCAAACTGAAGAGATGCAACGGATGACCAGGGATTTTAAAAAAGAAATAATGGCTACGAATGCAAATCAAACTCAAGAGATGCAATGGATGATCGCGGATTTAATAAAAGAAATGAAAGTCACTAATGTAAATCGAACAGAAGAACGCACAGCGTTTCATCATATTTTGCAACATTGGGCCACGAAGTTGGAAATGTGGGCTATGAAAGTAAATCAAACTGTTGAAGGTAGGGTAAAGTTAATTTTAAAGAGAAAAGAGTTAAAATTGTTACCAAACTGATCAGTGACCCTTTTCGGAAACCACATTCATTTAGAAGAGACTGTCAATCTCATGCAGTAGTCATTAACAATGTAGATGGAAAGTTCAGTGCTAGATCAGTGACTTTGCGTCAGAGATGACGGCTTAGCAGTTCCTGACAAACCCCCCCGTCAATTTCCTTGACGTAACACCAGACCTAACCACAGAGAAATACAAGCCTTATTCGAAGCCAACAACCAATCCGCTCTATGTCCACAGTAAATCTAACCAACCCCCATGCATAAAAAAACATCCCTGACAGAGGCAATTATCAAAAGGCTGTCTGAAATTTCATCAGACGAAGAAGCCTTCAATGAAGCAGCACCACCCTACCAGGAAGCATTGCGCAAAAGCGGTTATTCGCACACCCTAAAAATTCACCCCACCAAAACAGTATTTACCAGAATCAACCACCAGAAAGAGAAAGTGGCAGAGGAACAAAATATGGTTCAACCCACCAGTTAGTAGAAACGTGAAAACCAACCTAGGAAGAGGATTTCTAAATTTGATCGAGAAATGCTTTCTATGCACCTAGCCATGAATTCAGAAAGCGTTCAAACAAAAATAATCTTAATCAAAGTAAATCGAACTGTTGAAGGTAAAGGTAAAGTCAATCTTCAGAGAGCGAAGAGTTAAAATAGTTACCAAACTGTCGAGCGCGAATGAACCTACAAGACGTTACCCAGCCCTTCCGCACTTAAGTACAGTGTTGGAAAAAAATAAATAAAAGCTTAGGCGACTGATTCATCCTTTTCCTTTTAACATTTTGTTTTGATTATTATTATTTGTTGTATTTTAATTTAATCTACTGTACACGGCAGTTCTGTTTTTGTTTTTACGGGATGTTAATTTCCATACAATACGTGCGCGTATTACTTGCCACGTTATTCGAATTTTAAATTGTTGTGTGTCATGATGATGGACTAGGCCGTGAAGCGGGGGGAAATATATGCTGGCTTTTTATCTTAAACGAGCCTAATCCTGTGGGTAAAACATTACCATTAAGGGGTTGAGGGGTTTTTCTTTCAAAATGTTGATAGACGGATATCTGTGAATAATTTAACTGACAACGATGTTAACAGGAATTGAATTGGAGGGTCGAACCCAATGGCTTAAACCGACGTGATGAATTGTAACCTATATCATTTATTAGATTTTTTTAAATTCCTTTTTATGTTATATGTCATTTCCGACTGTCCCTTTTAAATGTACAATTTCTATTCGGACATTCCTATGAGAAATTTATAACATTTGTAAACCTGAAGAAGGCTGGTCTGGCCTACCGAAATATAGTTTGCAAACGTTTTCACTACACGTTGTTATCACCTGTGCAGTTGTCTTTGGACTTCTGTTTTTTTTTCTCTTGATATTATAGCTGATTACATCTCTTTTCTTAAGATCCAATGTTGACAGCAAGCAGGATCTTCGTTCACGGTTTTTGCAATTTATTTCTTTATCCTAAAACAACACTCTAGCCTGAGAAAACAGCCGACATTTGGCGACGCTACCTCTGGTTTCCCCACCAAATGACGACTGAGAAAGGAGCCCAGAAATTCCATACTGATGACGCGTCACTACCCAGATCTGGTAGCGCTTCTGATTGGTTGAATCAAATTTCCCACGCGGCTCGACCAATTAGAAGCACTACCCAAATCTGGGTAGTGACGAGTCATCAGTATGGAATTTCTGCGCTCTTTTCTCAGACTTCATTTCGCGGGGAAACCAGTGGTAGCGTCCGTCTCCAAATGTCGGCTGTTTTCTCAGGCTAACAACATCCCAACAATAAATAGACCTGACTGACAATCTATAAAACCCTTGAAATATTTTGGGCTGGTGGAGTGAAACATTGCGGGGACCGGATTTCGTTCAAAATCGTCTTGGTGGATATCTATACATAAGTTAATTGACGGCAAGATTTTCCTCTTTGACATGTGCTGTAAACTTATTAAAGACACAATTAAATACGGCAGTTGATTCAGACGCCGGATTTGATGGTGCCGAATTAAACTCCGTTTGTTATAATATTCCCAGTCTCTAGAAATTTTTTTTTATCCAATATGGATAAGAATTTCTACAATTAACGCATTATATTCGGCCCATGTGAAATGCGACTTCGATTTAAATCAAATGTTGAACCTAAGTTTAATTTTCGACTGTTTCAAGATTCAACTCTCCTTAGCAGATGGTAATTTCGAGTTATTTTCTTTTTCTGCGTGTCTTTCATTTTCCTTTCTCTTTTAATTCTATATACTTCTACTTAGGATGGTCTCTGAGCGCCTAGCAAGGCGAAGTGGCGTTTACCGCGGTATCCACGGCCGTATTGGCAACAGAGAAGTTTTTCGCCGAAGTAGCAAGATAACCGTAAACACGGTAACTTGAACGCTTTGTACAACGTCAATATGCTTTGGCCGAAAAATGTTTTTCCAGAATCGTAATGTATATCCATCCAATGTCTGATTCATCACTGTGATTGCTTTCAACAGCGTTGGACTTTTGAGAAATAATTATTTTAAAATCAGCTCCAACGCTCTGTCTAATTTAGTATGCAATATTTGAAAATTTATTTTTTATTGGCTTCGGCAGTTTTTCGATGCTTATCGAATGATATTGCATTAAAAGGCCCTTTTCTTCATCACTGTGTAGTTTTCTCATTATTTTGCGTTGCGATAGTGATTTCTGGACCGTTTTTTTGCGAGGGCTTATTTTAGCCCTGATTTTGCCGCTATCAGACGGGAAACGTTTGCGGCTCGATATTTTTGGTTTAAAGCGAAACTGAAACAAAAGAAATTCATTTTTGAATAATATTCGGTAACCTCTACATGGGAGATGAAAGTCGGCCGATTTTATTTTTTAGCAGGAAATCATTGGTCTTTTCTTAGGCGCATGGCCTCTTAATTATACCCATGAATTACATATTTCCGGGTTCCTCTTTAGTTGCGCATATTGTTAGACATCTGATGTTCCAATGCAAAAATGCTAACTTAAAGTTGTTTTAAAGTCACCTCTCTCCTGATCTCAGCTTAGGCCTCTCGATGCTGCGAACATCGTTTTGTGAGAGAAATGCTGATGTTTTGTTTTGGTTTTTTGTCTGGGCTGTCTTACAAGGAAACTGTATGACCAAACTGATGAAATTAAAGTTTATATTGGAAACAATTCGGCATTTGCGGTAACGATTCTGGAAGATGTGCTACCAAACAAACCTTTAGACAAGAGTAAGATAGAGAACACTGATAATTGTGTTAGATGTTGGCTTCAAAACAAACATTTATATGTTCAGTTGCGGACAAAGTCTGGGGAAATCGCTTGAGCTGATGAATGAAATGCTTTTGTAGCTTCAATAGTTTTCATGTTTTCGTGTTTTGTACTTTGGTTTTTTTATCTTTCTTCTTTGCACACGAAAAGGTGGTTTTCAGCTCTTTATTATTTGTTAAATAAAGGCTATATAGTTTGTCATTTATCAATTACGCAGATGGTCAAGATGGTCGTGATTTTGCTGCGATGAAACAACAGCTGAACGAGATAAAGAAAGAAATAAATACTACGAAAGTTAATCTAATTGGAAAACGCAGTGTTTATTAATCTGGTTAACGAATCCGCGAAGTTAGATCAAGTATTATTCAAAAAGAGCGGGTTCTGATTCCCTGTTCTGTTACATGTGGCGGAAGCATCCAAAACAGGATCCGCAATTGCACCAATCCTCCTCCTTCAAAGGATGGAGATGCCTGTCTTGGCCAGAGCTTCTGGGCGGAAAAACGTTCTGCAGAAGTAGGGGAGGGACTGGTTACGCCGGTTTTTTGTGGATTTAATTAACTTTTTGAGTGGTATAAATTAACGCAGATGACGTCATGCATCTCATTAAGAGAGGATGATGCCATAGTTCAAATTAATGCCGATGACATCATGCATCTCATTAAGATAGGATGATGTCATGTTTAAATTAATGCCGATGACGTCATGCATACCACTAAGATAGGATGATACCATAGTTTATTTTTAGCTAGCAAGGAGCAAGGGTAAGGAGCAAGTGACGTCAGAATACCCTAGGGGTTGACGTCATCAAAAAATGTTGAGTTCATAATCTATAAATAGAAAAGTGATTTTTTGATATAATCAGCAATTTGCTATAGTCTTCTGATTGGCAAATTTTGAACGAGCTATCTTTGCAGATTATCAGATTAATCATAAAATTATTTTCACTAAAAATCAGTTATTAACAAAACCAAGACACAGAGGTTAACTAAGAAATCTTTACTTCAAAAGAAGGAAAAAGGAGGTCAGGCGAATGCGGAATTGTTCTAATTTTTTTCGGGCAAATCATGAAAACGAGGTCGAAGCGCAGCGAAGCGAAAGATTGCCTATCAAGCAAAAATGTCCACTTTTGTTTGCTTGACTCTGTAGAAAGTATTGTATAGGGTATAAAAATTCCATAGAAAACAACAGGTGGTTCTAAAGTAAACCCTAATTCTTTTGATTCTTAAATAAACTTCATTCTAGTAACTAATGAGTGGAACATCTAGCAAAAAAAAAATTAGGAATAAGAGGTGCAATCGCCTAGCAACTCGTTTCTTCTTATTTAGCGCTAAAAATCGGATATATAAACAAAACACATACACACACAAATACACACACCCACCCTCCCTCCCCCCCCCCCTCCCCACACACACTAAAACAAACAGTCGCTCGCCAATAAACCTAGACTTGCTCAGCCCATCCCCCTACCTACAATGTGGGCCATTCTACACCAACGCATGTTGGAAAGGGTAGACATTGCTTGTTCAGTTGTAAAATATATACACTAGTAATAGGTGTCTCGGAAACCCTCGCGAAACTCAGTGTGCCACTCAAGTTAAACTTGCTTGAAGGGCTTGGAGATATTTATTTAGCCTACTCGTGTTTCTGCATCGCGGCGCGAAGCTCGCACGTTCCACGTGCGAGTTAGGAACCTCGGCTACTCTAGGGCCTTCCATTCTCTCTCCGCGAGGAGTAATTCATGGCTTAACCTTATCGTCCTAAGGAGTTTTGGATACAGTTGTAGAATTAAACTACTTACACTCGTTGATGCAAAAATGACCCCTCCTGTCTCTAAAAATAAGTGTGCGGGAAGCGCAAGAAATTGAATTTGACTTAATTCTGATTGACCTCAATGGTGGATAAGTTACATTGTTTTTGTCATCTGTCGGTTATTGGCTGTGAGGACTCTAATTTCGATCCACCTTTTGTCACAGTTACAACGGTCGTTTTATTGTTAGGCAAATTGTCAGTTGTCCATTCACTCTACTGAAGCCAGTCTTGCTTGAGTCCGTTAAATCAGCTTTCTAAAGTGAATCGTTGATAGCAGTCTGAGAAATACGTAAGGCAGGTCGTAAAGTCATTGTCGATTTGGTGGTTCGTCTGTAAATGGTGTTCAACAATGTCATCATAGCCATGACATGGTTGCCAGAGGCATAGTTTTTGAAATTCCCTCAGACTGATCATGACAGTCAAATGTACACTTTCCTGACAAAATGAATTGACAATTTGTACAGACAATGGCTTCTAAACTCCGGTCAAAACCTCGTGTACTGGACACAAATGACGTAAAACAAAAGACGTCTTTGTTGTCTGTTTAGGGAAAAATCTGCTTGGTATTGTTTCATGGTTTTTGTTATTTTGTTTTACGTCATCAGTGTCGGGTACACGAAGTAAATGACCAAACTCCCATCACAGCCGGCCACCCGTTCCAAACCAAACACTATTTTTAACATATTTTTAAAACTGTTTTAATTGTATTTGAGAACTTCATTTAAAACAGGTACCAAATTCTATTTTTAATGGTGTTTTAACCTGTTTTTTAATGGTGTTTTAACCTGTTTTTAAAGGTGTTTTAACCCGCTTTTAAAGGTGTTTTAACCTGTTTTTAAAGGTGTTTTAGTCTGCCATGAATGGTGTTTTAACGTGTTTTGAATGGTGTTTTAACCTGCTTTTAATGGTGTTCTAATCTGTTTTTAAAGGTGTTTAAACCTGCCTTTAAATGTTGTCTAAACCTGTTTTAATGATGTTTTAACCTGTTTTTAATGTTGTTTTAATCTGTTTTTAAAGGTGTTTTAACCTGCTTTTAATGGTGTTTTAATCTGTTTTTAAAGGTGTTTTAACCTGCTTTTAATGGTGTTCTAACCTGTTTTTAAAGGTGTTTTAACCTGTTTTTAAAGGTGTTTTAACCTGCTTTTAATGGTGTTTTAGCCTGTTTTGAATAATGTTTTAACCTGTTTTTAAAAGTGTTTTAACCTGCTTTGAATGGTGTTGTAACCTGCTTTAATGGTGTTAAAACAGACTCTTAATGGTGTTTTAACCTGTTTTCAATGGTGGTTTAAATATAATCCAAAATAACATAAAAATTTATGCATTTTCTTTGTAACAAAACTTTTAAATTAAAGCAGGTCTTAAAATCACCATTAAAAGCCAGCTGAAAAACCCTTTAAACCATGTATTTTTAACCCATGTATTTCTTGGGAATTTTCTTGAAAACTAAAACTCACCATATTGACATTCAGTTAAAAACGATTGTTTGCTACTGGAAAAGTGTATTCTAAAATTGTCCAATCCAATCTCCAAAGTTCAAAAAAGTTTTCTAATGGAAAATATAGTTTATTGTCTTCTTTCCTACTATAATACAACTATTACTATAGCCAAATTCATTTAAACAAAACAAAGGTCACAAGTTGTTGGTACAGTAATAACTGGCTAAAACACTAAAGGATCATTCAAAGAAACAGCTACAGATCTGGAAACAGATAGACCGAATTAACAAAAACATAGAATAGACTGCACTGGTATAACTGAAATAAATAAGAATGCCGGAAAGATATAATTATTTTTGTTTGCTCTACATGAATACCTTGATTTAATATTGCCTAGAGTTAATTTGATCACGTTTACATGATAGATGGGGTGACCCGCCAAGGCGGGCAGCCTGGTCTACCAGACCGGTTTACCCTCTCAGCCGGGGTCGGATTCGTGGTACATCAAATTCGCGCAAAATTCAATGTGTCAGTGGCTTTGCATCTTTATTAAAGTTAACAATAGAAAGCCAATAGCGTCCCCCATCAAAAGAAAAAAATCGATAAATGCTCAGCCAACCAGGAATTGGAGGTCGCAACGTCCGCAAAACAAAAAGGGATTATTATCATATTATAGTATAGATGTGCGAGGGGAAAAAAAACAAATAAAGGAACAACACAAGGTGAATAGGGTGTGATCCGAACTTTTTTTATTCATCTTAAATGCTGGCCATTATTGCTTTTCCATCTTTTCCCATTTTCAATCGATAAGCAGACTGTTAAAAACCGAGCTCGATAACGTTGTCGAGCTCGATAAGTATAAGGGAATCAAGTCGAGCTCGATAACTTAGAGCGAGCTCAGTCGACATTTATCGAGCTCCAGGTTTTTTTGGGGGGGTACCATCCTACTTTGAAGCTCTCTGGTATCCCCACCTTTACTTTTATCGTAAGTCTAACACATAGAATGGATAACATATAGATCAATCTACAATATAACATAAAATTTTTGGCGATCAGAGCAATTAGTATATACACACTCAGTGATCTTGGTGATTTAAGCAATCTGATTGGTTCGCTATCTCGGACTATTCAACAATATTCACCTCCTAGCGAGTGGATAATGTGTGAGCTCGGTGTTTTTCCCGTTTTTTTTAGAGAACGATCTTTTAAAAGTCGACAAAATCCTAGGGCTGACTTTTTTTAAGGCAAGAAAAGACTTGGAAGGATTCAATACGGCGTTTTTCAATTTACTGTAGCAGGAGTTTTGTGCTCGATGGATTGTTTACAACTCCCGTGTATTCGCGTAGAAGAAGCCGTTTCGTGAACTCAGCGTTTTCTAAGAAGAAAATTTTGGCTCAAAAATCGAAGTTTATTTATGACAAACAAATTTAAAAGGAAATGTTTGCAGAAATTCTACATTTCAAGTGAACAGGAAAAAGAATGATACAGGAAGACGACCTCTTACCTCGAGCAACCGAGCCGCCATTTTTGTCAGCACTTCATGCGAAGAACGACACAACATGCCCTTTTGGCTATAAACTTGGCGAGTCAACAGAAAACAACACAGCTCTACTTTTTTTCTCAGGTAAGGAAACAGTTCAAACTTTTAGCGATTCCATTGAAGCCATTACGCTGTTGTTTGCGAAATGAGTTAACTTGTGAATTGCCATGTTTGAAAATTCTGCAAAGATCTATTTTTAAACTTACGCGTGATTTGATCTGTCAATCAAATCCTACTTTTGAATGGTTTCCTTTCTGATTTTGTTGAGATCACTTCGTGTGTATATACTAAAACAATTATTCTTCTCAATCTCGGTGAATAGTGGCCTTGGGAATATTTACCTCGCCGCTCTCGCGGCTCGGTAAATATTTTGCCACTATTCACCTCGATTTCAAAGAATAATTGTTAAATGTCACGTGGTTATAATGCCACGCCCCTTTGAGGTCTGAGACGAAAATCTGCTGTTGCCGGCATTTTTTCGCGAAAATCTCTCGGCTACACATAGTGCGCATTAGTGCCTTGCGCTGAACAGAGTTTCACCAAAATCGCAAAGACCCAATTCGAGAAATTCAGCGGTTTCCAAATTTAGGTCATAATTTATGCGAAAATGATAAGAAAACTTTACACGATTATATCTAATAAACTATGAGATTCATCCCTTTATTTTGGGCATCGTTATAACTGATGGGTCCTTGCAAGTCAGCAAAACGCTTTAGGGCTTTGTAAATGCGCGCTATTTCGAGCAAAGCAAACATATAGAAAATATAGTTTTCGCTATTCGTTGGCGTTTGGCAGAATTTAAGAGTCCTTCTCACGAAAAAAGCATTTTCTTAAAAATTCGTAGTTTTTTTTCCTTCAAATTTTTTGAGGACTACAATTGATTAACTAACTACCCGGACTCTGAATTTCATGGTCATTGAAAAACTGTGACATTATCTTCTATAAGCCCAAACTTGAGTAAACATTGAAGATTTTTAGCGTTTTGGCTGAGTTTGTGCTTTGGGAGTTGTCTATTGTTTCTAGTTTGTCATTATACAGCATTCTTGTTCAGCACGCGTGCAATGACCACGCTTGGCTGACTTCCGAATAAGGTGCTCGTCATTTCAAATCACAATTTAAATTGAACTGCCCCTTAAACCTTCTTCAAACATGTTTTAACTATGCTATTTATGAGCTGTTTAAGGTTGTAGACGGGGAGGTATATTCAAAATAGTCTTTAAACATCCTAATTAAAACCTGATTTTGAACTTCACTCGTAAAAACTACTTTTTAAATCTTTGATTTTAGGTTCTTGTTTCCAAAATGCAGTTTAAATCCGGTATTTGAGAACATTTTAGCAACCCGCCAGTACTCTCTTTCTGAAAATATAGTTTAAATACTCTATTTAAATTGTAGCTTTGATAGCAAATATGTTTCAAATACAAGGAAAACCTGGCAAAATGTTATAAATGCTATTCAAATAGATGTCAAATACAATTCAAGCTTCTAACGCTATTTTTGTTTTAGTCGCAAAATATTATAAAAATACCTCAAATTGTGGTCAAAATAGTTTTTAAATCGTTTCAATAGCTTTAATCTACCTCACAGACAGTTTTAAAATACAGTTGATTTGGGCATTCTTTCCACCCATTTATTACATGAATTTATCGTAAATGTAAAGTGCAGAATGGATAGATCTTATAGGAAACCCTATATCTGCTTGTCGTTTAATTTCTTGAAACAATATTCTGCCAATGGAACATGTTTAACTTCTGTGAGTATGTCTCCTCCCTCTGACTTCTTTGAAAGAGTTAAGTTTTCCCCGACTCATATTGTCATACATGTCGCACACTAATATTCTGAGGAGATCCGAAATACACATGTTATTTTGATTTCTCAATCTCACAAGCTCATTTAAGTTTTGCATCCCCTTATGACTACCACTCACTACTCACCCACCCCTCCCCATCGAACGCACTCCCCAAATTGGCAATTATTACTAGTATAAACCTATTGCTTTTTTTGCTATTCTCGTTGACGTCGCCGTCACCGTCGTCGTTGCTCAAGCTCCCTATTGTTGTGATCTGGTAATTTTGCTACCATGGTAATGTGACGTCACACGTCTCCTCTCTATTTTAAATAATTTTAAGGTCATCTTTCCGGAACAGCTAAGAACTGTGCTGAACTATACAAAGCTGGCAAAACAATCAGCGGTGTGTACACAATCGACCCTGATGGTAAAGGTGCCTTTGATGTGTTCTGTGATCAAAAAACAACCGGAGGGGGGTGGACAGTGTTCCAGAAGAGACTGGACGGCTCGGTTGATTTCTATCGTTACTGGGATGACTACAAAAATGGGTTTGGTAACCTGAATGGTGAGTTCTGGCTTGGATTGGACAAGATTTACCGCCTGACCAATAAAAAATACAACCGGCTTCGAGTTGATCTGGAGGACACTACAGGCAACACTGCTTACGCTGAATATGACATGTTTGCAGTTACAAACGAAACGACTAAATACAAGCTCAGTCTAGGAATGTACTCAGGTATCGTGCTTGGAATGTATATGATTTTGATATACAGTATTTTGTCCTCGTTTCTTAATTATTCGTTGTATGTTTGTTCAGGTTAGCGGTTTCTTGCAAACTTGAAAACTTTTCTAGTCAGTTTCAAAAGGAGCTCAGTTACTTTCCAAACGTAGCCCCTATCTTGCACTTCAATAACAGATTATATTCAGGTATTCTACTCCAAACATTCCTGGTAAAATGACCTTGTATGACTCCTAGGAACTGCTGGTGACTCATTAACGAGGTGGCATCGAGACCGGCCGTTTACCACTAGAGACCGAGATCATGATGAAGCTGCGAAAGTCAACTGCGCTGTGCGCTACAGAGGAGCCTGGTGGTACAGTAACTGCCATGATGCAAGCCTGAATGGTTTTTATTACAACGGTTCACATTCAAATACTGGTCACGGTATCATGTGGCATACATGGAAAGGAAATAACTACTCTGTCAAGAGAGCTGAGATGAAAATCAGACCGGTCAACTTTTAGAACTTTTACGGAACCCTAGGACGTCTTGTTTCCGTTATAGTTTCCAAGTAACAAACAAAATTTCATGGTAAAATGCCGTATTTACTTGAATAAGCACCGCCCTCAAATAAGTGCTGCATTTTGGACAAAAATATTGAGTTAATAGGCGCCTCCCCCCAAATAAGCTGCGCGGCGCCGATGCAATCAAAACCAAAAGACGTTTCTGTCATAAAATGAAATAATATCGGTAACTGAAAAGAAGCAAAGAAGTAGCGACCAACTTTCAAATAAGAGCCGCTTCGAATAAGCACCACATTTGAGAAGAGAAAATTTTAATAAGCATCGCGGTGCTTATTCGAGTAAATACGGTTATGTCAAAGGAATCGGTGATTATAAAACAACTTTGACCCATTTTCATAGCCATCGCATTCTAAGGCGTCTTAGCAATACAGCAGCATGCGATTTCGAATGTAGGTTCGGGCATATAACCCGAGAGGATGGGACTATCATATCATCCTAGGTGAACTTGAGTCTTCGAAATTACAAGGGCTTCAGTATTATTTTCCCGAAAATTTTAGATGCAATTTAACGTATTACGAGGGTGAGAATTTTTCTGATTCCTCTCTCTATCACATTTTTGAATCCGAAATTTTAGGTTTCCTTTTTTCCACGAAAAATAGCCTATCCTAGGGAGTTAAGCTAGGTGACTCGATGCGGTTATTTTGTGTGGGTACCATCCTACTTTGAAGCCCTCTGGTATCCCCACCTTTACTTTGATCGTAAGTCTAACATATAGCATGGATAACATATAGATAAATCTACAATATAGCATAAAATATTTGGCGATCGGAGTAAATGTCACGCGGTAGTATGTAGTCTTGAGAGATGATGAGAGAAAGAATTTTCTGATTCCTCTGTCCATCACATTTTTGAATCAAAAAATTTTAGTTTTCCTTTTTTCGACGAAAAATAACCTAACCTGGTGAGTGAAATGTGAAGAATTAAACTTCAGAAAATCGTAGGAAAATTATAAGACATAGCTTCGAAAATTGCACGTGAATGGAACGGCTGGATCATCTAGGCATTTTTAGCGGATTCTAGGCAATATTTGCTTCTCGGAACAGATATTTTACAGAAATTAAAACAGTCGCTTTATGGACAGTTTTCTTTGTCCCTGGGGAAAGCCCTTAGTACATTTTCTCTATAAAATTCAACCCATTCAATAGGGACACCCGTTAATGCGGACAACGGACACTTATTTCTTGCCCCATCAACGAACTCTTATTGAAAGCCACCATCAGCTAATACGGACACTTAATTATAAACTGTGTGCTGTAATTGACCTTTCCTTTTTGAAAATAAAAAAATTCTTCAGTTGACAGCATGTCGATGTTCCCAGTGCTACCATACACCAAATAGGATGATTTGTAGACGTCAATTTTTGGCATCAAACGAGTTATGCAGAGAAGGGTTTTGATTAAGTAATACTGTATAAATGGGCGAATTTTAAGTTTTTCCGTCAGACTTAAGCCGCGTACGTAATGACGGCTTTGTGAAACTGTTAGAGATGTTTAATCAGAGGCACCCAGCGACTTTTTTCTGTAAAATAATTGTTCGAAAGGAGCAAATGTTCCTTAGAAATTTCTAAAGGTCAGAAAAGCTGAAAATTTCTTAATAACCGTTCCATTCGTCTAAAATTTTCGGAGGTTTTCTAATAGCTTAAGTACGATTTTCGTAGCTGGTGTTATTCACATATTAATATCAAGATATTGCGATTATTGTTAAAAAAAGGTCTCCTAAAACTTTCGGTATAAAGACAAAACGGGTCCTATAATTTTCTAATGAAAGCAAGGCTACTTCATGTCCTCAAGCTTTCGACCGGACCCGGAAGGGTAGCTAATACTTTCGGATGAGACGAAAAAGCCATCTAAGACTTTCGTGACAACCAAAGTTCCCCTAAGACATCCGAACGGATAACTATTTTTTAGGGCAACTCTAAATTAACCAAACAGGCTTCTAAAGCATGGAGAAAACCATCTGAGACACTTTTGTTCTAGTCCTCTAGTAAAAGAGGTTTTTCTGACTTTTCTATCTTATCTTTTAAGTTTAGTTTTGGTTTCATTAAGCCTCGTTTTTGTCCACGTACTTTTTTCATGTTTTGACCTTTTTTTTTTACTCGTACTTGAAGTTATGCTTAGCTAGCGAATTTACTTATTGCCATATTAGGAATGTTATTCGCTTGGCATTGTCAGATGTTACTTTTTTACAGGTGGTCGTGTTTTTTGTGTTAGAGCTGACGTTGGTTCTTTGGTACTTGTCAGTTGCTGCCGTGCGTAGGCTAATCTATTCCCTAACAATAGCAAACCTGTTGCAATGTTCGCGATAAGATATACAATAGAAACTCTTCCGGTCAGCTAACCCAAAAATGTCCAGCTTTGGCTATTGAAGCCGCTACTATACTTGAACTAGTGAGTAGAGTAAAAGTAGAGAAGTTGGTAGAAGTAAGTTAGTGAAAAAGTGGAAGAGTTAGAAGATTAAGAAGAATAAAAGCACGATGTAAATCAGATCTCTGGTACCTCATCGTGTAGCGAGCGAGTTACTCGAACACACCCCCACGCTTCAATAACATAACCAGCTTAATACGGACACTTTCTGTTATCCCTTCAGCGTCCATATTAACGGTGTTTGACTGTATTTCCTTTCCTTTCGCAACAGTCCCACTATAAAGTATTGTCTTAAATGCCTTTTGACTGACGCAAGTGTAAAAACTTCTGGAGACGTCGAGGGTGCTTTGATGAAACAAGAGATAATGACTGAGCTACGTAAATCGACTCGACTCAGTGCAGGGAATCTTGCGTTTCCTGCTTTTATCTCACCTCAGTTGTATGTTATGTGTGAAAATCTTCAATATAAATCGGTATATTTCAAAGAGCTACACAAAGACCAAGGCTGCAATTGATCGACAACATACAGAGCGGGGGCAGCTGAAGTGTCAACTATTAGTAGTTGAGGGCGTGCATAGTGTGTGTAGAACAGAAACTCTGAAAAAGCTGTATTGAGTTAGGGCCTGTTTACATGGAGGTGGAGGACCCCAGATAGGTGAGGTAACATGCGGCGGGTCACCAACGTAATCAAATTAAAATGAGAGATTATGTGGACAGGCCGGTTACCCACTAAAGCGGATTACCCCACCTACCTGGGGTCCCCTACCTCCATGTAAACAGGTCTTTAGAGTGTATGCCCTTTTTATCAATAAAAGATTCTAAACCACCACGCACACACGCTTTGGGATCTGATAGTCTTTATTACAACAAGAACACTCAAACGCAAGACCAGGAGACTGCCCATGGGAGTGGCGGGATGGGAAAATCTGTATCTGCACTATGCTTACAATCTTGCTTCTGATATCTGCTTGCTTATGCTATAAACTGCGTGTATACCCGAGGAGTTGTGCTATTAGGACAATTTACAAAACCTATCGCTATCTGATTGGTTACTTAAAATCTTGTGACTATCAGCTATATTGTAGTAATTTTACATCTTTAGTGTATTTTGCCGATGGCTAGTTAAAGCCCGTCAGACCCCATGTACGCTACCTGGGGGGGGGGGGGGGGGTCTAGATTTATATCAATAAAAGTATCGATATCCACCTAAACCACCACGCACACACGCTTTGGGATCTGACAGTCTTTATTACAACAAGAACACTTAAACGAAAGTAAATACACCCGAGAGAACTGATTAAAACAAATACTTAAAACTACAGTCAAATCATATAAAAGCCCTGACCCAAGTGAGTAGTGAAACATGTCATGGTTATGTGGAATAAGATAAAATGGATTTACAGAGAAGGTTAGTGGTTTTAGTCGGATGTTTAGAGGCTTGGTGAGGTATATATGAGGATTGTGTCCGAACGCCAGTGGCCTAATGTCTTTATAAGCTCTATGAGAACGCCGGACTGGTAAGCAAAGGATGCCCCGCCTCTACGAAAGAAAGAGTGCCCCGCGTATAACGTAGGATTATTACCTATGAGAGCAAGATGATCCCTAAGTTTGCAAAGAAATTGATTATAAGTAAAAACCCGCGGTTTTGAGGTGGGGGCTTCAACCCAATTGAAGCGGCTTGACTGTCAGGGGCAGTAGGTGTAAACTGAAGGCATGAAGAATAAAGAATTATTATTCTATAAGAGACGTTTATTCGGAAGTGGGCGCTTATTAGGTCATTTTCCGTACTCCCCGCAAACTTTCCTGCTTTTATTCAATGAAAAGCTGGAAGAAGTGTCAACTTTGCAGGCTACTCGCTAGAAGGAATTGTTGTTTTTGGGATACCGGTCCCATTGGATCGAAAGCCGGAGGGGGTTACTCCCTTGTATGGCCTATACGGGGGTGTGCAGCTGGACAGGGCCTTTCTTCCTCTCTGTCCTAAACAGGACATACAATTTCGCGCAAGTCTGTCCTAAACAGTGTGCATGATTCGTGCGAGTCTTTTCTAGTAATAAAATTGAAGGAGTTGTCCTAAACAGAGTATGTATTTTAGGAATTTTTTGTCCTAAACAGGGTCAGGGTTTCAAACCCTCAGCGGCCTACCTACACCCAAAAATTGGTCGAGTACCCCCCCCCCCCCCCCCCGATCGAAAGGTGGCTAGTGTCATCTTCTGGATAGGAATTCGTCCGGTAGATAGTGCTATCCAGCTTTTGAGCGACCGGGGCCTCGTCTCTAAACCCCTCTAATAACGCCCACGCAATTTTTTTTGACATATTTGAATCGCAGTTTTGAAAATACCGTAGAGTTCCTAAAGTAGCGGCCCCCGTTACTTTGGGAATTAGCAGGCTTAAGAGGCCGCTACTTTCGGGTAGCTAAAATGTGTCATTAAAAGCGAGTTCAAAAGTCTGTCGATCGTCAGGCCACGGAAATGCTGGCAAAAGATCCCGAGTTGTTGTTGTAACCTGCAAGCTAATAGCAAGTGAGAGGCACATTCTTTTCACAAAATGGACAGGGCAAGCTTGGCAAGAAGTCTCTCGTCGATTAAAGGATACAATTGTTCTCTCGTTTGTCAAATGTGGCAACGACTGGGGAACGAGATAACGAAGTTAACATTAGTGGGCTAGACAATTATTCAATTTGTCAATCCAGTGACACTGAGGAATTATGGTTCCATGGCGAAAAGCGATGATGCATGCCGTTCATGACTGAACAATCAACACCACTTTTCACCAGACCAATTGATATGTAAAGTTCCTGAAGTCGAGAGTTACAGAATTCAAGAGGTTGAGTTTGATCGTCCGGGTGAACGTAGTCCTGTATAGGACTGTTGTTGTTGACAGTGACTGACGTTTCGACAACCTGTGCGGTAGTCATCTTCAGAGTCAAAGTGAGTTGTATCACGTCAGTTGATGGTGTTATACTCTGGTTATTGATCTGATTGGTCAATTATGTCGCGATGTTATTGGTCGTCTGTCAGTTAAGCCGTGATGTTATTGGCTATGAAGACTCGTAATCAGTGATCGGTGCGTTTCGATCCGTCTGTTGTCACAGTTAAACAGTCGTCTATTGTTAGGCAAATTGTCAGTTCTCCAGTTGTTCTCTCGTATTTAGTTTTGCTTGATCTCGTCAATAAGTCGTTTGTACGGCGCTGGTAACTGTTGGCTACGGTTACAGAATTGTTCCTGTTCCAGTATATAGAATTTTCATGAATTAAAAATGCTTGTTAGAGTGAGTTACCTCCGTTTACTTCGTTAGTAGGAAATAACAGTAAAGCTGGTTTCATGTTTGGCACTGACATTTGGTACACTAAAACATATTGCGTCACAAAGGGCCAAAATAGGGAATGTCTCAAATATGGCTGTTACTTTCGGGAATTACTAGAAAGGTCCGAAAATTAGCCTTACTTTCTTGTAGCCGCAACTTTCGGAGGGGTGGGGGGGGGGGGGGGGGACGCTACTTTCGGAACTCTATCGTATATTTCAACGCAGCAGTGACGAAATGCCTCAGGATAGCTGGGCTTTCTATGCAGTTTTAACGTCCGCAATCGTAATTCATAGAGGGGTATAGATAGATAGATAGATAGATAGATAGATAGATAGATAGATAGATAGATAGATAGATAGATAGATAGATAGCTTTATTAAAAATCCATTGCAGCCCAAGGGCTGGATTACGGACTGTACAATACGTTGAATACTAAGACTAACTATTATAAATCAATAACAGTAAATAAATAAAACAAAGGAACAAAGATACTACGTCATGAAATTTAAGAAAATAGCCGCGAATTTACAATAAAACCATTAGAAAATAGCCGCGTTATGCATGATAAAACTATTCATTAGTCTATTTGTTCTACAAAGAGGCACGTTAAAAGCGCGCTTTCTCCTTAAGGCTACAGTACTAAGATTACGTGGCGGCAAAAGGCCATGTAATTTGTGGAGGCTGTTGTCCTTAATCTCATTGAACAGGCGCTCTGTCAGCCATTGGCGCCGTTGATGGAGGGTGGTAATATTGCACTCTTTGAGAGCCTCTTGATAGCCTAAATCTGGGAAAATAATTCTAAGTGCACGGCGCTGAATTTTCTTTAGCTCTTCAGAGAGATAATCAGGCAGACCATTGTGGAAAACTTGGCAGGCATATTCAGACATGGGCCGGATACACGTAGTATAGAAACAAAGTAGCTGCGCAGGATCTCCTTTTGCACGCTTAAGCTGCCTTAATAGATATAGCCTAGAGGCTCCTTTTTTGATAACATTCTCTATGTGAGCGTTCCACTTTAGATTGTTTGAAATTGTGAGACCAAGAAGTTTTGCGCTAGTTACAACCTCAATTGGTTTGTTGTTAATAGTAACTGCTTCGAAAGGATCTACAGACCTTGAGAGACTTATCTGCAACTCTTTACACTTGGTCTCATTCAATTGGAACTTATCTATTTCGGCTTGCCTAACTAGGTCGTCTACAGCAAATTGGATTCCACTTGGTTGGCCCTTGTGGACTGTCTCGGCCATCGATGTGTCATCGACGTACTTCCAAAGGATGACGCCATTGACATTGATGTCATTTATCATTACCAGGAAGAGCCAGGGCCCCAATTTGGTTCCCTGCGGGACACCTGCCCTGAGCTATAAGAGCTATGGTACTGATTCCGGATACTTCACAACGTAGCTCTAATTAACAAGCCGCCAACCTGACATACGACGTTTATCATGGGGTTGAGGATTCTTGGGGGAAGGGGGTTACACTGTATAATAATTAAAGCATCAATATAAAGAACGAAGGAAATGTAATCGTAGTTTATTGTTTTCTTCAAAAGGTAGTAAGTCTTTCATTTGCTTTGGGATCATTTAGTCGCATTTCCGGCTCTAATTTTTGCCTCGATCTGACACGGTAACTTTTGCCCTTAACTGAGTCATCAACGGTATAAAATTTGGCTTAAAACAGGAGCCCATTTATCAACAGAACAAACCAAAGTAGTGAGAGGTTATATACAGTAGTGTTTCGTGGTGGAGATAAATCATTGCTCACTATGCTGTATGGTCTAACCCGCTGGTGAACTCTCATCGTCTGGCCTCGCGCAGGAGCGTAGCGGGAAACAGGCTGCAAGAAATTTTGAATAAGGAACGTTTTGCCCTTGCGAGGCTATAGGTATTCTTATGATCGGAAATGACAGGAGACAGGGACAATTAAGCAAGTATGACGTCAATAAAGCGACGAGACACACGAAATCTGCAACTTGGTTGCAGATTTCGTGTGTCTTGTCGCTTTATTGACGCCATACTTGCTTAATTGACTCTAGAACGAATCGTTGTAGAGTCTTCCGATCCGTATAAGACTATGAAGACCTGCCCTGCTACCCCTCCCCTAATCCAAAGTTGACAGAAATTTCTCACACCAAACACCAAAAGAAATCAAAATAAAATCATATGAAAATTGACCAAAATAATGTAAGTATTAACTTTCGTATATGTAGCAATATAATATCTCATAAACAGTAGCGATGTTCCTGACAAATGTTTTCAGGCGGTATCATATCATCTTCGCATAGGGCGTATGAATACAAATAAAATTAACAAACGAAAAAAAAAACACGAACAAACAAACAAACAAACAAACAAACAAAAATCAAAAACAGAAACTCGTCAATCCATTCGCAAATTTCAAAGCACAGGTTCTGTTACTTGATGAAGAGTGAGAGCTTGACATTTACAGAAGCAAAGTCTTGTGTGACATCTGGCAAGTGAAATTTAGGAGTATTGGGTAATTGTGATCTTTTCTTTATCATAACTACTTTTAACCAAGTGATCATATCCAGTGTCCAGCTGTTTTCCCTGTTTTTGTCAAGTAAGCTTTCGTGTTCCAAATTCGTGACCTGCATCTTCACCTGGGACAGTGTCACAAGGACCTCGGCAAACGTTTTCGCTGCAATCTTTACATTTATGTTCGAGATCAATAAGAAATTACAGATAATTGTGCAGGAAAGAATAACAAAATGAGAATTATGCTGCACTCAAGCATCGTGATTAAAGCCAACGCCATTTGGTTTCTCTTTCGTTAGGGAATGGCCGGGAAATTACCTGAGGAATTAGATAGACTGACACGTATGAAAAATCATCCGAAAACATTCACCCTCCTAGCTTTTATTTCAACTATTTTTTTTTAAAAAAAGATCCTAATGAAGCAGCTAACTTGTTTTTTTTATGCAACGAGGCGAAAAGGAACTCATTTTTTTTAGACATCAAAGTCAACGATTCTAGGAAATCGTCTAAGTAATCATTAAGGAGAAAAAAGGAGTTGTAAAAACTGGACATATTTAATTCGGTATCAGTCAAAAGGCTTATCATGTTTAATTTGGTTTTACTTTTATGAGATCACAATTTGGCGGTCGCTCTTTAAAACTGATTGTGGTTACCACAGTCAGCTACTACAATTGTAGTTCATCTATCTAACCTGCGATCACGTTTACTTTTCCAAAAATAAAAATCAAACAGCTCCCCGGTTGTGGCTTTTCGGAAACGGAAGACTAAGGAGAATTTAATATATACATGCCATAGTTTCCGACTTCTTTCTTCCGAATTCCGAACCTCGATTTCCGTCTTCCGACATGCAACTTCTAGCCAACTTCCAACTTCAACACTCTTTCACCTCGAATTGTTTCTCATGTTGTCCTCAGTGTATTAAGTATATGATTGATAACTCCATGCAAGGATGTTGTTTTCTTTCCATGTCTGTCAAATTCATTTCATCTAAATTGTCCCATACCATTACAGAAACGCGCCCATTCAAAAACGTCGATCGTGAAAATGCAAATAAGTGAAAAATGACGTTAATTTAGTGTCAATCAAGAAATCCCCTGGGTATATCCCTTTCCTGGTTATTGTTCCTGCTCAGACATCCGCAACATTTGCCTATTCTTCGATGAAGAATAGAACTTCACGCAACTAACAATAGCTCAGTCTGTTTAAGGCAGTACATACGGGTCAAATACGTCCAAAAAGAGCACATTTCAACAAACCTAACGAGAGTTGTTTGAACTCCTGATTGATCTATTTCGAGGTTGCTTTTGCCGTAGAATCCGAATTTGAAATAAAAAATGTAAATTTCCCATCATAAAGGTGTGAAAATTAACACCTAAAAATGTCACGCAATTTTATATTTTTTATATTTTCTCCTTTTCTTTACTTTTAAACGCTACCTTCCTTTAACCTTAAAATATCTACAATAAAAGTATTTAAATGTGACTTAGCCGACATCCAGATGCCAATCCTGCCGGAAATAATGGAACAACTTTAACCCTGTCACGTGCAACACATCCTTATCGATACGATGCAACGAAAATTGGCGGCTAAGTCAAGGAACATAGCTCCATTTATGTTTATTAACTCTGCCAAATTTCAGTAGGATTGGGCTAAATGCAGTTAAAAAATCGAGATTTTCGTCTAATGCACGCTGAGAATGCATCAAATTTTGGCTCTTTTCTCCCGCTCGCTCAGTGAAATCCTGTCCGCCATGTTGAATTTATGTACGAGAAGTTGCATTGCTTTCTGGGACACTCAATTCGTGGAGGACTCGTGGAAAATGGCGTTGTTTTTAGCGTGTTTCGCGTCCCTGAGTCCAAACAATGGGGGGCTTCCTAGCAACGACAAAAACAATGATACCGCGAAGTATCATGTCAGCGGTCACAGTGCGCATCTGTTACTGCGCATGTAAACTCGCGCGTTCACTTATCCACACTTCGTGTATTCCACGCTTACCTTCCGTTCGCCTTCCTCCAGCTTTTATCGTTGCTCATCATTAGATTTCCTTATTGTATCATAATTGTATTATAGTATTTTGTAATTAGCTTTTCTTCCATCATTTTTATTCGATTTTTGGCTTGTTGTACATATATTTTTCCTGTAAATATTCTTGAAAGCGAGAAATCGTGTCAGCAGAGATGGCCTGCAGTAAGTGTGCGTTAGAAGCACGACTTAGTGGAGGAGATGGTTCAAGGATAACTCTGGACACAGAGAAGCTTCAAAGAGATGGCTGGAGCGTGGAAAAAAAGGGGAAATCCTACGTCTTTTTTTCTCCTTCTCCCGAGAAGAAGAGATTCAAATCGTCCAGTGATGTGGCGGCACACCTACAAAATAACAACATGCTTACCTTATTCGCTCGATGTGATTGCGGTTCTCAGGCTTCTCAGAATACAGGAGAGGAGAGCAGCGGTTCGGAAGAGGAAGAATATCTTCCAGAGACCGAGGATGAAACCGGGGTTTCTTCTGCTTACGACGAAACTCCCGTAAAAGAAGCCCAGGAAAGGCCACGTGAAGCTCAAACACATGCACCGATACCAAAAAGGTAAACATGCGATCTTTATAGCGTTTTATGGAGTATAGACTTGCATTGTATTGCCTACCACAGCTTGTACCACAGATTTGTCTTTATAATGCGCTATTTATTTTTTTTGGTCAGGATTGCATTTTTTAATTTGTTGTTTACTGTTATTCTTCTTTTACATTGTTATACATGTGTATCCTATGTATTGGCAAGCTGTAGCTAAATGATTTTAAACCAAGAATATTATAATTTCACAGTCCTAAAGTGCCCTTCCATTGTCTCATAGGTTGAAAATGGAGGTGAAACCTGTTGAGCTTCCTTTTAATTATTTTATGGGAACAACCAACATGCTTGAGGGTCTCATTGACCAGATAAACGAAGTTCGCAGTTGTGTGACCGCCGGGTGTAATGGTAAGTAGGTAGCATTGAGAAATGTTATATGTTTTCAATGCTTTGTCAAAGGGATGTAGATATAAATGTAATAGTAGAATTTTTGTGAGATGCAAACGTTGCAATGACCACATGAAATTGGTCTTGTCCGGAAGATTGAAAAAGCTTCGTTTTCTTAGCCCCCAAATTAGATGAGTTCTAAGTAAGAAAATATGTTTTGCAGGTTTACCGGTGCCTACAGCATTTGCGGACAAGGGGCTGGGTGGAGCAATAAAGGTGATGGTCACTTGCCATGGGTGTGGGAACAAGATCCATTATGCCAGCAGCATGGTTTGCCTCAAAGAGACAAGGAGGAACTGCGTTTCACTTGCCTTAGGCCTTTGCTTTTTGATATGGGGACATGGATACCTATTTACCACAAAGTTTTAAGGTTGGGTTTAGGAATGCAAACTCTTGCCTATAAGAATTTTTTAATATTATTAGAATTGCCCATCCTGTGGTTAAATCTATTTTAGATGAAATCTGTGAAATGGGCAAAAGTGAGATGAAGGCCAAAGACCCCACAGAGCTAGGAAGCTGGCAGAGAGCTGTTACCACCTCTGACGGTTGTTGGCTCATAAGGGGACATCATAGTCAATGTTGCACCTTTGTGGTTATCAATTTCCTAACTGGGTGCACATTGTACTATGGGCATGCATGCATGAGGGGCAGCAACAACATCTGCGACTCAGAGTTGTGGGAGGGAACAGCCAAAGCTGCCGAGGGGCACTTGGCTGAGGTTTGTTTCAGTAAAGCTAAAGAGGAGGGAATGGTGGTTGCCATAAACTGGGAAGATGCCGACTCCTCGTCAGCAAAATCATTTAGGTATGTCTTTCCTGACAGCTCCCTTAGCCGTGTTATGCTTTGTGGAGGCCATGTCGGTCGTTCACATGCCAACAATCTTAAAGATTATAAATCAAAGAAGTCAGTGGACCAGTCATTTATTTCTATGTATGCTAAAGACTATCCACAACTGGCATCTGCTAAGTGTGAATGTGCTGGTAAGAGGGCACATTCCAAAAAATGCGGTTGTATGTCAGATGAGTTTCTTGGACGGGCCAAAAGCAACCATTTTTCGGCCCTAAAGCAAAGCGGGAATGATCCAAAGGAGTACGCAAATCGTATGCGTATTCTAGGGAAATACCATTCCCGAAACATTCATAAGTGGACAGGTGATGATGGGAGGGTGCAGACATGTCCATGGCACCCACAATTTGTCTGTTGCTGTGGGAAGTGTAATGAGGGAGGGAGTGGGGCATCAGGTAGTGGGACATCAGGTAGCGGGGCATCAAGTAGTGGGGCATCAGGTAGTGGGACATCAGGTAGCGGGGCATCAGGTAGTGGGGCATCAGTTAGCGGGGCATCAGGTAGCGGGGCATCAGGTAGCGGGGCATCAGGTAGTGGGGCATCAGGTAGTGGGGTTTCAAGTAGTAGTCAGTTTAGATTTGGAGAGGCAGGTGAGGATAGTGGTAGTGAAGACAGTGAAGATAGCGAAGATAGCGAAGATAGCGACGGGGAATTAGCTACTAATTATATCTGTGTGGGAAAGCCTTATCAGGTTAGGGGTAAAGTTTTTACTTGTGACCTCCACAGCCTTCTCTACGAGATTGAGTGCAATCGCATCGCAGAGAAGGCAAATGAGGTCATAGATCCTGTCATGGGTAAAGGGCATTCCAACTTACCTGAGAGTAAATTCCATGTCCTAACAAAGTTCAGGCCTAAGGACAAAAACCTGCATCAACTACACTACGAGTTCTCGACCAATCTGGGCCTTTGCCAAGGAAATATGACGTACCTTATCAAGCGCAAAGGCCCTACTTACCACTGGGTGAGAGATTTGTTTTTCAGGATGGGTCTCCCAGAAGTTGATGGCATAGATGAAATTATGCGAAAAGAGAATCAGGAGAGAATGAAGAGGCTGGAGAGACAAAAAAACCGATAGAGTAAAAAAGCAGAGAGTGACATTTAAGCAAGTACGTCAGCAGGAACAGAAGAAAAGGTAGGGGTGACTTGAAGTGCCCACCAGTTTTTATGTCAGTTGGAGTTTTGTAATTTGTTAGAAATTTGTTTAATGAAAAGACTCGCCTTTGGGAGTTTCATAAAACCTGCATAATAGACTCCATCATGTACTAAGTTTTGCATCATAATAATTTTCAAAAGGAGGTCATGTTAATCTTTTTGGTATTCTTCTCTTGGTTGCATTCTTGTCTCGGTTGCATTTTTAAAATGATTTTATTTTAGACCAATCCAACATGTATAAACATGTTAATCGAGGACGAGAGATTGTGCAATGACCCAAGAGGGATATCTGGTAGAAGTCTAAATGTGACATTGTTTTCATTTGCTGTTTTTTTGTGATTTGTCTGCAGACGAGAATACACCAAGCGACAAAGAATTGTCCACAGTTATGGGACCGACGGGGACGATCTGGGGGAAGAGGAAGTAACGGAGATGGTAAGAAGTTCCTTACCATCCCAATCATCAGCTACTGGTGGAAAAACTTGTGTTTGTGGGGGTACGGACCATCAGAGGAGATCAAATGCGCTATGTCCACTTAGTAAAAGACATAAAAAATAGATCTTTGTATAAAGGTCAAGTCCACATGAACTAGTACGCAACTGTACTTCCATACTTTGTGTAAATATTGTGTATTTTTGTCAATTTTTTTTCAACTTGAAATAATGAAAACATTTTTAGATAATTGCAATATTACATTCTCTAACCTATTTGAAAAACCAAAAAGAAAAACAATGACATGGCAGAAGACTGACCAAGAGTGACATGTTAAATATCGCGAAAGATAGGAAACAAAATTAATATCTTCGGCCAAACCCTTCAGTAGTCCTAAAGTGTCCCGTGAGAACATGTGAGCCTCTACACAATGTTGTCAAAATAATTTCGGACTAATTTGTATGTCATGCACATGTCAGAAATTATATTATCCAAAAGTAATGTTCTGTACATAATGGATTTTTGTTAGTTGAGCCTTGGCTCCAAGGTCTAGTGGCACAATAATGTGTAAGGGAAATTGTACTCTACGAAGGTAAAAGTAATAGAAAAATAATGGAAGGAATAATAACTGACTGGCTCATCCAAAAAACTTATTTCACATTGAATGTCTTGTGTCGCTAGAGTTCGAA
Source organism: Porites cylindrica (assembly GCA_964035525.1). Classification (NCBI taxonomy): domain Eukaryota; kingdom Metazoa; phylum Cnidaria; class Anthozoa; order Scleractinia; family Poritidae; genus Porites; species Porites cylindrica. The sequence continues at coordinate 3,075,833 of OZ037777.1, read as the reverse complement.
TGAAAATATTTCCTTGTCATTGGCTATTCAAAACATGCCTGTAACAATAAAAAAAACAACCATGTAGTTAACACACCTGGTATGAATTAACTTTAAACCCATACGTGAGCAAACTCAGAATGCAAGGTCCCAGACAATGACTAATGCGCATATCTAGTACAATAAAAAAATATCTTTATTTTTTCAATAAATCCAAAGTTTACAAATTATTTTGTTTTGGGACGCTCTGATCCCCCAACTTCTTGGCTGGTTTCCTGTGGCTGTAGAGAAAAGAAAACATTGCTCAAATTATAATGGGGAGTAAACAGGGTGGTCTACACAAGCCAAGAGGCCCAAACCCTAAACTGATTTTGGTAGCATAAAGCAAGTACAACAGTTATGGGTATTATTTCCACCTAGAAGGCATCCTACATTGTAGAGTTAGCCCCCATTGTTTTGTCGGGTTTCCTAACAGTTCTAGAAAGAGACAGTAATTTGTGATACTTGGCTAAGAAAAAAGTGTGTAATAATATGAACACAAGTCTGGAAAACATTTTTATTGGAACTACAGTAAAAACAAAATTAAGATTTTTTTATTGAGAATAACAAACTTTGCTTACTGGATCACGGAGGTCTTTCTCGTGGTACACCTCCACCAGCTCCTCCAGGGAGACTTCATACAACATTTTACGCTACATGTAGAAAGAAGAAAAGAACAACTGAAAAATCTGTTTCGTAGGAATTGCAGGAGTGGAAGATTTTTGCTTACCTTCCTGCTTTGTGGGGGATAGTCTTTTATATCCCCCGGGTAAAGTTGCCGGATAGTGGCAACAATCTCCGGGGGATATATTAACGAACTCCCCCCTCCAATTTCGTTTTCTCGCTGAAATGAAACCAAAAGATAATTAATGGTATAAATGTGATGTCTGACAATATTGCAACAATCCTTATGTGTGTGTTGGGGGGGGGGGGGGGGGGGGGGGAGTATTCTCATAATTACTCAACAATGACTCTAAAGTGTGCTGATATGATGCATAATTATGGCTTCCAACTGAACAATTAAACCACGGAATCTGCGAGTTTTAGTGTACAAGAAAGGGATCATTTACTGGGAAATTCAGTGATAAAACATTTCGTCGAGTTGGGAGGTGGAACAGCCCAACATAACTAAGTCTGGAAATCATAGGGTGGGGATTTTTGGTATCAAGTCTAAGATGGATTTGTAAAATATAGCTAAACGTGAAGTGGTACAGGTAATGGGGTCTAGAGTCCAAGTATCCTTTGAGAATAGTTTGAAGGCAGCATGCATTTCACTAGTTGATACTGCTCCTGGCCTTGTTCGGTTTGAAGGTCGTGTTACATGTTTATTGTGGCAAAATGTAGGAATGCTCACAATGAGAATGGTATATGGAAAAAGTAAGTTTTCATTAGCTCATTGCATGTCCTCCGATTAAACTTACAAACTTACAAAACATACTCAATCCTAGAAAATATACGAAAAAAGTATACAGCGCCTAAGACAAAGTAATTCATCCGAGCACGTGGAGCAACAAATCAGTTGTGAATTTCACACCTTTTGCTTTCCATAATTCCAAACAATCGCGCTCATTTAGAGTGCTTGAGTAAACTAACGGATAATTTCGCTGAACACCAAAGCTTACATGAAAGCAGCGACTTGTGTGTACAGAAATAAAAAATAATTAAGCTTACCGCCAAGAAGTAAAACATTGAGCGGTAAATGAACGCTCTGATATCTTTATCGGGTGCGTCGGGCGCTTTTCCCGATAAAGATGTAGCATTTACCAGTAGATTTCGGAGCGAATGAGGAACATCACGGCTGCAAGATAGAAAAGAACTAGATAAGGATCTTTGAGAAACATGTTTAATAGAATTTTGCATTTACATGTGCAACATTATTCTGAGTAATACCGAGTTGAGTAGAGAAGCTCCTTACCCAATCTTTCGCACTGCCTCCTCGAGGACTTGGAGTTTGACAGGTTCGATTGATGCAGACATGTCTTTAAAAAATAGAAGATCGATTATTCCAAGCCTATAAAACTAAAAATAAAGATAAGAGAAAACTACAAAAGGAAACAGCTGAACTTACTTGAAAGCGAAGAATGGAACGTGTGATCCGCGGAACCCGCGCAAGATATCTCGCGGACTCCCACTGACAAAACTTCACAGCGCATGCCCGTAGCTTCCACTGTGTAATGCTGAAGACTCAAATTTCAATATGGCGGTGCAATATGGCGCTCTTGACAACAACATTCGACCATTACTTACTCCGAAATTAGCGCGCAGTTGAGCTTTAAATTTTGCGATTGTTTATAGACATGTATTATAATTAATTTGCCAGAAAATGAAGGTAGGTTGCCTTTTCACTCATGACCCGTATGTACGACCTTAAAAACTGTCTAAATTTACTCTGAATTAGCATGTGACTTTTTGCTGTTAAACGCTTCAAAATTGAAAAATCCTCGATGATTGTTGTTGATTTTGCCGTAAATAATTCAATGCACTGACTTAAAATGAATTTTTACCTTTTACAAGCTTCTTGGTGTTCGAATCGATCGATGAAATATGAGCGCAACCGATGCGTTAATAGTTTGTTTACATTTTGTCATGGGTTTTGGATAATATTATAAACCTTAAAATTTACGGGCAAATTCGACGCTCTCACTTACATTCTTCATTTAAGATATTGATTTTAGCAAAGTATAAGGCAAAATTAAGAGCGATACTTTCTTTAAGAACGCTATAACTACATATTTTAACGGCCAAACCTAAACAGCAATCTAATCCGTCTCTTGAAAACAACTACAATACCGCTTCTGATAATAATATTTATAAACGTTGCAAACATTTTTATTCAATCTTATCGAGTGATTTTCGTGAAGATGAGTTTCTAAGTGAAGAATACTTTGGTTTCTGATTAGCTTTAACTGTTTTGCCACCAAAACGATTCGCACGAGACTACCGAATTCGCGAGGGTTTTATGTTAGTGCACGTGACTCCACATTAATAGATACTAGCCTCTATCCTACGCAGACATTCTTAGAATTTCTTCACGCGTTGGGAAGGAACGCATTGTGAGGAGGTACCTTTAAGAGACAAACATGCAGTTAGGTCTAGGTGTTTGAGGCGGCGGTGTGTCTGAGTTTTTCTGGTCTGAGGTCTGAATTAGAAGATGGCAGCTACCAAATGGACCAGTTTCAATGCAGAACCCAATGAACATTCTTCTGATCGCATACAGTTACTTGATTTGCAGTCCTCACCGATGGAAGACCCAGAAGCAAAGCAAACTTACGAAGATGACAACGGACGACTGGGACGACATCTAAAACAACCGGCACAAAATATTGTGATAGGTCGGCGTATGTTACCCGCCTTAATAGCTGTTCTGGTCTTATCTATCTTGGCAATGGCTGTTACACTGACCTTAACTGTAACCATGTTGTCTAAAAACGTCCCTTATTCTATGAAACATGTTTATGGAACCAAAGGAGCAGGTAAAACTAATAATTACTAATTGAACATTTGATAACTTGTCTCTTCTGATACGATGTTCTCGCTAAAACAGTCGTAGTAGAACTAGACACCAGAAGGTGTATACTGGTCTACCATAAAACCTAGACTAGACATAAGTTATGTATTGTATGAAAACGAGAAGTTTCCCACAACAGACAGCTGACAGCGTAAGAACGGAAGAAGTAACCCTGCTAAACCCATTCCCATGCCGGACACCACCCCAACCCAAGGGTCCCATTAACCTGTTTGAACTGAAACTATAATAAAAATGAAAATGATAATTGATGGTCGATACAAGGCAAGCTAAATGGGCGCACCGTGTGGCACGAAATTTTTGCGGTTGTTTATTTTTGCGGATTGGGCATTTTTTCTGTTTCGCGGAAACTAATTTTTGCGACTAGGTGTTATGAAGCAAGAGTGTAGAGTGATTGTGAGATGGCATGATTTTACTCCTTTTAAACTTTGTTATTAATAGTTTCCCTCGAATGTCAGATTTTACTGATTGCGGGGCTAAACATTCGAAGTATGCAATTAAATTAACAACATAACTGAGCGAAAGAGAAATTGCTGACAGATCGGATTAAAAACCAAAGCTTATAGATTCAACAACAACAACAACACCAAATGCTTTATTTGCATGACCATAAAGGAATTACAGTAATGCAAAAGCTATTAGTCTAAATTTAAGTACTAATTCAACTAATTAGTACGTGCAAAACATTACAAAACGTTACAGTTCTCATTTATTCATTCATTGATATTAATTTGGTTCTTAATTCAAAGCACTGCGAGATAAATGAAACTAATTGACAGGTAATTAAGTAATCAGAAGAATTCATAAGAAGAGACATTAAAGTATCGTGTGAAAGTGATTTGAAGTCAGGTATTTTAGTTTCTAGTTTGGAGAAAAATATGTCTCTGATCTGAGAATAAGCCTTATAATCTAGTAAGAAATGATTTTCATCTTCAATTTTGTTACTTGTACAAAAGTAACATATCCTTTCATTACGAGGGATTTTTTCGTATCTACCTGTTTCAATTCTAAGTTGATGACTACTTATTCTAAACTTAACTAATGCTTTTCTCGAAGGGTTTTTTCTTGTTAAAACTAGGTACGGCGAGGGGCTATAGTCGTCTTTGATTGTACAATGAAAACTGAGTTTTTGCGATTGTTGAAGGGTCTGATTCCAATAAGAGAAGTATTTATTTTTCAATTTATGCCGATATACCGATTAACTATTGAGTCACTCAATAGGAAAAATCATAGTTTAGATCGTAGTAGTCAACCATCTTCATGAGATTAGAGTAAAAGCTAGTTTTTCCGTTATGATGAAGGTCAATTGAAATTCGTAAGGCCTGTTTGACCATAGAATCTTCATCTTTACATATCAGATAGCCTAAGTAATTTAGAATCTTTTTATTTACGTATATCAATGATCATGGGGAATTTACCGAGTTCAGCTCTACAAGCAATGTTGGATGCCTTGTTATGTACTTGTAAATAACGTTTACAGAATTTTTCAGTTGCAGAGCTGTCCCAGGACTTAAAATCTGATTTAACAAAAGCACCCCAAACTTCACTGTTGTAGGTTAAAATTGGTGAAATCATCGAGTCAAAAATTTTACACGCAAGTGAGGGCTTAAGACCATTCAAATCCGTGTGCCGCCTTAGGCTGAAGAGCGCATGAAGAGCTTTTTGTCAGAGGTGTTCAACCGAAAGTGTAAAATTTCCGGAAGATGTGATGCGAGTTCCTAAGTAAGTATAGTTTTGGACAACATCGATTACTTCACTGCCTATGCGATGTTCACATTTTCGTGTGCATCGTTGAAAAATCATTATTTTGGTTTTCTTAGGATTTATTCTTAGCATCCATGAGTTGCAATATGAAGATAGTACATTAAGGCAGTTTTGTAGTCCAAGTTTGGATCGCGATAATATTATCAAGTCATCGGCGTAAAGGGGAGAGTTGAGTCTGGTGCCATTTGGTAACACGAAAGGGTCTGATAAAACATTGTCAAATGAGAACGCTAGATCGTTAAGGTATAAGTTAAAGAGCAGAGGGCTTAAAATGCAGCCTTGCCGCACTCCTCTTGCGTATTGAAAAGATCTCGTTCTGTTATTTCCAATCCTGACAGAGCAGGTAGACTTCGAATATAGACTCTTAATCAGACTATAAAACTTTCCTTGGACATTGATTTTAGATAACTTATAGAGAAGCCCATCATGCCAAACCGAGTCAAAGGCTTTCCTAAAGTCAACAAAACACGCATATATTTTCTCCTTGTGACAATGGACATGTTTGTCTATTAATGTTCGAAGTGTGAGGACATGATCTGCTGTTCTATTATTTGCTAGAAAACCAATTTGAGACTTGTGAAGTATAATATTTAAGTCAACGTGCTTTAGAAGTCTCTGATTGAGAATTGAGCAAAGTAGTTTTCCAATACAACTAGAAATACAAATTTCACGGTAGTTTAATGGATCCCATTTAGTACCACATTTAAAAATTTGTGTAATGAGGCCATCACAACACATTTGGGGCATAGTTCCAAAGTCGAGGACCGTGTTGAATAGTTTTAGATAAAAAGGCATTAATTCGTTTAGGCTAGATTTGATCATTTCGTTTTTGATTTTGTCTGAAAAAGAAGATATGTTGTTTTTGAGTTTTCCAGCTGCAGTGCGAATTTCACTTTCAGTGATGAGGTAATCCAAGGAGTGAGATCGTGTTGTAATATCCTTTGCATTCTGCAACTCATCAATAATTGCCTCCTGCTGTTCATTAAAGGGTTCATTCGAGTGCAGAGATTGAAAGTGGGACATCCATTTTTCTTTCAGAAATTGGAGGGGTGTAGGTTTCCTTCATAGTGTCGTCCATTGAGTTCAAACAGTTCCAAAAGCCCTTATTGTTCGAATTTTCGACCGTATTTTCAAGTTCACAGATGTTATTGCTATAGTATTCGTTGCTATTGTGTTTCAAAAGGTTTTTATATTGCCTTAAGACGTTTTGATACTCTCCCCTTAGGGCATTGTTTAGAGGATCTCTGTGTTTTTGATTAGAAAGTTTCCGCAGTTCATGTCTTTTATAGCGGCATTCTTTGTCGAACCATTTTTTGTTCGAAGATATTTTGCAACGTCGCTTTTTTGCTGTTTTGATTTTCAAACAACGTTTTGCGGTCGAAATAAGAATACTTTCTACTGCATCAAGGTTCATGTCAACATTTCTCGTCTTGTTGTAGTATTCATAGTGGATCATTCTTTGGATGTCTTCAGACTGTAATGTAGCTCTAAATTTTTGTGACTAATCGTTTTCCCAAAAAAAAAATGTTTTGGTAGAGGAGTCAAAGAATCATTTATAATTTCCTCGTTTGATTAATCATTATCTAAATGACGGTCAACCTAAGCCATGTTATTATTAGACTATGATCTGATAAACTGTTCGGCTCTTTCACTATAAAAGATGTTATATTTCGTAGCAAATCTTGGTCACATATGGAGTAATCAATGACACTGAAAGAAAGAAAGTCACGATTTGGTGAGGGGCACCCAACGCGAATATAGTTCAAAACCACTCAAACATAGCATTGTTAAAGGTATTTTAGTTTTTAAACGGTAGATATAGGCATATTTTTATCCCCTAAAAATTTTTCATCTGTTCGGATTTCCTAGCTGAAAGTCTAGTGATGCGAAAATTATAGGGACCAAAACTTAACTTTTGGAAAATTTCAGTCAGAAAAAAGGCTCCCGAAAATTCTAGGTGACCTTTTAAGGATAAAAATCCGTTAAAAATGGACAATTATACCATTTTTAGATGTTCGAAAATCCTAGGAGAGGCAGGCAAGCAAGAAATTTTACAACAAATGTTCCGAAAATTCTAGATCTCAAATCCTCTTCCGAACAGATATTTTCTGAAAATTGTCGTTGGGTGCCCCTGTTTCGTGTAGTGTGTGAGCGAGCCATTGTACTGTGAGGACTGAAGCTGGGAAATAAACCCTGTTTTTGCTTAAAACTGTGATATCGTGAAGAACGGCCGTACGGCATTCAAGACACTAGGACACATTGGTTTTTCTTGAATGAGAATTAATTTTAAAAAAGTACCCAGTACGCAGCATTGATAATATTTTCGTTCTTGTTAAGTACGTGCAATCAGGATGTGATAGAAATACCGTACAGATTTTCAAACAGTACTACGGTATGCGTACATTATGTAAAACCAATTCATTGTATACTGTTTTGTTTCTGAATTGAAGAGGCGAGTTGTAATGGAACAGACACGATTTCTTAGTACTGTATTTTTGTGTAGTAAATCTTAGTCAAAGTATATTTAATACTCTGGAGTAAATTTTTGCGGGAAAAATGTTTTCGTTAATTTTGTGGGGGGAGATTATTTTTGCGGATCGCTGGAAAAATTGCAAAAATCGTAAAAGTTAGAACCTGCAAAAATTTCGTGCCACACGGTATCTCTAGTTTATCTGAACTTTTTTGTTTTGTTGACAGCTTGTCTCTATATTTGAGGAAAACAATAAAAAAAATCGTCCCGTTCGTAGGACTGAAAGCTTCAGCCCATCTCAAATTTTCTTTAATCGCGTGCAATTGAGCTGTAGTTAGAGCGGCGCACAGAGTTAAATTGTCTAAACTAAACCAAACTGGTTCGACATCATGACAGAGTTTTTAAGCGAAGAAAACTTTTTTTTTAGTTTGTTATCAGTAGTATCTTTATACACTGCGAACCGACCGGATAAAAATGAACTTTTTTGAACTATCATAGAAGGGACGTCTGTACACAGGCTACTAGCGTGTACATAAGATAAGAGTGTTCATTCCGGAGGTCATATATGGCTCCAGGAATGGGCTACTGATGGCGCTTTTTATCATCGGGCGCACTCCACATAATGACCTGTATGGGGAGGCTACGCGCGAAAGAGGTACCTTTTTTAGGCTTCAGGTATACAAACGAGTAGAGATTTCACTAGCTGAAGTATATGAAAGGGTAGGAAAATGCGTCATTTCGGTCAGTAAAAAGGCCCAAAAGGACTAGGCTCACGATCACGTTGTTTATCTTTCCTAGCAAGAAAACATACTTTGCATAGCAAGATCTTATATCTTCTTTCACCTTTACTGTTACCTCGGAATCGTTGTAAACATTTCCGGTCAATTGATTTGTTTTATACATATTGAAATGACAACAGCCTCTGTAACAGCCTTTGTGATTTCAGCATTTAGTAAGTTAACTGTAGATTTCAGGAAAACACAACCCGGGATACTACAACATAGATTAGAGTATTTTTGCTAGTTAACTGGATATTTCAGGTATACACTACCCAGGATACTACAGTGTTGATTAGAGCATTTTTGTGAGTTAACTGTAGATTTTAGGTACAAATATACTGTGGCAGTGCATAAAAGAATTCCTAATAAAACTGAATGACAGCATAGGAGAATGGCATAACAAAATTTGAGAGTTGTTTCATATCAGTTTAAAAGCAAAAAGGACGAAAGGAAAAAGGCCAGCTCACGTACCGTTCGATGAAATCCATGTTGGCTCTACGCCGTGGATAGCGAGCACGTGGAAAGTAGATCATTAACCAACGAAAGTTTTAACATACGGTTTTTTTTTTCACCATTTGTTGTTGTTGTTGTTGTTGTTTTTTTTTTCAAAAAAATGTGAAGCGACAAGACAAAACAAAAATAAATCATCTTGAATTCCAACTGCACTTGAGAAACTCTGATTTATAGTGCAGTGTGGTACTACGCCCTGTCATTGAATTCAAAACTTACCTCCAGTATAAAGATGGATGCGAAATCTAACTCATCCTCCAAACAATTATTTAAAACCTTCCTTCTTACCTTAAAAGGTCTGAAACTAAAGGATCGATTCACAGAACTGAGATTTGAAATTTCCAGTTTTGCGTGACCCTGTCAAGAATATGATATCACGAAACATCATTGTAATGTTCTGTTTTAGGGGCTCCGACAGATCTGTAAACAATTTAGGACATTCAACTCTTTTTCAAATTCTAACCTCAGATTTCAATCAACAACGCCCCCACTAACAGAGGAGGGTCTCCCTGTTGTTCGTCATATCGTGTTTCTACTTGAGCAAATCCAAAAAGTGTTACATCTTCTACCATATTTTTTCTTGTGAACAGGAACTAATATTTACAAATTCAATTTTAAACTAATCAACTAATTTATTTCTCATTTATTATTTGCGGTTATCAAGACAGTTGTGCGTTTGATGAGGTGAAAAAACAGCTGACCGAGTTAAAACAAGAAATAAGGGCTACGAAAGTAAATGAAACTGGAGAACACAGAGTATTTGATGAGGCGATACAACGGATGGCCGCGGAGTTAAAACAAGAGATAAGGTCTACGAAAGTAAATGAAACTGGAGAACACAGAGTGTTTGATGAGATGATACAACGGATGGCCGCCGAGTTAAAACAACAGATAAGGTCCACGAAACTAAATGAAACTGGCGAACATAGAGTGTTTGATGAGATGATACAACGGATGGCCGCGGAGTTAACACAAGAAATAAGGTCTACGAAACTAAATGAAACTGGAGAACACAGAGTGTTTGATGAGATGATACAACGGATGGCCGCGGAGTTAAAACAAGAAATATTGTCTACGAAAGTAAATGAAACTGGAGAACATAGAGTGTTTGATGAGGTGAAACAACAGCTGACCGCGTTAAGAAATGATATAGTGGCTTCTTTACTAGTAATAAATCAAACTGGAGGAACATGTACACGCAGAGTGTTTCATAAAGGTAGGGTGAAGTAAGTTTTACTAATTTTATGCACTGGGAAACCTCCATACAAAGGGCACAAAGTTTGGTGCGGAAAAAAATGTTCACATAATCATTGTATCTGTTAATTGAAGGGACATCTCTATTCAGGGTGAAGGGACTCTTTTTCTGGGTCCCGAAACCTGGGTTTCAGGGGACATCTTAGCACTCAAAAACAGTCTGACCACAAAAAGCGTTGCTACGTTTGAGTTTATACTTGCCACAATGACGTCAGCTTTCACAACATGAAATTTCCTACTTCAATCGGTGTACTACACTTGTGTCACTGATTCAACACGAAATATCGCAGAGACAAGTTAATCATGATTTTATACATTATCTAGTTGAAATAATGATTACCGAAGATTCCAAGGCAGAAAAAGAGAAAAAAAATATTCGTTGGTTAATATTTAACCAACTCCATTGAGGGGACACTTGCTTTAGTCTCGAGGGTGTCCCCTTAATAGAGGTTCCACTGTATAAGCTACTGTAATAAACACAGTTCTTCCAATAGTTATGAGCTGTCTGTGCGCTTTTTCCTTTGGTAGCTGTAGCAATCCTATTCATCAATAATTCAGGTTCTAGTTTATAGAGAGGCGAAGTGGTTACATCACGTTGCCATGGTAGCAAAATTTAGATTTAGAATATAGATTTAGGTAAGGCTAAAAGCGAAGCTCCCGTTAATAAATTTATAATTTAAATCAAACAATAAACTTGTAATCCAAAAATCAGTTAACTTTAGGGCAGATTCATATGACATTAGAGGGAATGGCTAAGTGATTTTAGAGAAAAAATAATTTGCAAACAGTCCAAGAATGAAACAAATCTTACGCAGAGTTAAATAAATTTACACCCAAAAAGTAACAGTCATGCACCTTTGAGCACAGTAGATTAGGCTTGGAAAACAAGTTATTCCCAAACAAAATGACCCACTCGGCAGTCGCCCACCTGTACCACCTTTATTTTATAAGGTTAGTTGGACAGCCCGGTAAAAGGCCGGTCAGATACGATAGTCCTCGGTGGCAGCCAATTTACACTTTACAATCTATCGGTTCTATTCTTCTCTCTAAAAGGGAGGCTAAAATAGAAAAATGATGTTTTGTGTTCAACAAGTTTGCTTTCATTACAAAATCTTGGCAACAAATCTGGTGGCGTGTAAATCAACCATTTGTACTTTTTATACATCATATTTGAGGTAAACAGTACGGTATGTGGTCCTTGGTCCGGACGAAAAAGAGGTAAATGAGTATTTTTATCTCAAAAGAGGAGTAGTGAGCTGAAATTTGTCCTGTAAGTTCCCATAATATGTTACTAACTTGTGACAAACCGACAGCTTCTGAGCTTTGCCGAAAATCCTCCATCATAGAAAATGACCGCTCCGTTCAGGAAGGTGCCTGATCCGGCCAGTGGTTCCCTGGTCCGGCCACTTTGGCCACTTTGAAAGCCGGCATGCATACTGAGCGCAACAAGAAACGTTCCAAGCACCAACTGATGTAATTTCCTGTATATTTTCTATAGGCATCATTTAAACTTCGAAACCAAAATGAGATTTCTGAGTTTATACTACTAGATGAGGAATTTCTGTAATTTGATTGGCTTAGAGCAGTGGTATTTCAGCTTAATTTGAAATACCTACACGTAAAAATTACAAACCTTTTGCGGGTAGAAGTATAAACAAATAATAGCATGATTTATTGTACGTGGTATTTGGCATAAACACCACTCGTGATATTTCAAAATTGTCTCAAATTTCATTCGCCTAATAGTCTGCTACAGAGCCGTTTTTAGTGTCGTCACGCAACGCTCCTCCCCACTAACGGCTGCTGAAAACCGAACTACATTCCTTTCCCGTGATTAGCCAATTATAATTCAGTTCCCATTTTCTGGAAGGTGTTCGAGCCACGTTTGCGGTACTGTGACTCCTCCAATCACAGCTTTGCTTTTATCGTTGCCCCATGTGTGAATGACAGAATAATCAAAATCGTCGCGTGAAAACAAGCAATTAACTACAGTAGTGTTGTCGTAGTCCACTCCTATTCAAAATTTAGGAGATAAGCAGCAGCAGCAAGCAAGTCGAACAAATTGCGATGCACAACATGGATGTACTCATAAAGTTGCTAGGTATAGTGTCGCGAAATTGCTCATCGATAATTTATAAGATTGCTTTTTGAATCAGTACCCTTGAGAGTTTAGTGTTAACAGAACACAATGAACACATCCGGCACATTAAATTCTTCATTAGATATCAGTACATATGCACGTTAAATGATCGAAGAACCAATCGATCCTGGTAAAAGTCTTCTAGGCCTATCAAACCTTTTTTTCACTTGGAACTTTCTTGACAGCTTAAAACAAACTTTTTTTGCAAATTAACCTTTTCGTTGCTTGAAAACACAGAGCCCGTCTAAATTCAGCGACGATTGATTGATTTGTCGAAAACTGAGCAGCGTGCTCGCTTCCTAGCGCCCTGCGGCTCACGTATTGTCAAATCTCTTAGACATGGTTGGCTTGTTCGTTAGACCATAAACACAAAGGGAAAGGAATGTAGTTCGGTTTTCAGCAGCCGTTTGTGGGGAGGAGCGTTTTGCGTGATGACACTAAAAGCGACTGTGTAGCAGACTATTCGCCTAACGGCTCGTGACATTACCTATAACGCACAATTTCGAAATATCACTCGTGGTATTTATGCCAAATATCATCCACCACATATCATGCTATTACCGAAACAAAGAGGTATTAAGTAATGATCCGGGTAAGGTGGATAGCAATTTCTTTTGTTATGCGGCAACGGTGCTTTCCCCACATGAAATGTTCTCATTTTTACACAGAGAATGCATAAACCTACATGAAGGCCGTTTACGCAATAAAATGCATTTACACTCCACTTTGAAAGGGTGTTTTTTGGTGTTAAAAGATTTTGACTAATCACAAGAGTTGAAAACAATAGCCAAGAAAAGTTTACAATTTTACATGTTCCCCACATAGGACCTCTTTGTTATTCAAACTGAGACCAGATTTTGTTATATGGAAGATGGTTGGAAATTAAGGATGAATATATGTACCGCTTTTTGAAGTTTTGTTAACTTTTGCTGTTTAAGCCAATCAGAAGTAAGCACAGTCAATAGAAAAGTTAGCACCTTTTTTGCATTCCAACATGTTCGTTGCCGTTGTTGCTATCGTTCTTATCTGGACCGTTTCTTAATAGTTTGGTCTCATGCATGAATTATTATTAGTTTCGCTCATGTGTGCCGTGCAGTTACGATGCGACGAAAGAAAAATCACCGCTATTTTCAATGAATTCGGTCAAAGTTTAGAGAGAAAGAAAAATTGGTCGTCGCTTGTTTAGTAGGCTCGATTACCAGCCGCTGTTCGGGAAAATGAGCCCGCACTCATCCCCCGAAAGAGCGGCTGGACGCGTGCGTTTTCCTTTGTTAGTTTAAGCCAATCATGTTACCGCCTGCAGATTTTCGTCTGGCAAAGATTGTCGCAGAAATTATCACATCAAAACAAAAAGTCCTTCCTGTCCTTCCAAGATCCATCGCATGGCGAAGCGATTTCGACGACGCGGAGACACCAGGCGAAATTCTAGAGTCCGAAGGAACACAACGTTTTGTTCGATTGTTTGTTGTGAATGATTGTGGTTGGAGAGATTTTGCATCTTCAAGGATCTTTTCAAGACGCTTTAGGTGTCGATAACTGCGTTCGTTAGATGTAACCGTCGATGTTTATATTTGACAGAGGAACATTCAGTACGATGGAAATTCTGTCTGGTAAATCAGAGACTTTTCCATTTAATTTGTTCCGCTTCCGAGAATCAGTCAGTTGGGACCCACAGAAGACGAAATCCAATATTCGAAGATCAGCGAAAATTAACTACATGTCGCCCTGTACAGAAATGTACCGAAGAATCTTTTTCACAATGTATGGAAATGTACCGAAAAACTATTTCGAAAGTCATTTGGGTGGGTAAGGGAGAGCTTGATGCAATTTTGAGCCAAATAAATAAGAAACTTTAAGACCGGTTTCACTTGCAGTGACATCGGAGACGCCTAAATTATCAATTTTTCAATTACGTCACAGACAAGGTCAACGGGTCACGCGTCCAGCCGTCTCTTTTCGGGGAGGATCAAAGACCGGACCCGGGAGACGGCGGAAATCGAGCTTACTTGTTTAGGTTCTCAAGAAAAACTTCCCACCACGAAATTTTATGTCTTAGACGTATAGCAACGGCCAAGAAATCCGACCGAAAAGCGTCCGTCATCATACACATGCAGAGTAATGATTTGCTTGTTACAACCCATTGCTTGGATGTTTTGACTTTGCTAAAGCTCCCTGTTATGAAACCAATCGGACGGATATAAGCTTCCTTTTTATGGCCTTCTATATCATTACATGTATTTTAAATACGCGGCGGGTCAGCTGTCATCAAAAAGTGATCTCTTTCAAACTAGTTTTTCAATTTTTAACCGTTTGAGTTGAGACTTGCACGACAATAGAACTTTGTATTCCCAACAGTCGTATGTTTTTGGATTTTTGATTTTAACGGTTTTTGGCGCGAAAATGACGTCATAGGACTGACAATAAAATATAACTTTTAACTTATGGCATAACAGTTTAGCAATTTTGAAAGAGTACTCAGAGAAGAACTTAAATGTGAAAATAGTTTTCGAAAACCTCATTTGGTTAAGAAGTTATGACATTCTAAAGATCACCAAATTTCTACAAATAGTAACAAAATGGCTGTAAATACGAAATTTACAGCTCAATAACTTTTCAACCAATTAAGCTTTACAAATATTTTGCTCATCTCTGTGAGTTCTTTTAAAAGTTCTTACTAGTTTTTTACGCCATAAGTTAAAAACTACTTTTTGCTGTCAATCTTATGACGTCATTTTCGCGCCAAAAACCTTTAAAATAAAAAAATCCAAAAACATTGGATTGTTGGGAATACAAAGTTCTATTATCGTGCAAAGTCTGATCTCAAACGGTTAAAAATTAAAAACCTAGACTGAAAGAGATCACTTTTTGATGACAGCTGACCCGGGGTTTAACAAAGTGCAGTGCTGCTGGGAAGGTCTCGAGCAATATATTTCACTTGAACAAGGCATGCGGTTTTTATTATTTTAATACTCCACTCATTGACAGTGCTTTACTTAAAATGTGACTCAAAGTTGAAAGATCCTCACTTCAATTCACGAATTGTAATTTACTAAGAGCTAAACGAAAAGAAAAGTGAACTTTCTGAGGCTCTCCCTTTTCAAACACTATTTGGCTGGTTTATGTTATCTTCCGGTGGCCGGACCAATGTCCTAGTACGCAAAATTTACTTTGTAATATTCCCTACAACTTTGGTTTTAAAATTCAACCTGTCGACCGAATTTTTTTTGCAAGTCGAAAGAACGTTCTTGCCGTGTACACCAAAAATTAGCTTTCTTAACCCACTTAATCGCAAATGCGTGAATTTAAGATATATCCAAGTAATTTAAGGCGCCATATAACTATGTGTAATCAAATGGTGACGAGTGAAATTAGGGAATAATTTCACGCGCGTTTTGTCCAAATCCTAATAATTTCCCGAGCCTCAGGGCGAGGGAAATTATTAGGATTTGGACAAAACGCAAGTGAAATTATTCCCTAATTTCACGAGTATACCTTTTGATTACCTATTAATGTCATGGGTGACGAATTACGTTAGCAATCTTGGATTTTTGACATGTTTATCCTGGATCGTGGATCCTAGATCGAGAACTCTCCACTCTCTCAAATGTTTAGACCTTAAATTTGGCTTATAAAGTTCAGCATTTTTCAGACTTTTTCGGCAAAATACCTGTTAGAATCCTTCTTGACGTTCTCTTGTGTGTTCAGCTTTCTAAAGTGTCTTTTTGTGCCCTGGCATCTTCATTCACGGCATTTTAAAACTTCTTCGCCATCTTGACACTGAGACGTACGGAAGGGTTGCCATGGCAATTTTGTAATTTCACATGTGAAATTACAAATTGACGCTGAAATTTCGCGCCAAAATTAAGGAGTAATTCGTCACTTATGATATTAAAGACAAAAATAACATAACAAACTTCAGCTACGTTCTCGTTAACTTGATTTTCGCTAGCATCAGGAAAACCTCGAATCGAGCTTAAGAAGGTAAACAGATCAATAAACACTGGGAAAGTTTCGTTGTATTGTAACCTTATTTTTTTCCTGAAAATTACATCACAAAGTTAAAAACCGGCCGGACCAAGAATCACATACTGTACTATCAGTCGCTGTTTGTTTATCGTACAGACCTCAGGCATAATTTATGCTTTTTTTATTCTTATTTGAACCTATAATTCTGCAGATCACATTATAAAACGCTTTCATGAAGAGAATTCCACAATGTCGGGACTGTTCAGTCAGATCAATCTGCTCCTATGCAGTATGCAGGGTAATAATCAGGACTTTTAGCGAAAACTCTCGAAAATGTTTCAAAATTACCCATACGGCCAGCCGGTTCTGACTTTTGACAAGCGCCAACTTTGCAGAGCGAGCTGTTGCGTGTTTGAGTGAACAGTATTAGAGTTGCGCTTCAACATAATAAAGAATTAATTATGTTACGTGATACGTCCGGCATCTTGAGTACTCCCGCATGCGATGTTCATGTACGACTGAAAACAACCGGCACAGAGATTAAAATTGCGAAAGAGACTACTAACAATCAAGACAAGTCAAAATATCACGGCGGCAAGTACGGAGAGTGAAGTGTGCTTGATGCACGTGTAAAGTTGTTTGGCTATAATATAAACCCATTGCTTCTTTGCCGTTTTTGTTACCGTCGCCGTCGTCGTTGCTTAAGCTCCCCTCCCTGACAACAATAGGCAGCTTAAGCAAAGACGACGGCGACGGCAACGAGAATGGTAGTCTGCGTAGCAGGCGCTAGGAATTTTGGGTGAGGGGAGAGGGAGCTCCCTCTCCCCTCGCGTGTCTCCCTTGCGCGCGCCCGTTCTTTCTTGCATCCATTTATTCCTAGCGCCTGCTACGCAGGCTACGAAAATGGAAAAAAAGCAATAGGTTTAGATTAACAAAACAACAACTTTGCACGTGATCACGCTTTTTTGTAATTTTCTTAGCCGTCGTTGCACGACTGCAACACCAAACTTCCTAATTTCACGCGCCCGCTTTATGGAGCAGGTAAACACAACAAAAAAAATTTCATTTTCCTTTTATGTAAACTTAGATAACATCCTTTCTGATTCAAGCCCAGAAATTTCGCCAATACTTGACAAATTAAATGAAATTAAATAAAATCGATGAAGTTTAAAACAGTGCGATATCACTTTTTAAGTGACGTTTTCGGTTTGTTGTCATTCAGAAATTTGCTACCATAGCAACGTGACGTAACGATTTCTCCTCTGTATTTGAAATGAATTTAAGATTATCTTTCCCGAACAGCTAAGAACTGTGCTGAGCTATACGAATGTGGCAAGAGGGTCAGCGGTGTGTACACAATCGACCCTGATGGTGAAGGTGCTTTTGATGTGTTCTGTGATCAAAAAACAACTGGAGGGGGGTGGACAGTGTTCCAGAAGAGACTGGACGGCTCGGTTGATTTCTATCGTTACTGGAATGACTACAAAAATGGGTTCGGTGACCTGACTGGCGAATTCTGGCTTGGATTGGACAAGATTTACCGCCTGACCAATACAAAACGCAACCGGCTTCGAGTTGATCTGGAGGAAACTACAGGCAACACTGTTTACGCTGAATATGATATGTTTGCAGTTACAAACGAAACGACTTATTACAAGCTCAGTCTAGGAATGTACTCAGGTATCGTGCTTGGAATGTATATGATTTTGATATACAGTATTTTGTCCTCGTTTCTTAATTATTCGTTGTATGTTTGTTAAGGCTAGCAGTTTTTTGCAAACTTGAAAACTCTAGTCAGTTTCAAAAGGAGCTCAGTTACTTTCCAAACGTAGCCCCTATCTTGCACTTCGGTACTAGATTATATTCAGGTATTCTACTCCAAACATTCCTGGTAAAATGTCCTTGTATGACTTCTAGGAACTGCTGGTGACTCATTAACGAGGTGGCATCGAGACCGGCCGTTTACCACTAGAGACCGAGATCATGATGAAGCTGCGAAAGTCAACTGCGCTGTGCTCTACAGAGGAGCCTGGTGGTACAGTAACTGCCATGATGCAAGCCTGAATGGTTTTTATTACAACGGTTCACATTCAAATACTGGTCACGGTATCATTTGGCATACATGGAAAGGAAATAACTACTCTGTCAAGAGAGCTGAGATGAAAATCAGACCGGTCAACTTTTAGAACTTTTACGGAACCCTAGGACGTCTTGTTTCCGTTATAGTTTCCAAGTAACAAACAAAATTTCATGGTAAAATGCCGTATTTACTCGAATAAGCACCGCCCTCAAATAAGTGCCGCATTTGGGACAAAAATACTGAGTTAATAGGCGCCTCCCCCTAAATAAGCTGCGCGGCGCCGATGCAATCAAAACCAAAAGGCGTTTCTGTCATAAAATGAAATAATATCGGTAACTGAAAAGAAGCAGTTCTTTGTAGCGTCCAACTTTCAAATAAGAGCCGCTTCGAATAAGCACCACATTTGAGAAGTGACAATTTTAATAAGCATCGCGGCGCTTATTCGAGTAAATACGGTTATGTCAAAGGAATCGGTGATTATAAAACAACTTTGACCCATTTTCATTGCCATCGCATTCTAAGGCGTCTTAGTAACACATCAGCATGCGACATCCACTAGAGAATGTACGAAAAAAGGTTTTTATCATCATGGATGAAATTGAAGTTTTTAATCGTAATTTGTAGTTTTTATTAATAGTTTGTAATAATGTTTATCATTTTTTAGGATATTTTTGTATTATCTTAGTCAGGACTAGTTTTAAGTATTTTTAACATACTTTTATATTTCTTTTTTATCTAGGGCCTCTAAGGATATCAGTTTTTTGTAACTGTAGGAGTTACCCTAGCTAAATAAAAGTATCTTCTTCTTCTTCTCCTTCTTCTTCCTCTGTCTGATAGAAAAATGCATTGGTCTAACCACAAAATCGAACGCAGAAGCAGTTTAGTCCAGCAGCCGAGGTCGGAAAATTGTCGTTTCGTTCAACCCACGGGTCAGAGAAGGTCTGATACCGGATTTTGGTAGATCAAGTCCTCCTGATTATTGCCTAATAATTTGTAAGGTCAATTTGTGGTATAGGTTTCGAGTAAATGGCGATTTTATTTCACGCACCTTACGGTCCAGCATGAAAACGAGGCTGGAACCTGAATCGCCATTTACCTCCCAATTCTTTCTTAAAAAATCGCTAAAAATGGTAACTAACTTAATGTTCAACGACGTTGACCTCTTTCTCAGTTGTGGTTAATATAGAATACTCTTATATTAAGGTTTTTCACAAGTTGCCATCTTGGTGTGCTAGTGCGCATGGAATTAGGGACAACTCATAGCACAAACCTTCCTTCAAATTGATTTGTTGGGTGTTAATATGTAGCTGCTCAAAGAGATCTTTGTCAGCATGGTACTAAATGTATTTACCTTCAAGCTTGGAACAGGATCCCAAAGATTTACAGTATTAGTGTTCAAAGATTTTCGTCTGTTCTCGACCTTTTTCATTACTGCTAACAAGGCCCTCTGTAACATTTGAAGTCAGTTCTACGCCGGTAGCAAAGTTAACTAGAGACTCCATTTCTTGGACGAAAGGGTTATTCAAAAAACCAGACAAGGGAAAAATAGTCAACAAGCTTCCTGACGTCTTCTTAATCACGCTTCAGTCTCTTCGATGTGGCCTTCTTGTGTTGTTACGTGGTCACTTTCTGTCAGAACCACACATCTTTTTCACAGCTATGAGGCTCTTTGGTGAATAGTTAGAAACAATCTTTCTAGCGATCGTGGACTTTGAGATATGCCAACACTCCCACCCTTCGACTTCGAGTCAGCTACGTAGATTGCTCTAGGAGCCTGCAGTAAGCCCGGAATAGTGGTAAAAGGTTGTGACTGTCTTTTTTAGAAACGCTCTTTTAATTAAGGTAGATATATTAAAACTCAGGATTACTAGGAAAAATTGTTCTTCCAAAACGATCACTGTTTCCTCGAAATTAGATTGCAATATTTAATTCGCAATCCGACGTTTAAAAAAATGGTAAAATTATCTCAGGCTTGTTGTCATTTGTAAGGCACCATATTGATTAATAAAACTCACCTTTTTCATACATTTGGCCTTTCTTGGAGATGGCTCGCTTCATGGTACTGTTCCAAGAAGTTAATCATTTCCACATCTTTTGAAGTTTTGGACTCGAGGTTCTCGACAGAACGCCGTAGAAAGTAGTTGTAGTCAGAGATATATGTTAAAATATATTTAACGGTATGAGGTTGTACAGTCATAAATAATTCAGAAACTATTTGTTTCATTTAAGTAAAAAATCATCATTCTTTGCCCAGCTTTGCTGGTGTCACTTTTTACATATTAAATGACAAATTGAATAATTGTAAGGAAGCAACATCTTTTCGATT